>VBSM01000840.1:1325104-1360480 GCA_008086735.1 Cheirogaleus medius | reverse complement strand
AGAACTGAAAAAAAAAACAAAAACCAACCGAGTCCATGGACGTCAAAAGGATAATACAGGAATACTGTGAACTGCTCCATGCCCAAAAAGTTTGATAACCTAGATTAAATGAAAGACAGTTTCTTGAAAGACACAAACTATCAAACGCATACAAAGAGAAAAAAATAACCTGAATATTCTTATATTTATCAAAAAGTCAAATCAATAATGAATAATCTTCCAAAAAAGAAAGCACCAGGCCCAGAGAATTTCACAAGTGAATTCTACCAAACGTTTAAGGATTTAAGGAAGAAATAATGTCAACTTCCTACTATCTCTTCCAGGAAATGGAAGCAGAGGGGAAAATCTCTAACCTATTCTGTGAGGCCAGCATTACCCCAATACCAAAACCAGATAAAGACATTATAAGAAAGGAAAACTGTAGGCCAATATCTCTCATGAACATAGGCACAAAAATCCTCAACAAAACACTAGCAAATTAAATCCAACAATACATAGAAAGAATTTTACAGGATGACTATGTGGTGTTTGTTCCAGATACGCAAGGCTGTTTTGACATTCAAAAACATCATATTTAATGGTGGGAGACTAGATGCTTCCCCCTAAGATAAGGAATAAGGAAAATATTTCCTCTTTCCCCACTCTTATTTGACATCATGCTAGAAATCCTAGCTAATGCAATAAGATAAAAAAAATTAAATACAAGTTATACAGACTGGAAAGAAAGAAATAAAACTGTCACTTTTCATAGATGATATGATTGCCTATTTAAGAAACTTTAAAGAGTCCTCAAAAAAAAGAACTTCTGGAATTAAAATGAGTATAGCAAGATTACAAGATACAGGGGCAATACACAAAAGTCAGTTACTCTCCTATACGCCAGCAATGAATAACTAGAATTTAATTTTTTAATTTTATTTACAATAGCACAAAAAAATGAAATAGTTATAAATCTAGCAAAATGTGTACAGAGTGTATATGCAGAAAACTACAAAGCAGTGATGAAGGAAAACAAAGACATAAATAGAGAGATATTCTGTGTTGAAGGATTTAAAGATTCAATGTTGTTGAGATGTCAGTTCTTCTCTACTTGCTCTATAGATTCAATGTAATCAAAATCAAAATCCCAGAAAGCCATTTTTTAGATATCAGCAAACTGATTCCAAAGTTTTTATGGAAATACAGGGACTTAGAATAGCCAAAATAATAACTGGGTGCAACCAAGATGCACCCCCATACGTGAATGAATAAACAAACTGTGGTGCAACCACACAATGGAATACCATTGAGCAATAAAAAGGAACGAGAAAGCCACACAAAGACATGGATGAATCTAAAATGCATATTGCTAAGTGAAAGAAGCCAATCTAAAAACATACTGTATGAATCCATTTGTATGATATTGTGGGAAAGGCGTAACTCAACAAAGAATAAACAGATCAGTGGTTTCCAGGGGCTCGGCAGTGGGGAGGTTGAATAGATCAAGCACAGGAGGTATTTTTAGGGCAGCGAAACTATTCTACATGATACTGTGATGCTGGATACATGACATTATGTGTTTCTCAAGTCCCACTGAATTTCACAGCACAAAGAGTGTACTTTAATGTGTGGATTTAAAAAAAAAATCATTTGGGCGGTCAGGGGATCCCAGGATGGAATGCAGACTATAGCAGCAAAGTCTAACTATATCGCAAACGCATGACATAACTCCACCAAAGGTGGTGGCGGAAAAAGGGGAGACCTGAGCAACTTTGGAAATGATGCAGTCTATAAGAATAAAGGGGTAACAAAAACTGTACCTAAATACTTGATAAACTTGGTCCCCACCAGGATGGGAGTTAACAATTCTGAAACCACTATACATGTATACTGGGACTAAGCAATAAAATCTCAGTAAATGGGTGACAGACGGCAGGAGCCAGGCCCCTCGTTGTCAAAGTGGGGTTGCAGGTAAGCAAGGGGATGAGGCTAGAAGGGCCCACGGGTGATGGATTCAAGCTGGAGACATCCACAAAAGCTCAGGTTAAGCTTAATATAGATTCAAATGATTACACATAAAAATAGTTACAGATATTTGTATCTACATGGGTTAGTATGTTTCCTTGCTCTGTCAGTTAAAGGGACCTAGAAGCAAGGACACTTTGGTAGCAATGAGCACACCTGAGCACCCAGATTTTGGTTTCTGAGTCCATTCTTCAATAAAAGGAACCAGGGCTCCCTGGTGAAATGGCTGATTCTAAGGCTGGGGCAGGAAACCTAAAAGATGAGCCTGGAGCAACTTATAACGCCAGAAAGTCAGGGGGGAAAAAACCCACAGTGAAATGTGTACATCAAAGAGACACTAACAGAGCTTCCAATAGGCAAAGGTGACACAATTTGAGCAACCAAATAATGTAGTATTGGATTATATAGCTCAAAGCAAAATAGGTATCCATGACCCATACAGATATAAATAAATGATTGAATAAACAAACAAACAAACATGGGAGAATAAACACATCTCCCATGCAGAATAATTTCAGATAACTCATGCAGATAATCCACTCCTTAAACTGCACATAATGACATGAAAATTATGAATGGAAATTAGTCTGGGGGTAACTTTACAGGATAGGACACTACCTCAGCCAGACGATCAAGGTCATCGGTCATGTTGACAGTCTATGCCCTTGATATAATGTGACAAAAATGACACTTTACCTCTGTGATCTTCATGTCAGAATCCCGCAACATCAGTCTAATTATGAGAAAAATATCAGACAATCACGATAGATGCTGAGCAGTGCACCACAACCACAACCTGTCAGGGTCTTCAAAAATAAGTAAAATCTGAGAGACTGTCACGGCCCAGGGGAGCCAGAGAATTCATGATGACTGAACGTAGCAGGGTGCTGGATAGCATCCTGGAATGGGAAAAAGACTTTAGGGGAAAACCGAAGAAATCGAACGAAGTATGGATTTCAGTTAATAATAACCTACCAATATTGGTTCACTAATTGAGACCAGACGAATGTAAGATGTTAATAGTAGAGGAAACTGGGTGTGGTGTCTATGGGAACTCGGTACCATCTTTGCAATTTTCCGTCTATCTAAAACTGTTCTAAAATAAAATTTGCTTTTAAAAACGTGAGATGGCAGCCCTTATTTCTCCACAAACCACAAGCTCTCTCCTCCTCCATCCCCACCTCCTTCTCTGCTGAATTTGGAATCTCTGTTAAATGTGTATCAGTCGTTTAATGACTGTCAGGGAGCAGAACAAGAATAACCAAGCTGTTGGCTGAGTCTTTACTGCCTGTCACTGTGAAGTTAGAGGGAGTCGGGCAGAGGACCCGTGACATGCAAACGTGGCCTCTCCAAAGCCACCAGCCATACACGAACTGATGCTGTGAAGAGTCACCAAAGACCCCTCCTATGGGAACTTGTGTTTGAAATCACTTTACCACCTTGATTTAACATCCTCTGCCTACAGCTGACTGCCAACTAACAGAGCTCCCCATAGGCAAAGGTGAAACAATTTGAGCAACAAAATAATGTAGTATTGGATTATAACTCAGAGGAAAACAGGTGTCCATGACCCATACAGGCATAAATAAATAATTGAATAAACAAACAGACAAGCATGGGCGAATAGACACATCTCCCATGCAGAGTAAGCTAAGTATTAGCTATCCCCTCGATTAGCATCTGGCCCGGAGACCCCTCTGCATTTGACTTATTCTTCTGGTCTCTCACTGGTTATAGAATCTCGTGCTTCAAACTTAAATTTCTTCCTCCTCCTAGAACAAAAGATCAGATCACAAAAGCTGTCTTTTCTTTCAACATTGCCTTAAATGATTTTATCCTCAAACCTTGCCTTTACCACTTGAAGCCTCTGATTGCTATCCTCTGGAAACTTCTAAAGTGAGCCTATGAGAGCATTTAACATAAAAATATTACTAAAACTTTTACATCCAAGTCAGTGACAGGAAAAATAGAATTTGAAAACCTCCCGAAAGGTTAAACCTAAGGATAAACCCTGGAGCGTTTTCAGTTTTGAAATAATCAGAAGTGGTCCATATCCCAGTGCACACTGTGTTTTAGGAGAGGCCATGCACATTCGAGGAGTGACTCAACAGCTAGAGAACGAGAGAAAATTCGACAGGAAAAACGGTGACGGTCACTCTTGCTGTGCCTAAGAGCACTTGGCACCTTTGTCCTCAAAAACTGAGAGAAAATTCTTGCTGTGGTTTGCTCAGAGCCAACGTGCTGGAAGTCTCCTGGGCTCTGAGCTTTTCAAAAGTACCCAGAAATGTTTGAGACTCGATAGGGGAAAATGTATCGGCTCCAGAGAATGACAGAGTAACTGCGAAATTGAAATGAAGAACAATTTCACAAACAACATGTAAAAATCCTTCTTTTTGGCAGGGAGGTGGGAGCATTTTCACATGTTTGACCGGATGGGCATTGGAGCAGCTAGAGTAGGAGTAGGTAAGGTCTAGAAAAGTCTCAAAGCAGAGCAGGCTGAGGAGGGTCACTCTGTGTTGGCTCCAGGGATTTCAGACTGGTGACCCCCCAAGCTGCGGTCCCCAAGGACTCCCTTTGAATACTTTTTTTATCATTTCCCAAAAGCTGAAGAGAAAACGCTTTAACCTATAAAAAGGTCACCCTGTGTATTATTTTCTAAATGAGATGCATTTGTTCAAAAAAAGTATCCTAAATATGGACTCTGTGGAAGCTCAGTAGAAAAAGACCCTTGGTGTGAAAGACGTAAGACCCCCACGTGGTGGTGAAGGTCATGCCTTGGGCTTTCCGGGGAGGGCTTTGGAGCAGGCAGGCCCTGTGCTCTGCCCCGAGTCCCCATGTCCCTGCTCTGCTCTGCTGACCAGCTGAGCATCTGCAACCCGTCCCCAAGCTCGCCCTGCCTCAGCCAGACCAGGCTCTGGCGATCGAGCCAGAGATGTTCCCAGATAAGCTCGGGAAAACATAAGGTGCTCAACCACTGCACACCCTTTCGAGGCCATGCTTACATCCCCCACCCTCACCCCCACCAGCAAAGCGACCACAGCTAGAGCTTTTCCTGCCTAACACCCAGTTCAGCATGCTTGTTTTAAAATCTGATTTTAATCACCCGTGTAAAACACACAAGCACAGGCTTCTTGTAAAAACCGAGAAATACGCCAAGTAAAATGTGAAAGCCTCCCCCTCCCTGGCTCTCCCCAGAGCTCATTCTCTTCCCCAAAGATACACAGAGATGGGCAGCCACTGTGTGCAGCCCACACTTAAGAAATGCGATTGACCTACCTTGATTATTTGGAATTCTTCTGCATGGGAGATTTGTCTGTTCCCCTACATTTATCTATTTGTTTGTTTGTTTGTTTCAATCACTTATTCGGGGGGGCGGGCACTTCTCCACATCTTTTATTATGTATTTACATTAAAAAATGTATACTGCTTACACATTTTTTTTTTATTTTTTTATTTTTTTTGAGACAGAGTCTCACTCTGTTGCCCAGGCTAGAGTGAGTGCCGTGGCGTCAGCCTAGCTCACAGCAACCTCAAACTCCTGGGCTCAAGCGATCCTCCTGCCTCAGCCTCCCGAGTAGCTGGGACTACAGGCAAGCGCCACCATGCCCAGCTCATTTTTTCTATATATTTTTAGTTGGCCAATGAATTTCTTTCTATTTTTAGTAGAGACGGGGTCTCGCTCTTGCTCAGGCTGGTTTCGAACTCCTGACCTTGAGCGATCCGCCCGCCTCGGCCTCCCAGAGTGCTAGGATTACAGGCGTGAGCCACCGCGCCCGGCCCACATTTTTAAATAAAAGGAATCATATTGTCCATATTGTTTGGAAACTAGTTTTTTCCCTTCATAATATATCATGAAAATCCTTCCATGACATGCTTATGGATCTGCTTTCCCTTATAGCAACCACATACTACGGACATCTTTTTAACCATATGTACTATAGACATCTCACATTTTAGTGATTCACGAAATCGCCGTTTGAAAAATTAAAGAGCCACAAGCTGGAAACCGTGGCAGGAGCCTGAACTCTGCCAAGGTACAGGTGTAGCTAGAAAAATAACCAGCCGTCCTTCCCTGGCTGACTTTCCTGTACTTGCTTATTAGTCAGGAGTCAGAGAACAGATGGTCATAAGATTCTCAGCTTTCTTAATTGCTCCCGTAGGTAACATCACCCTCCTGAGACCTAAGGCTGGTCTTTGAGATATCTTCCAGACCCTGCATTCCAATGGGATAACTGGCCCAACCAGACTAGAGGCCCAGACCATGGAACTGACTCAACTAGTCTTGTGACTCCCACCCAGGAACTGACTCAGCACAAGAAGACGATTTCTACAGGCCTATGATTTCACCACCTACCCAACCAATCAGCAGTGCTGATTCCTTAACCCTCTGCCCCCCCCCACCCCCAAACCATACCTAAAATCCTAGTCTCCAAATTCCTGGAGAGGCAGATTTGAAAAAAGTTCTTCTGTCTTCTCACTTGGGCACCCTCTGACATTAAACTCTTTCTCCACCGCAAGCCCTGTTCTCAGCCTATTGGCTGCCTTCTGGTTGGGTGCTAACATTCATTCCCCTACTACTGGACACTTAAGTTGTCTCCGGTTGGCTTATACAAGCAAGGGCTGTGGCGTGCATCCTTTACACATGCATCTCTGAGCACGGAAGTGAAGATGTATGTGAAGCAGATTGGTGCAAGTGGAATTGCTGGGTCGATTTCGTGTGTGTGCTTTAAAGTTTGGTTGTTCCTGCCAAATTCCCCTTCTCCGTTTAGCCGTATCCATTTGCACCGCTGTTGAGCAGGGCAGGAAAGCATCTGTTTCTTGACCCTAAACCAGAGGTTCTGCTATTGGATGGAGCTTCATCCAAGTGTGACATTTTAAATTTTACAGCCCCACGAGTAAGCAAATAAGCTTTCGTTTCAATTATCGGTGCCAATGAATACTTTCTAAAAATGGCATTACGGTTTGATTTTGTCTTGAAAGCATTATGACCAGGCTTTTTAAACAAGCTAGAACTATCACCTTATTGTCTCTGGAGTGGATCCTCTTTAATCCTCCCCTATGCCAGTCAGGAGCATGTTGTTTTGTAATGACCCCACCACCAAGCTAGCAAAAACCCACAGCTGTTTTGGCAGAACTGTGTACAGCACCCCCCTCTCCCCCAGTCTAACAGCAAACAGCAGCGTGCATTAAAGAAGCATCTTGCAAATGGGGCCGACCATTATCTTAATTACGGCCAACATGTTTATAATGCTAAATACATCTGCCCTAAAAACTCAGCCTCAAAACAGCATGCATGTTGCTCGATAATCTGGGAACACATTTGTGACATTTGGTTGACATTTCCTCTCTCTCCTGGGTAAAAGAGTTGATTGCTAGCCAGACACATCCATGAGAGAGAGAGCCCTCGTTTGCCATTTAAATACTATTTCAATTATTTTCCTGTGATTGTGTCAGTGACGGAGAAACCTAACTTAGGAGAGTGGATAGCTTCAACAGGGTCAACCACACAGTGAAAATTAAGGCGTGTGCATGAGTTATTAATTCCCTCACTCATGCAATGAACTGAAATGTTACCTTGGGTGCCTACTGCGTGCCAGGCACTGGAAATACAGTGTTGAAAAGGACCTCCCCTGTCCCCCAAGGGTCCCCTCACTCACTGGAGAGCAGGGACCCAGACAGCACGGGAGAGGTTGGACGCCCTGCGGGGCCGCCAGACCGGGAAGGGAAGGGCCAGGGAAGGCTTCCGCCCGAGGCTCACACCTGAGACGAGTCTCAGAGGAGGATGGCAAAGAGGAAGAGTGTCCCAGCTGGAAGAAAAGCAAAGAGGTGCAGCCAGAGTGCACTCGAGAGCAGCGGCCCTGGGAGCAGGGAGGGTGTGCTAGCTCCAGTGGTTATCATGTGACCATCCAGGTAATCATCCAGGTGGACTGAAAAGGGGTTCCTGCAGAGGGGGAGACCACCCCAAAGCAACTGATGTGACAGCCTGTGGGCCCCGTTTGGACCAAATCTTCTAATACGTTTAAATTCATCTCGATACCATGTCCTATATCCAGAAAATTGATCTCTGCATCCCTGTCTCTTTCCACCTGTCAGAGTTCTGTCCACCCTTCAAGCCCGTCTCCAATGCCACTTCCTGCCCACCCTGTGCCTGGTTACCGAGCCCCTCCCCAATTCTACCTTGTCCTCCTATCGCCCCGTCCCCCTCCCAAAGCTGAGCACCAGGCAGGTACAGGTAAATGCTTGCTGAAATAGACTGTGTGTCCAGGTCAAAGTGATCTACAAACATAAGAATATTTAAGCCTTTGAATGAGCCATCTCCCTGTTCCTTTATCTTTGAACTCCACAGAGTCATATTTTTGAAATGCAAATGTCTTAAAAGTCTTCTTAGCTTAAACTTTACTCTGCCAGAAGACGCATGCTTCCTGTTGCCATTGCTCACTTAACCCTTTCAAAGACCTTCAACTTTAATCTTGCTACTGTTTGAAGCTGGGTCATGGGATGGGTGCACAGGAGTTGATTGTATCATTCGCTCTACTTTGGGTATATGCTTGAAAATGTCAAAAAAGTATTTTTTTCATGCATCGATATTTGAGGTATTCAGAACCCCCTTAAGAAGTCCTTGTTTGGTTAGGACTATTTCCTAGCAAACAACAGATTTATGATGAAAAGAATGCGTTCTGGCTGGGAGGCCAATGCGGGAGGATCGCTTGAGGTCAGGAGTTCGAGACCAGCCTGAGCAAGAGTGAGACCCGTCTCTACTAAAAATAGAAAGAAATTAATTGGCCAACTAAAAATATATAGAAAAAATTAGCCAGGCATGGTGGCACATGCCTGTAGTCCCAGCTACTCGGGAGGCTGAGGCAGGAGGATCGCTTGAGTCCAGGAGTTTGAGGTTGCTGTGAGCTAGGCTGATGCCACGGCACTCTAGCCCAGGCGACAGAGCAAGACTCTGTCTCAAAAAAAGAAAAGAAAAGAAAAGAAAAAGAACAGGTTCTGAAGTCACAGAGTCCGAGATTCAAACCTGACCCCATCATTTAACAGCTATGTGACTTTGGACCCATTACCTGGCCTCTCTGATGTTTAATTATTTTGATCTATAAGATGGGAATAATGATAATTGTGCCTACCTCGTAGTGGCAGGAGAATGGAATCAGACAGTGAATGGATGCTGCTTGGCATGAGGCCAGGCATTTGGTTTCTGAGGCTCGATAAAATGGAATTATTGGCATTACCTGGGGAAAAAATTTCCTTTTCTCTACATCATACTTTCCACATATTTTTTGATGATGGTTTATTTGCGTATCTGTCTTCTTCCTCTAAGACTAGGAAAGTGTCCAATCCGTTTCTGTGTCTCTGGCATCCAGCACATGGTGTGAATCCTAAAAAGCGCTCCTGGAAGGTTATTAAATGCAAATCGTATCAAATTATATATATACATACACACACACATGTGTATATGTATGTGTGTGTCTATGTGTGTGGTATGTAGATGCAATTTCCTCTGTACAGCCACCTCGCATTCCAGAAAACTGCAGGCCTCAAAGTCATGTGGAGATTCTACCCAGAGACTTTAGAGAGAGCCTAGCAGACCTCCACGAATGATCAAGCATCCCCAAAATAAACTTCACTAAAATTGTGACTCCGGCGTTCCTTATTTCGACGTATTCATTCTTTCATTCATTCAACAAAGATTTAATGAGCAATTCTGATATGCCAGGCAGTGTCCTGGGTGCTTAGGGATATATAAAGAGAGGGAAGAAAAAGTAAAACAGCTTTTGCTCTCAGTACGTTCATCATCTAGGGAAAATGATAAGAAAAGAAGGTGACTTCACGGCCGCGTGGTACAACCTTGGAGGGGGAGAAGGGTGCAGGGGCAGGAAGAAGGTGCCCAGGAAGGCCCGGACGCATCTTAAAGGGTGAGCGGGAGCAGACAAAGGCCACAGGGAAGGGTGTCCCAGGCAGAGAGAACAGTATGTGCAAAGGCATAAAAACGAGAAAGGACACCACCACCCGCACAAAACCCGCAACGCCCACAGGACCGTGCTGGTGAGGCACCGGCAACGGGTAAGGCTACAGAGGCCAGATCGTGAAGGGCTTTGAATACGTTTGATTTTTCCTCCTGAAAGTAGCTGGGAGCCATTGAAGAATGTTAAACAAGGGCATCACCATCAAATTGCATTTTATAAATGTCAATCTGTTGGCTGTCCACTGGCGAAGAGAATGTGGGCTCGGAACCTATCGGGGGACCTACTGGAGTCATCATATTTTGCCTGCCGTCGATCCCATACGTCCTATTTTCAAGCCAGAAAATATCTCAGAACTCATCCCTTATTGTAGACACACCAAAAAACCCTTATTTCTGTAAAGTAGCACGTGCTTTTTTAAAATGAAATGAAACATCCTGCCGCACAATCCCGTCTTCCTAGGCCCTGCCACCATTTCCCCCTTGCCAGCCCTTCTGCAGCGGAAGCGTGAGAGGTGGTCTCCCTCCTGGGGGGTGCAGTTCTGAAGGTCTTGTCAATAGTTGGTAGCACTTGCCAATTCTGAGAGCGGGAAGAGTCTCTCTTCTGTGAGCATGAGAAAAATTCCAACCGGTTTTTGTGCATTTTCTCGTAGTGATTAGAAAGTTAAACCCTTTTAAATCGGAGATTATTCTTGAGCTTCTAATACTATTTAAATTACAACTCCCAAATCTTGAATGATGTAACAGACTAAAATCCAAATGCTGCTTTCTAAATTCTATATATCACACGACGGTTACTTAATGTGGCAGAAGGCAACGTAATAGATTGGCCTGGTAACAAAATCATAGATGTTTTGTCTACGACATAATGCTCACCAGCCTCTCAATCCTCCGTAAAATAAACCGGTTGGTTTGTCATCTTTTCTATCCAGGAAATCCCAAACAAATCCGCACAGGTGCATCTAATCTACACAGCACTGAGATCTCATGGCCACCAGCTTCCCTCCCTCGACTGACCACAGCGACCAGATCGTGCAGAGCAGCTGATCCTAAATTAACGGCCCAGAGCTGACAGGCCACCAACTCATTATTCCTGAAACAAATTACATAAGATAAGGAGATATTATACAATAAAATATTGTGGACAGATTTTTTTAGGCAATATCTAGTGGTAACTTAAGGCAATTTTTTTTTTAACCACACAGATATAAAAAGCCTCTTGCTTTGGGAATTCCAGATAACCACAGCCAAAGACAATGGTGTCTGGGACAATCTCAAACCACATGTCCTCTCTAAGTCGTTTCTATTTGCTTCAATCAAACACGCGAAAGTCGAATAAGTAGCAAATCCATTATTACTAATGCAACAAATATTAACTGATCACCTCTTCAAACGAGAGATCTTGCCAAACATCGGTGAGGCCCACAGCTCCATGCTCAGTGCTCTTACAGACAGTGGCTTCATTTTAATCTTCACAGAACCTGCATGTTTATTTCCACTTCACAAATGAGAGGGAAAGGCATTTGTTTATGCTCACACAGGTGGAAAGCCTTGGCTGCAGTGTGAACCCTCCTCTCTCCTTTCTGCATTGCAGGCCCCCAACTGCGGACCCCGGCTCCTGGGGAAGTGGGGGACATGGACTGAGGCGCCCCTGGGGCAGGCCTGGGGAGAAAGCATGATGGGAACCCAAAGGCTGGAAACTTCAGAAAGTCACGGACGTTGGATGACACATAGATTCGCTTTTGGGGGTGACCCCTCCACTGATGACAATGATGCAGACTCAGAGAGCACGGCTTGCTTAGATCCCAAGAGAAAACAGTGACTTTCTTAAATAAACCCAAAAGCTACTGATTGAAGCCCAGTGCTCAGTCCCCCTCCCACAAGACTCCCGCTGTGTCAGTCACCCATAAGCTGTGTATATATTTGGTTAGGAAAGGTGGGAAGATGGAGAAGGGAAAAGAATTTCTCTTTTAAACTGTTTTTCTCTTTGTTCGGTGTCTCACATATATTTAGCATTATTAAGGCTCATCACTATGGTTAAAAATGAAATGAAAGTCATATTGTGATTTTGCTTTTCTAGTTATAGTATCAAATTCTCTGAAAGATTCAGTGAAATTAACATTCCATAAGACGCCCTTTCTCAATCCAATATGCCAGGAATCCCGGAGTACAGTCTCATTCAAAGTGTATTGAATTTTACAATTATTTAATATAATTTCTAGACATATCATTCATTTTCTTACTCTTTTGCCACTGAAATAAATGGCAAAAGCTTTTGTGACATATTTTATTAGTCAGACAATGACAAACCGGACTGAGCATTGTAGCTTGTGTGTTGCTGAGATTCTAATTTATGAACAAAATTAGATTTCAAAGAATAAAGATATCCAGAGAGTTATGAAACAGAAAGAAAAGGCATCATGCTTCATGGGTGCTCGTTCTAGATATGTTCATTATATGCCACAGCCCAGGGAAGGCGAATATGGAATTTAAAAAGACACCATCCGTTGTGTGATCTTCCAAGTTACAAACTTCACCCTTAATTTCTCCATCACCTGCTGCTCAGTCATTCTCCTTCACCAGGGTGAGAAAAACATGACTTAGCACAGCACGTTAACTAAGTAGCTTCCGCAGGAGCTAGGATGTGCCTTGTGGGACATTTTGATAAGCCCAGCAGCACAACCTGTAGATTTTCTCCAGGAAAAAAACATCCCGTTTTGCTTTATTTTTAAAATGAACAGCACACGTGTAATAGTTGCCATCAGCTATAAGTACCACAACCTCAAAGCAAGCCACAGTCTTTTCTGAAATTTTTATTTTATTTGAAATAGCTTCTTTGAAAGAAAAAGCAGAGACTTTAGAAAGCTTTCAAATCATGAAATGAAAAGCAGAGGCATTCCTCAAGTGAAGAATGATTTCCTTGTAAAAAAAAAAAAAAAAAAAAAAAAAAAAAAAAAAAAACACGTTAAGACAGAAGAAAAAAGCGAGTATATAGCCCAAATCAGAAAACATTTTCTGGTTAAATAGTCAAAGGCAACCTATGGCAGACACGACAAGAAGAAATTTCCATTTTTTTTTAAAAAAAAAAGGAATGTATACTTGAAAATCCCCATGTTTTCTTCCTTGTAGATCTGAAACATCCTAGTTTTTAAAACACATTTAGCAAAAGCAACAGAGCTCATTCAGGGCTGATTTGAGTTCACAAAATATTTTTATTATATGTAAGAAAGCATACAGCCAATAAAATTAAGAAAACATTCACAATACATAAATTACACAGACCTGATGCAGGAGATATTTTTCAATAGATTTTTTTTTTCTTTTTACTGATTTCATCTGAATGTTAACTAAGTTGCTTATCAAGAAGAGTACTTTGTAGACATTTCAAAGAAACTCTCGAAATGCCCCACATGAGTTAGCATTTGGCAAAGGAGGCCTACACTACTTTTTACAGTCCGGGCAATGAATGACACAGGGACTTGAATCCAAAGCACAGAGAAAGGAATAGCATTTGTCAAAAGAGATGCTGATGGCTTTGAAGTGCTTAACACACCCAAAGAGAAGGGTCCTCCTGTTTCTTCCACCAAGAGAAGCATCTTACTCAAGGTTGCTAGTGAGGCACTATTCATCAATTAATATACCACTAACATTTGAAGACTTTTTTTAAAAATTCAGTTCTAAGTTCAGATTAAAGCACTACAAAAAGTAGCCCCGCTAAGTGGTTTGTTTTGACCTGGTAAGACAGAGAGGTGCAAGGTTTGAGCTCTGTCTGTCAGTGTGGCTGCTACGACCCACATCTCTATCCAACAAAGCCATTTGTTTGCTTCAGAAAAGCTATCTGACACATGAAATGAGAAAAGACAGAGGAGAGCCAATTATTTTACATAAATACAAAGTGGCATGTACTTTTCATTGCCACCTAAGATCATAAATTTAAAGTTGGACTCTTTTTAACTGGCTTTTATTTAAGATATTTACAGAACTACAAATTCCTCTGGGAAAGTTTTTGCCATTTAAGAAAGTCTGAACATCATAGTAACCAACCTTTTTAAAATTTTTCAAAATCTTCTTAGAAAGAAAAAGCATTCACAGCTTCATCAGTTCTCACCTCATATTTGTTCGTGTCAGTAAATTTTAAGGGATCAGTCTTTGCTACATTTCTAGAAGTTACACATGAGCATTTAGAATCTCTCAGAGTCAGTGTGTTTGTTTCATTGGCTTATAAAGTTCTAGTTACATGGACAAAAATGTGGTTGTACGGTCTCAGATAACTCATTAGCTTATCCTATTAAATATGATAAATATATTTATTATAATAAATTAAAAATATCCATATAATACAACAAATAAATAAAACCAGTATCAACAAAGCATCTCTCAATTCTGAAAAAAAAAATCCCATTCCTACTGTAAGCCTCAATTATTCTTTAAAAATAATTTATCAAGGCATGTACCTACCTTTACAATCTGAAAACTTTGCTTGGAACAGTGTTAGCACCTGTTTGTATACAGCAAACTCAATCCTTCTCATTTCCTTCCCGGAAAGGTTTGATTTTCAAGTGAAGCTGTTCATTGCTGATTCCTTGCCCCTATTTTTAAAGTCCTAGGATAAGAATAAATTTCTGAAAACAATTTGGGAGCCAAAGACATGTCCCTTGTAGCTTCCCATGTTTGTAGTGTCCCTGTTTGCTTGACTATGAACAACACAGAAATTACACTAGGATGTATTTGAAAATAGCTGCGTGTTGGAAAGCAGCAGAAGCCTCTCCTGACACCCCGAGTCTCACCACACCTTAGTTTCTTAGCAGCAAGCCCCAGACAAGTCTCCGCTAGCTTTGGGGATGAGCGTGTGAGGCAGGGGTCCTCCAGCAGCTCAGGTTGGGTGCTGCCCATTCTGTGTGATGGGTTGGATCTTCTCTAGAGAGACATCAGTGTCATAGTCCAATATGACTGATAGGGCCGGGGACAGCTTCTCCAAGGGTTTGGCCATTCCACCTGCCTCCTCCTTTTTCAGGTCCTCAGAGGAGCCCACGGCATGTGGGATCAGGTAAACCAGATTGCACTCCTTGGAGATGGAGCCTCGTGGCTCGTGATGGCTGGAAAACACTACAGCCCCGTTGTTATTGATGCTAACTGTCTCTATGGCATTATTTGTCGCAGGGCAGAGTCTGTAGCATCCCAAGAGGGTTGAAAATGCCTTCCGAAAATCAGCATTAAAGGCATAAATGATGGGGTTCAAGGAGGAATTGGCCCACCCAAACCACACAAACACGTCAAAGGTGATGGAATCGATGCAGAAGGGCTGGGTCTCCCCGGACCCACAGAAGGGCAAAATGCAGTTCAAGATGAAGAAAGGCAGCCAACAGCACACGAACACCCCCATGATCACCGACAGAGTCTTCAGAACTTTGGTCTCTCTTTTGAAGGACATCTTAAAAGAACTTTCAGGTTGAGAACACTCGACAGGTTTCCCATTACCTGTGGTGGTCTGGCAATTCTTGGCATGGACCGCTGCCCTCTCCAAGGCAGAGATGCGCCGTATCTGTTTCTGGGCGATCCTGTAGATCCTGGTGTAGGTGACAAGCATGATGGCCACAGGGATGTAAAAGCTGATTAGGGAGGATGAAATGGCATATGTCCTGCTCAGGCTGGAATCGCAGTTATCTATGGTCTCACCCAGGGATGTGGCATTCCCGTCAGAGGGACCGGCGGGTTTTGCCTTGTGCCAGCTGAGCTGCACCGGGATGAAGGAGATGAGGACGGACAGGGTCCATGCCACGCCGATCAGGATGAAGGCTGCCTTGGGGGTCATCTTCCTCTCATACCGGAAGGGGCTAGAGATAGCCCAGTACCTATCCACACTGATCACACAGAGGTTGAGGATGGAGGCAGTGGAGCACATGATGTCAAAGGCCACCCAGATGTTACAGAAGGACCCAAAGGGCCAGAAGCCAGCGATCTCAGCCACTGCCTTCCAGGGCATGACCAAGACAGCCACCAAGAGATCCGACACCGCCAAGGATATGACAAAGAAGTTGGTCACCTTGGAACGCAGGTGTCGGAACCTGATGACAGCAGCACAGACCAGCGTGTTGCCCAGGAGGGTGGATAGGATGAGCAGTGACAGGAAACAGGCCGTGAGGATGCGGAGGGAGAAGTCCCGCTGCACCACCAGCCCGGCCCGGTCCATGGTGGAGGTGTTCAGAGTCCTCATCTTCCTGAGGGAGAGCACATGCGGGGCTCTGACACCCTCGAGTTCAAAGCAGGGATTAGGGTCAGCCAGACTTCCAGGAGTTCTCCCTCACCAGGCAGCCCCCTGCACGGCTGGCTTGCTCCCCGGGTGGAGGCCCTCCCCAGCATTCCACCAGAGCAGGCAGAGATTGCGTAGCAGGAACCTCCTGTCGGTGGTCTAAGTCAGTCCCGAGCAAGGTCCCTCTTGCTTTCTACAGCTGTCTTCTGACTCCCTCGCTCCAGGTCACTGTCACTGGCACCAGCTGGCCCCTGAGTTCCCCAAGGAAAATATTGGCTTTTTAGCATAGTCTAAGCCATCAATCCAGAGCCTCTGCCCTGCAAGTCAATTGCAATCACATTTCAGGACTGTTGCTTCCCTGATGGTGACAGGGAACTCTCCCCTTTTCAGACGCAGCTGAAAATACATGTCTCGCTCCTCCAAGCCCCTGGCTCCTCAGCAGCTCTCCAAACGCCCTAAAAAGCAAAGGGAAAGCACACGGTCGTTCGCCTAGACTTGAGCAGATCGCATCTTTACTCACATCAAGCCCAACCCAGTAATTTGCTGGACAAGCCTGTCCCGGCCACCTACCTTGCCTTGGGGTTGTCTCTCATAGCCCCTGGAGCTTGGAATGCGCAGCGGGGCGCGCCTGAGACCAACCCCTCAACCCCGCGCAGCAGGGGTTCGGCTCCGGATGCAAAAACCACCCGCCCAGGTGGGTTTGGGGAAAGGATCCGGGGCCAAGCCCCCAGAGAGGCGGCGCTGCCTCAAATGCTAGAGATGGTTCAAAGCGGAGACCCAGGCAAAGGATGCCCGGGCGCTCAGAGCTTTCTTGGGAGAGATCACCCCCAGGACCAGTCATTCGGGTAGCCTATTTTCTTTGCTTCCTTCGGCCCTCAGGGCAGAGCCCCCGCCTCCCCACCGCACGGCTTGCTACCTCTCAGCAGCCTGTGGGAGCGCGAGGCAGAGAGCGGAGCTGGCACCCACGGGCGCTCGGGCCGGCCGGGTTCCCGCGGGGCACAGCGCACCCCGCCCGCGTGTCCCCTCCCCTGCCCTGGGGGGCGGGCCTCCCCTCACAAGCTGAGTTGCAGGCGACAGCCGCACGTGGTTCCCTGGGATGGTGCTGCGGGCGAAGGGGGTGGGGGGCGCCCAGGTGAGCGCCTGCCCTCGCTGGTTACCTCGCCGACCCCCAACCCTGGACAGCACGCGCAGGGCCCGCGAGGCGACCCCGACGGTGGGACCCCAAGTAAGCCTGAGCCGCCCGTAGGCAAGCTCGCTCGACATCCAGCGCCTCTCCGGGCAAACCCCCAGCCCGACCCAAAGCCCTAAACGAGAGGGGACCCTCCCCACTCTCACACACCAGCCACTAGGACGGCTGGCCCGCGTCCGGCCCGCGCTGTCTCCAGGTACCCCCAACTGGGGCGCGACGTGCCCCGCGGGCGCCCGTACTCACCGCTCGCGGGCAGGGCGCTGCGCGAGGTGCTCCGGGCCGGTGCGCGCCACTGTGCCCGGGGGCGCTCCCTTCGCGCTCCGCCCGGGTGGCGGGCGCGTCCCGGGCCGCGGTCACCCGGGACTGCAGCCCGAGTCTCTCGGCGGGCGAGCGCCCCAGCTCCAGCGCCGCGCTCCCTGGGCCCGGGGCGCCCTCTGCCGACGGCCGCGGCTTCCCGCGCGGGGCTGCGCCTCGCAGGTGCCGGCCTCACTCGCACCGGCTCCGGGAGCCACCAGGGACCCGCGCCCCGGCTCGCTCCTCCCTGTCCGTGACCGCCAGAGCCTGGGAAAGGGGAGACAGAATCTTCCTCACTCAGGACTCCTCTGCTTGAAATACCCCGAAAAACTGACACGGGTGAAAAATTCCTCTGGCTGGCATTGCATTAACTATATACTAGTGTTTCCTCCTGTGAGCCCACTGCGCGCCAAGCACCGGGGCCCGGGGTCAGCAAGGTGCAAGCCTCACTCTCAAAGGGAAGAGAAAGGCCTGGAACTTGCTGAGCAGCCTCTGAGTCCCAGGCGTATGCCTTACATCGTTCACCCCCTTGAAACAATCCTTGCTCGCAGGCCGGCTCATCTCCACTCGCGTGTGGCATAGGAGGCTCAGCAAGGCTGGGGACCTGCGGGAAGCCACACGGCTAATGAGAGTGCTGGCGGGCTGCCCGACTCCCGCCCAACTTACCACCTCCAGCTCCGGAGCCCACAAAGGAAATAATTACTTATTGGGCTAAATTACAGGCAAGAGCTGGCTGGAGTCAGGAGGGCTTGGTGGAGAAGGATCCCCCCTAGCCTCTCGCGGTTGCCCCGGGGCCAGGCAATGCCTCCCCTCTCAGACTTTGTACTAATTGTCCTTAAATGAAGACATCACCTGCCTTCCTGTGCCTTAGAAAGGTGGGAAGAGAATAAGCACAGGGCTCTGAAGTCACACTGCCTGGTTTCCTGTCCCCACCCTACCACTGTGGGCTGCATGTGCCCTCTCTGCTTTCTGAGCTTGGTTTCTTCCTCTGCAAAACGGTGATGACATAAGAGGATTGTTATAAGCACTAAATGCGAAGACGTTTGCAGGGGACTGGCATGGCACTTAGGAGCTAGTCAGCCCTCCCTCTGAGGCAGGAACCCCCTGGGGTTCATGTAAAAGCCGATAGTCTAATCTCCATGTAGCACATCGGGAGCAAGAATTTTCTCTGTAAAAGACCTGAACCTAAATAATAATTCTATCTAATTGGAATACAAGCTGCACCTTGGTTTTAGATGCAAGGACCACATTACTGACGGACACCTTCCTGTGCCTGTGCTCACAGCTCTGTCCCCCCACCCTTGGCCTCCCTGTCACACACAGCGTCTCACAGACTGAGGGTCAGAGACACAATGTTTGCTGCACAGTTGCTCCGAGAACCATATTCCTGCAGAGCCTTAAGCCATGCTTAATGTAACACTTCCAGATCCTTTTCCCAGCTTCCTGACTCCGTTTCATCTTTCCTTCTTTCCCTTTACACTAATAAACACAAATTAAAGGATATGTTTCTGGTTTAAGACAATCATGTGAGGCTGATTGTTTTAACTCCTTACATTCTAATTGTCCCTATCTGCAATTTTCACTGCAATTACCCAGAAATAAACAAGGTAGGGAAATCCAGCAATAACCTTGGAAAGCAGGAAAGGGTGGGATCCTTTCCCTCCCTTGGGATAGCCCATATTGGGGGAAAACTACTTCTGGGTCACCTGAGGAAGAAACCCCAAAAGAACACACTAACCCCGCACCCCGAGATCGAGGTAGCAGGGACTGGAGGTGAGGATGAGGCCAATTTGAGGGTAGAATTTCTGTCCGATGACTGCCTTTGAGAAGTGTCCCCAGTTCCTACAGCCAACAATGCCCACGGCTCTTGAAATTAAAACATGGATGACAACCACGCCACAACACCTGGGTCTCAGGTGGCATCACACTCGGGGAAACACCAGTTCAACAGTCAAAAATATTTTATGTAAAATTTAAATATTAACCAAAACCTTGTTGCAAGGAAATGCCCTTCATAACAAATTTCTTCATGTCCTCATTTCACTCAAGCTCAGCAGCTGCTCAAAAAAAAAAAAAACTTACTTTGCTTGAAAAATCCCCTAAATTTTTTCAAATTAGCCCATACTGACCTTTGTCTTTTTCTTTCAACTCATTTACCTGATGGATCTAAGTGATCATATCAAAATATAGTGGCTAAGAGGTTTTTCTCGCCCACAGGTAAATCTCTGCCCTTTTTCATGTCAGAACATGGGATTTCCTCCGTACCCACATGCTGTGCTTTGCAGGTCTCCGTCAAAGCTCATGTTGAGACCAAATTGCCATTGTTGTGGTATTATGAGGTGGGATCTTTGAGCGGAGATTAGGCCACAGAGCTCTGCCCTCAGGAGTGGATTAATGTTATCTCGTGAGTGGTTAGTTATTGCTGGGGTTGGCTCCTGGTAAAAGAATGAGTCAGCTTTCCTCCCCCACCCATTTCCTCTGTTTCCTGCCATGTTCATGTTAGCAAGAAGGCCCTCACCAGCTACAGCCCCTCATTTCTGACTTCCCAGCCTCTAGAACCATGAACCAAATCAACGTCTATTCTTTTCAGCTCACTCAGTCTGTGGCATTTTGTTATAGTAGCAGAAAATGGACCAAGACGCCACAGCATGCAAGAAAGGCCCAGAGACCAAAGCAGCAAAGAGAAAATCCTCCTGAACAGGTAGAGGAAGGGAGAAGAACCTGTCACTGACGTGTGAAGAAGGAGGTAGTTTTGTTTCCTATCACCAGGAAAACAAGAGAGTGGGGCCAATTTCTTTGTGATTCTGTAACTCTAAGACAGACAGCCGAGATCCCTTGCTGACAGACTTAGGTCACCGGCTGATGGACATCCTTTGCTGAGAAAACAGGAAAGAGTAAAATGTAGCTCAAATCTAGGGGTTTCACTTGGCACAGAGTGTGAATTTCAGAGGAACTTAGAGTTTGGTTGGAGGTTTGGAGTTTTTCTGATTTTTCTTTCTCTCTTGAAGCTAAGGTGAAACAAAGCCTTCCGTTTTGTTCTATAAAAATCTCCCCCACAAACAGCAAGAACACTAATATAAATGCAAGCAGGTATTAGCATTAGATCATGCTGGGAATGTAAACCCCAACACAAAAGCACTTTTGTTTCCCAAATTGGTATGTCTTTTAAACTCTACTGTGATTTATGCACTGCAAGGAGGGGGAGGTTAAAATGATGCTTTTCAACAAATTTTTATTTGGAGTGTGTAAAAGGCAATGAATACAGAAGGCATGCCATCTAAGGGGGAGTTTACTCTCATAAAAGAATAAATAAAACAACTAAACTGTCAAGTATATCAAACGATATATTAAGAGGCTTTAGGATTATTAAAGCTGATTTTAAAAGAGATAAAGCTTGGCTGATCTTGACTAAGAAATTAGAATGCTTGTTTCAAGCAATAAATATAACTTCTCTGAAATTCCTAATCCCATGTCATATTTACCTCTCTTACAGTTATTATACAATTCAAAAATCAATACTTTAAAATTTAAAAATCAACAAATATTCCTTTTGGTAGTGGTTAGAAGTATCACATGCATATTGTGTTTTCTATTGTTGCATCTGTTCTTCCCTTTTTTTCTTTTCCTCTTTTTCTTCCTTTTAGAGGCTTAACTGGATAGTTTTTATAATTCCATTTTATCTCCATTATTGGCTTATTTTCTATAATTATTTGTTATTTTCATGGTTGCTTTAGAGTTTGCATCATACTATGTATATGTGCGTGTGTGTGTACATATTATACATATTTTTCATAGTCTATCTTCAAGTGATATTATACCATTCTATGTATAATTAATAAAATTACAATAGTATCCCTCCATGTCTTCTTAAAAAGTCAATTACCTTTTAAAGAACTTTAAGTAATAAGAAGTAAATATGTATTTGCCATGTGCTACTTCTGTGCTTTTCCTCTTCTATGTAGATCCACATTTCCATCTGGAATCATCTTTCTGCTGGAAGGGCCACCTTTAACATTTCTTTTTTTTTGAGACAGAGTCTCACTTTGTTACCCAGGCTAGAGTGAGTGCCATGGCATCAGCCTAGCTCACAGCAACTTCAAACTCCTGGGCTCAAGCAATCCTCCTGCCTCAGCCTCCCGAGTAGCTGGGACTACAGGCATGTGCCACCATGCCCGGCTAATTTTTTCTGTCTATATTTTTAGTTGGTCAATTAATTTCTTTCTATTTTTAGTAGAGACAGGGTCTCGCTCAGGCTGGTTTTGAACTCCTGACCTTGAGCGATCCGCCCGACTCAGCCTCCCAGAGTGCTAGGATTACAGGTGTGAGCCACCACGGCCTGGCCTAACATTTCTTATAGTGCAGCTCCGCTGGTGGCTGATTCTTTCAGCTTTTGCGTCGTCATCTCTAAAAAAGTCTTCATTTTTGTCTTCATTGAGTAACAGATTTTTCCTTTTAATGTTCTCAGATGTTGGACTACTGTCTTCTTGTTACATTGTTTCCAGTGAAATATCTGCTATTATCCTGATCCTTGTCCCTCTGTATATAACATGTCTTTTTTTCCCCTCTGGCTGCTTTTAAGATTTTTTTCCTTGATCACTGGTTTCGGGTAATTTAATGAAGATCTACCTTAGATTAGTTTTCTTCAAACCTTTAGTGTGCTTGGAACTTATTGCATTTTTTGGATCTGTAGGCTCATGTTTTCTGTCAAATATGGAAAATTTTGGCCATTGTTCCTTCAACTATTTTTTTCTCTTATTCCCTTCCTTCTCTCCTTTGGATGCTTTAATTACAGAATGCATTAGACTGCTGAGGTTGGCCTTCAGCTCCCGGACACTTATTCCCTTCTCTCAACTCTCTTTTCTCTCTGTGTTTTATTTTGGGTCGTTTCTATGGCTGTATCTTTAACTAATATTTTTCTTCTGCAATGTCTAACTTGTTGTTAATCCCATTCAGTGTTAATCCTATTTATGTTACATTTTGTAGTCTTCTTTTCTGAAAGTTTATTTTGTGTCCTTTTTCATGTATGTATCCATTTAACTTTCTGAATACGTGAAATATAATTGTAACTTTTAATGTCCTTCTTTGCTAATTCTAACCTCTCTGTCACTTCAGTTGATTTTTCTCCTCATTATGAGTTGTATTTGTCTAATTCTTTTCATGCCTGCTAATTTTTTTATTGGATGCCGCCCATTGTAAATTTCATCTCCCTGGGTGCTAGATTTTTTATAGTCTTAAAAATATTCCAGAGTTTCACTCGTGAACACATTTGAGTTACTTAGAAATAGTTTAATCTTTTCTGATTCAGGTCTTGCTTTTTTCCTTTTTCCTTTTTCCTTTTTTTTTAATCATCCCTTATTTTATTTTTTCTTTTTCTCTTTTTACTCTTCTATTCTTTCTTCCCCCCTCCCCCTTTTTTTCTGAATGTCAGACAAGTGATGTTCCAACAGCAGAGGAAAGTCTGAGGGAGGCCCGTCTCCCCTGAGCATGAAAACCCAATCGTCATGCTCATGGGACCACAAAAGGATCCGAATCCTGCTTGTAAGATTTGTTTGTAGAACCAGAGCATTGTTTAATCTGGGGCCTGTCTCTTTTGTGTGACTGAGGCAAGATTCTGTTTCCATGCACTCTACCCTGTGACCTGTGAATTATGGAGTTTTCCTGTCTGGCTGGCGGCAGCAAGCTCCGTGAGTGCCAGATATTATTTCTTCTAATTCTCACACTTGTATCTCCTCCCACATAGGTACTGGTTAGTTCTCCACTGAATGCAAAAAGGGGACTCTCTGAAGATCTCTGGAGTTCTCTTCATGTGCATGTGCGTGTGTGTGTGTGTGTGTGTGTTTGTGTGTCGCCAGCACTCTGTTCGACCTCTGGCTGTCTCGATCTCTCCCTGGACTCTCAGTTCTGTTTCCTCCACTCAGGGTGTCTGCCACACTCCACCTGTGTCCTCCCTCCCTGCACCACGGCCTGACATTCCCCTGGGACAATATGCCCGGTGCGTGTAGGGCTTAGCTGGTTTCCCATCTTTTGGGGATCACCGTCCTTTTTTGCCTGGTGTCCAGTATCTTGAAAAACATTACCTCATGTATTTTGTTCATTTTATCGGTTGTTTCCAGTGGGAGGGTAAATCCAATTCCTGTTACTCCATCTTGTCTGGAAACAGAGATCAAGAAATCTCGACTTTTAGATTCTAGTCTCAACGTTTTATATATTTGAACCTAAACCAGCAAAGGAATCTATGTAGGCAAGGAAACTTGGGGTGGGAAATGGAGACTGACCCAGTAGTACTGGTTCTCTTTTGGCTTTTGGCACCCCGAAGCAGCCACCAGCTCGTTGCTCTAGCCTGCTGCAGCCCCAAATCTGGCCCTCGTCCCATCATGGCTCTAGTACTCTCACCTCCCCTGTCTAAGTCCCTCCGTCGTGGGAGACATAGGGAGTCCATTTAGCTCAGCCTGTGCTTGAGGGAAGAGCCAGTTCTTTGAGAAGGGATGAAGTGGTCATGAATGCCATCATGCATTCCATAAGTATTTTTTCAGTGCCTATTATTGGCCAGGTGCTGTTCTAGGTGCTAGGATTATAGCAGTGACCAAAACAATCCTGCCTGTTCTCATCGAATTTATATTCCGGTGCTAAACGATAGATATCTTTGGCACAACATGATATGCAATCGCCATGAGTTTCGATTCTGTTGAAAAAAAAAAAAATCAATGCACTTGCTAGCAAAATTGTAACCCAAGCTAAGAGAAAAGATAGGCTGAATCACAAACATCGTTCACACTATGTAAATATAGACTCCACTAAAGTCACAGTGGAGTCTTCCTTAGGCCATTTACAGAAAACACAGAGCCCAGGGGGAAGTCAGTGCAGAGGGAAAAAAATGCTGAAGTAGGTTCTTGAGGCTGGAATGAATGTTCTGTGGAGAAACAAAAGCTGCTGCTTTGTCTGCTTGGGCCCACAAGACCATGTACGATTGGAGGGCCCCAGCGATGACGCGGCAGCGCACGAGGGCTTCCCTCTCAGCCTGCGCTGCCATCGCTTGAGTCATGCACCCTCGCTAGACCGCAGTCACGGCTCACTCTTACCCCCAGCTCCAGCCGCCCGATTCTGCCGCCCAGCGTGGGGCCGCAGCGGAAGAAACACTGGGTCAGACAGACCTGGGTCTGAATCTTGGTCCCATTAATATAGAGCCATGGAGCCTTCGCCAAGTTTCTTCACCTTCTGGCCTCCTTTTTCCACCCCTGAAAATGCAAATACTACTAATTACCATGCAAGGTCATGGAGAAGATTAAATGAGATCCTGTCTTAGAAATATCAAGGAAGTAAGCACGGATCAGGAAATGTTACTCTGCATCACATTTTGCCTTAGCAAAGGCTGTTAGTCAAGCGTACATTCGTTGGGTTTTGCCAGCTCAGCATCCATTTCTGGAGAAAACAACCCAGATTCTTTTGGGGGCATTACTTGTTCTTGCTGGAATGCATTCTGGTGGTCGGATAAGGTAAGCTGCCCCTCCCTAGCTAAGGAGGTAGGTAGACACATGGCCCCCAGAGAGGTTGCCTGGATGCTTCCTCCATGAGATTTGAATCTTAAGCAGAAGGACAGAGAAAGTGAAAGTATTTGCACCAACTGTCATTTGTCCCATCAGCATGAGCCCGACCAGACTGCTTCTACGGTGAAACTGTTCATGGAACTCTTGCCTCCAGAAGCAAGAGAGCTCTATCTGATCAGAATAAGAAGAGGAGGAGGAGGAGGAAGAGGAGGAAGAAGGGGGGAGGAGGAAACACATTCTGCGTTTTATTTGGATTTAAATCAACTAGAGCCACCATTTTTGCTTGCTTGGCCAGCAAGGGGAAAAATTAAACACAAAAAGTATCAAGTTTTCCCCAAACTAATAGATGACCTTATATAATTTGTATAGTGATGGGTCTTCCTAGTGACTTATTTCACTTACACACTTCATTCCCCATCACAAACGTGTCTCATAGATTACATGAGCAACCCGGGGCATTACCTGTTTCCCAGGCAACCCCCTGCTGCCTCACCTGGAATCCTCAGCACCAGCAGGCAAAGCCCCACATTTGGGACCCTGAGATCTGCCTGATTAGCCACACCTGCAAAGAATGGAGGGGCCCAGGTCGGGAGAGGGATAGGAGGACCAACAGAGGAGAAAACACCGAATGTGATCTTAAAGGAAGAGTAGGACGTATGTACGTAGACGAAGAAGGAAGGAAAAGAATGTGTGGCAGGGGGAATAATGTATGCGAAGACCCAGAGAATGTGGGAGTGGGGGGTGGAGAAAGAAGAGAGCAAGGGTGGAGAGAGAGAAGGTTGCAAGGTTGGGAAAGAAATAAAAAGAAGAGGGCCCTTCTTGGAGAATCCAAGCACTTCTGAGGTCAGTGTGCTTTTATTCAGACATTTATGGGGGTCTCAAGTTTCCCCACAGATCTTACTGTGTTCATGAGGCAGAGAAACTAGAAGCAGCAGCACCGCGTGTGTTAGTGGTTCTAACTCGGAAGAGATGGAAAACTTCAAGGGCAGCCCCCGCTTGGGCAACCGCCTCACAGACAGAATCCGGGGGCCTTGGGGAAAGATTTCCTCTCTGTGCCGCCCACAAGTCACCGTGCCCCATCTCTGCCCCCCCCCCACCTCTCTGAAACTGTCCATCCAACGTCTCCACTGGGTCGTCCTAGTTGCATCCTTTACTAAACT
Source organism: Cheirogaleus medius (assembly GCA_008086735.1). Classification (NCBI taxonomy): domain Eukaryota; kingdom Metazoa; phylum Chordata; class Mammalia; order Primates; family Cheirogaleidae; genus Cheirogaleus; species Cheirogaleus medius. The sequence continues at coordinate 1,334,076 of VBSM01000840.1, read as the reverse complement.
TTTCATCTTCCTCCAAACTCCCTGCTCCTCTTGTGAGTCCTCCCTTGGTGAAAAGCACCTTGTCGCCCCCAGACGCGAGAGTGGAACCCTAAGCGTTACCTGATACGTTTCTCCCCCTCTGGCTCCACTTTCAAAGTTAGACTCTCCTGCCTGTTCTTCTCCTGGGATTCGCGGGGACGTCTGATACCTTCGCCCCATTTCTACAGCTACGGCTCAACGCTCTCCCGTGGGCTCCCACACCCAGCCTCCTCCCCGCCTCCTTCAGGGCACCTGCCAAGGACACAAGTCAGGTCATGGACCATGTGTCTCTAATTTTCAGAGCAACTTTGTAAAGTGAGACAAGCAGCACCTGTAACTGCCTCCTCTGTGTTCCCACCTGAGGCTACTGGATATGGTGGCAAATATTATACACCTCTTGTCCCTTTCTTTAGGTTCTCTTACTTCTTTATATAGCTTTTTTATTAGGTCTTAAATTTCTTTAGACCTCGAACTATGGGTCCATTCCAGCAAAAGGAATTCTCTGTGCAACCTTGCAAAAGAAACTCTCTTAAATGTAAGTGAAGGAAAGATAAGAGCTGGTGAAGCTGCACTTGGAGATGAAATCCTGAATGGTACAGCCTTTTGGGGAAAAAAATAGGTAAAGGCCGGGCGTGGGGGCTCACGCCTGTCATCCTAGCACTCTGGGAGGCCAAGGTGGGTGGATCGCTCAAGGTCAGGAGTTCAAAACCAGCCTGAGCAAGAGCGAGACCCCCGTCTCTACTAAAAACAGAAAGAAATTAATTGGCCAACTAAAAATATATATAGAAAAAATGAGCTGGGCATGGTGGCGCATGCCTGTAGTCCCAGCTACTCGGGAGGCTGAGGCAGGAGGATCGCTTGAGCCCAGGAGTTTGAGGTTGCTGTGAACTAGGCTGACGCCACAGCACTCTACTCTGGGCAAAGAGTGAGACTCTGTCTCAAAAAAAAAAAAATAGGTAAAGTTGGAAGCAGGAAACATTTTAAGAATAAAGCGGTTCCCAATTTAGAAGCCAAAAATAAGAGGCCTGAAGAGGTTGGTCTGTAAAAGTCTCTCTGGAGCTGCACGGGCTCAGGGTCTCCCTTGCAGGATGTGCTTTTAATCTCTCAAGACCTCCCGTGCCTAATGGTCATCACCAGGAAGGGTTTTCAAATCAGCTTCTGTCATTCGTGGGAGGTGCATAAACTGCCATTTTTCTTTGCTAGAAAGAGGAGACTCTCCTCTCTGCTACGAAGGTAAATAAACCGATGAACCTGGCGGGTTCCTCATCTCCAAATAGTGCTTGTTCGTGCTCTCAACCCAACCCTGGCTGTAGAGGGCATTTCTTTTTTGTTCACCTACATCTTCCTCCCCCAGGTCACGTAGCTGTGGCGGCCGCCATCATGGGCCTCCACTCCCCTGAATTCGTGAAGTAGACACAGGACTCACGGTACTGGGTTCAAACTCTCCCTCAGGCATCTGAAATTTCAGTGGAAACACCGTGGACAAGAGGGGACAGAGCTGTGTTTTTAACAACAGTGCGGAGGAAACTGGATATGTACATGCTGCAGGATGAAGTTAGACCCTCTTCACATGCTATCTATAAAAACGATCTTAAAATAGACTAAAGGCCTAAATGGAAGAGCTAAAATTATAAAACATAAGGAGAAAGCTCCGTGGCATTGGATCTGGCAACGATTTCTTTGCTATGACACTAAAAACACAGGCGACGAAAGAAAGAAGAGAAATTAGACTTCATCAAAATGTAAAGCTTTTGTGCATCAAAGGGCGGCTATCAACAGAGTGAAAAGGCAGGCTATAGAAAGGGAGAGAATCTTTGCAAATCAGATACCTGATAAGGAATTAATACCCTGGCTATGTAAAGAACTCCTACAACTCAACAACAAAAGCAATTAAACAAAAGCAATTAAAAACTGGGCAAAGGACTTGAAAAAACATTTCTCCAAAGAAGGTATACAAATGGCCAATAAGCACAGGAAAAGATGCTCAGTATCATAGTCATTAGGGAAATGCACACAAAACCACAGTGAGATCCCACCTCACGCTCACTAGAATGGCTACTATCAAAAAAGCAGAGAATAGGAAGTGTCAGTGAAGATGTGGAGAAATTAAACCCCTTGTGCATTGCTGGTGGGATGTAAAATGGTGCAGCCACCCCGGAAAACAGTACAGAAGTTGTTCCTCAAAAAAAAATCGAAAATCGAATTGCCAAATGATCCAGTCATTCCATTTTTAGATACATAACCGAAAGAATTGAAAGCAGGAACTCAAACAGATATTCGTACACCCATGTTCGTGACAGCATTATTCACAATCATGTTAAAAGGTAAACTTAGGCACGTTGAAATTTTAAAGAGTTTATTTAAGCAGAAAGCAATTCACATATTGGGCAGTGCCGAACTGCAAGTGGTTGGCCCCACCAAGAGGGCAGGAGGGGAAGCTTTCATAAGTTGTTCATGAAGCAAGGCAAAGAACACATTTGGCTCGGTTGGGAAATCTCTAGTTAGAGGCTAGTTGGAGGTGTCTGGTTGGTAAAGTCTCTAGTTAGAGGTTAGTTAGTAGTTACTGAATGGTTAAGCTTAAGTTTCATTTTCCCAGGCTATGACCGTTCCCGCCGAGTTGGGTTTCAGTTTGCCTACATAGAAACCCAGGGTGCTGGGTTCTCAGCCTAATCGACTCCAGATTAATTTGCTTTAACCATAGCCAAGTTGAAGCAACTCAAGTGTCCACTGATGGATGAATGAATAAACAAAATGCGATATATCCACACAATAGAATATTGGACGGGCGTGGTGGCTCACACCTGTAGCCCCAGCTACTTGGGAGGCTGAGGCAGGAGGATCGCTTGCGCCCAAGAGTCCAAGGCTGCAGTGAGCTGTGATCACACCATTGCACACTCTCTCCTGGTCTCCTGGGTGACAGAGGGAGACCTTGTCTCAAAAAAAAAAAAAACAAAAGGAATATTATTCAGCCATAGAAGGAAAAGAAAACTGACACACACCACAATGTGAATGAACCTTGCAGACAGTATCTAAGTAAAATAAGCCAGTCACAAAAAGGAGAAATACTGCATGCCTCTCTTAATATGGGGTTCCTAATGTGGTCAAATTCATAGAAACAGAGAGTAGAACGGGGGTGGCAGGGCCGTCCCCGCCCCTCACTGCTGTGTCTCGCACAGCACTTCCCTTTTTCTGTCTTTCTCCGACCACACACCAGCGCCGCAGTCCCTTTGAACTTTCTTTGCTCGATCAAACTGTTGCATTTGTCTGAAGTTTTTGTTCCAAAGGTACGGAATTTCGGTCGTGCAAGATGTAAAGGGTTCCGCAGGTGGGCGGTGCTGATGGTGGAACACCAGTGGGAATGTGCGTAGCGCCACTGAACTGCACCCTTAAAGATGGTTAAGGCGGTAAATTTCATAGTATTTCACCCCAATGAGAAGAAAAGGAGGTGGGAGCTGAGCCATCAGAGAGCGGCCTCCGCCCAGAGTGGTGATCCGTCAGCTCGTGCCGTTGAAGGGCCCCGTGCGTCCCCGACCCCCCACGTAAGGCCTGGTGGCTCAGCTCTCCGGTGCAACCTGCGAACCCCCACTATCCTCCCACTCAAGTCCTCCTTGGCCTGAGTCATCTGGGGGGCTTCTTCTTGCCAAAGAGCATTAACTGAAATGCCGGCATTCTACAAAAAGCGGCTACAGCTCTCTTCCCACCAGGGAGCATCTCAGATTTATTCTACTGAACGGAGAATACCTGCATTTGCTGACCACCTTTGCGCTCTCCCTTGTCCCCTGTGCCTGGCACGTGCCCCCCAGTGTCACCCTGTCTGTGCTGCGCCTTCGGACTGAAGGTTTCTTTGACAGTCCGGTCATGGTTTTGTTTTGGTTTCCCTCTGATATTCCTTCCTCCCTTCCACCCCTGCTATGTGACATGCCCCACAGCCCAGTGGTCAGTAAAAGCCACCAGCCGACACCGGTCCTGATTCTAAGACATGCCATAATAGTCCGCACCCGTCCTGTCTGGGGGAGGGAATTGTACAGCCATCATCTCCACTTTACCCGAGAGAAAGTGAGGGCTCAGAGAGGGGAAGGAATTTGTCCGAATCACAGAACAAATCACAGATGGTGGAGTCAGGGCCTCATCCTGGGGTCTCTGACTCCAAAGACCACACTGCATACACCGGAGGAAGGATTGACGTCCTGTGTATCAGAGCCAGGGAGAACTCTCCAAGCCACATTTATTGATTGGAGGCGAGGACTCTTTATTAAAAAAAAATAGATTTTTTTTAACTACTTAAAGGCAGGCAAAACAAATACATAAATTGAAAGAAAGCGGTCAACATATCAACAGATGTCATGTTTGAAAGCCAAATTCAATATATTCATTGGCACATACGAGACTCAGGGACAGAGCAAGAGATCACTAAATTAAATTAATTTACTTTAATTTAATAATATGCTTACAAATTTTAAAAATGTATTAATTGGCTTAAATCGCTGCAAAACACAGCCATCCCACCTGGGGGATTTCTGTATCAAAGCCAGTGTAAAATTGTCGTTTTGTACTTGCTGCAACATAATAAACGCCATGTCATGGCACACCTGTGCTACAATGAAACACACACCAAAGAAACCCTGGTAACTGAAAGTGACACAGTGAGAGGGAAACGCGTGTTTTTGTGGCGCCCTCTATGGGCCATCTCTAAGGAAAGCTTGGTCGTCCTTTTATTTTATTTATTTATTTTTCTCTAAAATTACCTTTTATTGTACAGCGTTTACTGGTCCTCCAGGTCTTTCCTTCTCTCTTTTTTTTATTTCAGCATATTATGGGGTTACGAATGTTAAGGTTGTGTATATTGCCCTTCCCCCCGTCCCCCCTCAAGTCAGAGCTTCAAGCGTGACCATCCCCCAGACGTTGCACATCTCACTCATGGTGTTTGTATATACCCATCCCCTCCTCCCCACTCCCACCCGCCCGACACCCGACAAATGTTATTAATATATGTCCGCTTAGGTGTTGATCACCTAAGATGTGATTGACTATTTCTCTCAGCTGCATTGTGCCTGGTCCCTCAAACACTCTGGAGGTTTGCAAACTATCTGATATGCTTCAACAAATTCCCTTCTGTTTTCCCGAGGAGGAGGGGCCTCTGTTGCCTGCAATAGAGAACCCGGAGTGACGTGACACTGGCTAGAGTACACTGAACCATAAGGACACATGTCAGCTATTCAGCTGGGAAACAGAATGTAGATCCAGATGCATTTCCCGAGCTCTGGCACACTTCACGGCAACATTTGCCCTAAATAAATCAAACATATTTTTGCCTTTGCAGCATATAAACATATCTTAAAAAAAAAAATCAAATACACACCTGGCAGGCAGTATTTTGGTTAAGAGGTTCTAGCTGCTTTCAGACCTGCTAGAAATTGCCCTGAAAGACCTAGACTTTTTATCCAGCTTTATGCAAATTAACTATCAGCATCTTTAAATAAGCAAAATACTACGAGTGCTAAAATATTTGAGTGTCTTAGCTATAAAACAGAAAAGCTGCTCACAGATTTTTTTTTGATTCAAGACCCTTTGATGAAATCTTTTTTATATGTCATGAGTGGTTCTTAAAAAAAAATCCGTCTTTTCTCCAATGTAATTCAAAGAATGCATCATGATTTTCTCCTCCCTCCCTGTCCACCAAAAGCAAGTCCAAGACATTTTTCCTTAAGTAGGGTTCCATGCCGTGACACAGCCAAGCATGTCAAGGATAGACTCGAAAGCCGAGCTCAGTCACATTAGGGACTTTGTCCCGTGCAGGTAAGAATGTCGCGGGGGACAGTGAGGAAGGAACCAGAGCGAAAGCCATGCACCTGGAGGGAGAAACCTGGGTCCTCGTCTTGACCCGGCCACACAACACTGACCGACTCAGCAAGATCATCCTGCCCCGGGGATCCTCCTCTGCAATTCCACCTCACACGTTCATGGTCAGGATTGCACTGAAAAATGGCAAAGCAAAAGCTAAGACAAGATTGTCTAAAGAAGCCACTGGATTGAGGTGAAAGGAAATTGCAGAGGCCACCTCTGCCTGGAGCGGCCCCCTGAGCAGACCCACCCTGTCCACCACCACCTCAGGCCTCACCTCCCCAACATCATCCTCAGGACAGCCCAGAAATGACGGTGCCAGCCCCCAGCACCTCTTGGTCCAAAGCCCCACTCCCAAGAAGTGTGTCCCAGGCAGCTGGCTTCAGAAATCCTGTCTGTTGCATGGACACGAAGCTGCAGCATATTTCTGCTGCGGAACACGACTGGGCAATAAAGAGGAGAGCTGTACCGATTCGTGAGACAACACGGCTGAATCTCGCAGCCCCCGTGCTGAGCAGAGCCAGCCAGACGTGAAAGGCCGCATGCTGCGGTGACCCCATTTATTCGGCATTCTAGAAAAGGCCGAGCTGTTGTATAGCTACGGAAAAGAGATTAGTGGTTGTTGGGGGTAAGGACCTGTCTGAAAAGGGGCACAGGGAAATTTTTTAGGACACTGGAAATTATCTATACCTTGATGTCTACGGCAGATGCACAAACACGTATTCGCTGGTCAAAACTCAATGGACGAGACAACTTGCGGTGGGTGAACTGTGCGGTATGTGTTATATAAATCATGCCTCGATAAAGTCCGCGAGAAGATTCCGTCAGGATGACTGGGACTTTCTGCATGAAATCTCCTTTTCTGCTCGTCCCTCTTCCCATACCTGCCCCTCCACTTCTCCGAGCGTGTGGAAGCTTTGCGGAATGATGGTTATCCTCATCACGAAACGTCGCCTGAAAAAGATACGTAGGCTCTGCCACTCACCTTCTGCGTGACTTTGAGCCAGTACTTCCCCTCTCTGTGACTCAGTTTCCACATGTGCAATATGGAAACAGTAATCCTAGGAGGGCTACACAACACAGCTGCAGCCAAAGCGCCCAGCCCAGAGCGAGGCATGTGCTGTGTGCTCTGTCAGCACTCGTTTCCTTTCCCCATCCCAGGCTTACGATTCTCTTGATTGCAAATACCAGAAAATCTGACCCAACTTATTTAAAACAAAGGGGAGGGTATTGGCTGGAGACCCAGAGCTTGCACTCGCTCCCGAGGCTCAGCCTGGAGACCAAGCACTGCGTTCCTCTCCCGCTCCGGGCTGTGCACCTGGCTGGGTCGGCCTCGCCCTCCGCCCCTGTGCTGCACACCCCCCGCAGAGCCCGTCTCTCCCCGAGGGCCTCCAGAGCTCATGGCACAGCATCCTGGCGGCTCTCTCTTTCTCTCTGTCCCCAGTTGGGATGCATGCCTCTTGCCTGAGCCAAGAACTGCAGCTGAGGGGATGAGACAGGCCAACAGGATTAAGCAAATCATCCTGGAACTGAAATCTGGACTCAACCCCACCCAAACCAAGTGGCTGCTACACAATGGGGACCGGTAACCACCGCTCTCTCAGAAGAAGCAGGGGAGTCAGGGTAGGGGGAGATGTTCACTGAACCATTCTATCAGTCGGGGTCTCCATCAGGAAAACAGAAATTAGGAAGTTATTTTAAGAGGGAGGATTTAATCTAAAGAATTGTTTGAATGGGTAATGGAACACGGAAACCATTGCAATGTAGCAACTGCAGGATCCGCCACTATCCTGCAAGCCAGGGAATGGAGAGAAAGGGCTGGGATTATGGATTGCTAGAGGCTTGGGGGCGAGAGAACACTTTGGCTAGTGTTCATGTCCCTGAGCTTGGAGGAGCGGTCCCAGGGTCTGGCACCCCAGTAGTGCAGGTATCTCTGAAGGGTGCAATGAGGCCGAATCTGGAGTTGGGGAAACCTGGCTTCGGGGATGAAGCAGCAAGGCTGGAGGGGCACCAACGAGAATGGGAAGCAAAGAGGCGGAGACAGGGCCTTCCTTCCACGTTCACTGTTTCATCCCCCCTGGGCCCCGTTGGCAGAGCCGGCTGACAAAACAAAAGTGCTCTGCAGAGTCCTAGGGTCACAGAGGATAGCACAGAAAACTGGGTTCGGAGCAGAGAGACAATGACTTAGCAGCTAGTACACAAACTATTCACGTACCACTGTGGACAATTTGGCTGCAAGCACTAGAAACCCCAACTTAATTAGCTTAAACATCGCAAAATTTTTCTTATTCATTAAAAAAGAAGTCCTCAGGAAGAACCACTCCACACTTGCTTGACTTAACCGTCAACACTGCTGCCATCAGGAGTAAAGGTTCTTTCTACCTGTTCACTCTGCCATCTTCAGGATGTGGCTCTGTCATCACCTAAGTCTCCTCGTGGAAACAACAAGGCTGCCACAATTCCAGACATCACACAGATGTAACAAAGTCCAGCCATTAAAAAAAAAGGTACTCTTTGAAAATCTCTTTTTAGAGCAAGGACGCTTTTCCTAGAAACCCCCCCCCCCCCGCAGATTACCACTCACATCTCATTGGCCAGAACAGGCTTACATGCCCACAAGAAAACAATCATTGATAAGTAAAGAAACTATTAATAAACCAGCAATTATTGGTTTAGAGTAATTAAGATTGACCCCTAGGTGATGTTGCCATCCAACCAGGTTCATTTGCTCACTGCCCAAGAGGAAGCCAATACACAGAGACAGCAGGGCTTACTGCAGAGACAGTGGGAGACAGGGAGGAATTTCTCAAATCCACCTCCCAGAGAATTTGGGAGACAGGGTTTGAAAAGACAGTTTGGCGTAGGCAGCTGAATCTGCTACTTGGCTGTGTTTGGGGCGGAACTGTAGGGTGTAGAAGTTGACTTCTTTGCTGACCATGTCCTTGGGTGGGGTCACAAGACCAGTGGAGTCGGTTCCTCGGTATGGGCGGCTGGTCTGGGTGGGTCAGCTGTTCACCTGGAATGCAGGGCCTGAAAGATATCTCAGAAACTACTCCTAGGTTTCAACAAGGTGATGTTATCTATGGAGAAAGCTAAGAATCTTTTTTTTTTTT
>VBSM01000840.1:1285931-1299076 GCA_008086735.1 Cheirogaleus medius | reverse complement strand
GCCTCGGCCTCCCAGAGTGCTAGGATGACAGGCGTGAGCCACCTTGCCCGGCCCTCTGTTGTCTCTTTAAACATTCTTGCTGGCGCTTTCATTGGGAGTAAAATTGATATGGTTTGGGTCCTGTAATAGTTCTCTTTCCTTAAGTCCTAATTCTTTTATATTCCCGTGAATAAAAGTGGACTCCTATGGCTACTGGGTAAATTTTCAGGACCATCTGCTAATTGAATGTGAAGGAAGCATTTGTTTTTACATTAATCTGTTTATTTAGCAGCCCTTTGCTGAGTGCTTGTTTATGCCAAGCAATGTGCTTGGCACTAGAGTCACCCCAAGGGGACATGAGCCCTGCTCTTGGGAAGCACACTGTGGTGGGCACAGGACAAATGCTTCCAACACACAGTGGAGGTGTCTCACCTGACCGGCATAGATTGGCAGAGACTCGAAGAGCATCAGCCAACGGCACGTGTTCTACAGAAGCTCAGCAAGGACAGGGAGCATGGCTTACTGGGGATTTGGGAATGGTTAGGCTGGCTGGTATGTAGGCAGTGGGTAGGGAATGGACTGTGCTGTACAGAAAAATTAACTCTCAGTGGTTCATAGAATGTAAATGCGAAAGTCTACAACTATAAAACTTCTAGAAGAAAATACAATAGAACACTCGGGTTAGGCAGACATTTCTTGGGCACAACACCAAAAGTACAGTTCCTAAACGTACGATTGATAAATTGGACTTTAAGTCCAGTTTTAAACAATTTTAAAATTCTGCTCTTCAAAAGCTATAAAGAGGATGAAAAGATAAGAAACAGGCTGGGAAAAAAATTTTGCAAGGTATATATCAGATAAAGGACTGGTATGCAGACTATGTAAAGAATTCACAGTGCTCATTCAAGAAAACAACCCAGTAAAAAAAAAAAAAAAAAAATGGGCAAAAGGTTTGGACAGACACTCCACCAAATATATGCAGATAACAAATAAACGCATGAAAAGGGGCTCAGTTTCTTTAATCATTGGGAAAATTCAAATTAAAACCACATGAACTACACTAAACACCTATTGGAAGGTTTTAGTGGTATGAAGCTAAAATTAAAAAGACTGACCGTAAGAAATAATAGGTCAGGTCTTGGTGAGGATGAGAAGCGTTGGTGAAGAAATGAAAGAACTGAAACCTTCACTACTGCTGGTAGGAATGTAAACCGGCACAGATGCTTTGGAAAATAGTTTGATAGTTTCTCACAGAGTTAAACTCATGATACCATATGATCCAGCCATTTCACTCCTAGGTGTTCATGTAGGAGGAATGAAAGCACATGTCCATAAAAGATGAATGTTCATTGCAGCTTTATTTGTAATAGCCAAAAACTGCAGATGGCTCAAGTGTTCATCAGCAGGAAAATGGATAAGCACAGTGGAATACTGGACTCAGCAATAAAAAGTAACAAACTGATGATACGCGCAGCTCTAATGAACGGCAAAGTAATTACTCAAAAGAGTAGATGCTGTATGTCAAATCCTAGAAAATGTAAAGTAATGTATAGCTTCAAAAAGTAGATGAGAGGCTGCCAGGGAACAGGGCGCAGAATTTAGGGAAGAGGGAGGAATTGCCAAGAGGCACAAGGAGCAAGGAAGACACTGGAACTGATGGGCGTGTCTTTATTGTGATCTTGGTGACGGCTTCACGGCTGTACATCAGAACTTACTACTGAGCGCAGTAAATATGCGCAGTCGATCAGATGTTAATAGACCAGTGAGAGTCATGTTAATATTGTTATCTTTTTACCTCCTCAAATATATATATATGTATATATGTATCTTTTAACCTTACGATTACCGTCTTTAACGCATTTGAACTTTTTATTTAAAACATCCTCTGTTTGCATAATTCTGTTCGGTAAGATGTGTCCTCACCTTGATGAATTTTGTAAGTACCTCGTGAAAGACCAGATGTCCTTAGTCTCAGACTGAGTTCTACCTGGGGGGTAGGGATGGATTAGGGAGGGTGCTGGAGGGGTCTGCAGAGGGATGACATCAGGTCGGGGCTTGCAGGATAAGTCGGAATTCTCTAGAAGCCTGGTCATCGCGAGGAGACTTTCCATGAGAACCCTCTGCGTGGGCCACGGTCAGCATTAGGTAGTCCGTGTCCAGTTCCGAGACGACACACGGCTCTTCCCTTTGGGATAACAGGGTAGCCCTGTTGGCTACAGACAAGCGTGTGCTTGAAACAGGCAGACTGCTCTCATGGGCCCGAGTTCATCCATCCACAGGATCTCGCTTAGTACTTAGGTACTAAGTGCTTCGTACTTACCTTCCCGTTGCCAAGTCCGTGTACCAGCCCGGATGTCACCTGTCTGGAGATTTACCATCTCCTTGTGGCAATCCTTCATCATCACACAGAGCCAGTTGTCCGTGACACAGTTTCCCTTTTCTGTCTTTTGAGGGGTGGGACCCAGAGCTCTGCGCCACCTATGTGGATCAGTGTCCTCTGACGACATTTCTCCCTTCCTCTCTAGCCCATACTTTTCTCCCTTTACGTGGACCCTCCCGATGTCCCCTTTCGCTAGAGGAGTCCCCTCAGGGACCGGGGTACGCCTCTCGTGCATGTTATCTTGTGATGGCTCACGTCGACTCTTAACTAAGTTGGCTGATTTCATGACGACCCGTTCACAACTTGGTCGCAGCTGTTTCTGTGGCTGTATGTATATAACCCATACATCTCCTTGCTCTTTATATCGTGTATTTTGGTATCGTCCCTTTTTAAAAACTAAAAATCTTAACAGCATTTATTTTCCAAAAGACCAAGTCACTCGTTTGTTTCCATTAAAAAAAAAATGTGACTAGCAAAGATGTGTTATGCCAGAAATAGTTTTAACCATGCTGACAGCGACTAAAACCAAGAATGATAAGGGCTGCAGAGAGAACTGTAGGAGATGGTAGAGTGATCCAGACACCACGCTTGGGGCTCCGTGAATGCTATCTGGCATGTCTTCATCCACACACTTCTAGGAAGCTGTTATAATGCTCATTTTTGTATCATAACAAGGAAACCAAAGCTTGGACAGGTAAGGCTCTGCCTGCCCATCCCCTACAGTTGGAAACTAACTGGCAGAGCAGAGATTGGAGTGCAGGGTCATTTGTCTTCCCGCCTTGGCACCAGGCTATACTGCCTCCCCAGCCAGGAGGTAAATTATAATTAAATGATAGCTATTTTTCTGCCTCCTGTGCACAGCCAAGCAGTCCTCAGATTATACGTGCAAGGGGAAAATATTAATAAAACAGAAGCCACTTGGTCTTTGCATGTGTGTTCACATTTACAGATCTAAGAGAGCCACAGGAAGTCAGGACTAACACACTTCTTGCAGGGTTACTCCACAATCTCACTAACCGCATTCCTTCTGCGTCTTGCAACGTGGTGAGTTTCCTTCCAGCTGATCGGCAGCAGGAATGTCTCTAAGTGCCTGTCTAAAAAATACTCAAAACCATTTATTTCTCCACACAGAGGTTCCCGTGGATGAGTGCGCCTATTCAAGTTGGACTGGTTGGCTTCTGGTGAGTAGAAATTACTTTTACATCATAAATGGAAGGATGACAGGGGACACCCGTTGTGAAGATGAGACCATCCCAGAGCATCTGGGTCTTCCGTTCCCCATAATTAGATAAAAGTAAACGGTCTTTAGAGAAATCTACAACATTAAAGCTATTCTCTTGTAAACTCCTGTTATCTCTTAGATTTTTTTGTTTCATTATTTTGGCAATCCCAGCTAGTAAAATTTACACAAACAGGACATATTTTTATCAGGCAGTACAATGCTCTCAAGAAAGGGGACCGTTATAAAGGCAAAACAGAAAGAGAATCTGAAAAGTCGACCACTTTCAAAATGCTCTGATTTGACTTGTTTTATTTTTGTGTGTGTGTGTTTTTTTTTAAGTTTGGTGTTTGCTACGCCCCTGTGTTGTGCTCTGTTTCCTCAGAAAAGGTATGTAATTGTTATTCTTCAGAATGATCGTGAGTTTTGATCCCCAAATACCAGGTGAAGACAAGGTGCTGTTACCACATCTCACTGGGTAGGGAAGTTGAAACTCAAAAGGATAATGATGTAAAGTTCTCCGAAAGGAAGAAATAGAGGCAGAAATCAGACCGATGTCTGTCTGATTTCAAAACTCTCTGTACCCAGCTCTCTCTCCCCCTTCCCTTAAATTTGAAAACACTTTATTCTTTTGTAAGAGTCAGGTTAACTCTGGTTAAAAGCAAAAAAAATTTGCTTTTATGAAAATCTAACCACGGTTCATTGTCATCCAATCCATAGGCAAACGCGTCTGTAATACAGGTGTGTTGGAATTTAAGCTCCACCCCCAGAGACAGTGATTGTGTGCACTTAGCTTAGGTAGTTGGTATATTTGCTTCCCTTCTCCCTACGTAGCTTTTTGCCTTGAAAGCTTTCTTGTGCTTGTCTTTCATCGCAAGCTGCCCTTGAACCGGCCTGCGGTGTGGAGCCGGAGTGGCTGGTATTCAGTCAGCATCGTGGGCATCCGGGTCTGCAGCCCCCTCTTAACTTAACCTCGAGGCACCAAGAAGCAGCATTTTGCTGGTTTGGGTTTTGTTTTAGTGTTACCAGGCCACTTGCCTTTGTAATGCCCTTTCCTTGGTGACCAGCAGGTCCCAGACTTATGGTCCTCCATGCCCTGGCCTTTCAAAGGAGGTTTGGGATGAGCTGTTCATTCTAGAACTACCTTCATGGGGTCTTTCAATCTGATAAAGAACACCACCTTTCGTCTGCTCTTCCGCTCTGTCCTTGACCCTGCTGTTCCCGGGTAGAGATCCGACTCTCCCAGGCAGGGAGCCCTTCATCACCTTGACGAGCCCCTTGAAGAGAGCAGGACCCATCAGAACCCATCCCAGGAGCCCAATTCAGAGGTGTTTCATCACCTCCAAAGTGGAGTCACTGTACCTACTTAATTGTACAAACCTGGCAAGGCGCAGTGGCTCACACCTGTAATCCTAGCACTCTGGGAGGCCGAGGTGGGAGGATTGCTTGAGCTCAGGAGTTTGAGACCAGCCTGAGCAACAGCGAGACCTGACTCTACTATAAATAGAAAGAAATTAGCCAAACAACTAAAAAATAGAAAAAATTAGCCAGGCATGGTGGCACATGCCTGTAGTCCCAGCTGCTCGGGAGGCTGAGGCAGGAGGATCACTTGAGCCCAGGAGTTTGAGGTTGCTGACACCACGGCACTCCAGCCCGGGCAACAGTGAGACTCTGTCTCAAAAAAAAAATAAATAAATAAAATAAGCTTTGTTACTACTCTACTACCTTCAGGTACATTTCTTTAAATGCATAAGACAGAGACTGACGGTGGTTCCCTCTCAGTTGTGGGAATGTGAGCGCTTTTGGCTTTTTGGCATACTTAAGTATTTTCTGAAAGTTTTATAATAAGCAATTATTACACAGTGAACAAAAGCATGTTGGTGTAGGCAAGTTTTCAGTGTTACAAATTCCACTGAGTGCATGTATCTTTTTGCGCCAATGGAGTGCACATTTATGTCATTTGGGAAGTTCCAGCACCAGTAAGGTCTGGGGGTGTCATTGTCGTGCACTCTGCCAACAGCAAGAAGTTTTCGGCTTTTAATATGAGAGGGTTGGGGGTTGGGGTCTGAAGGTGCATTTCTTTTATCAGTGACAATAAAAGAAAATGTCTGTTATTAGTGACAATACATTTTCAGAAAGGAACAGTATACTGGTTTTCTAGCCATTGCCTAAGTTTCATTGCACCAGTTGTAGCACGGGGCCAGTCCTGGGTTCTCCACACCTGCACCCTCTCCCTGCTGCTTCTAGGTCCTGCTTCCCACCTCTGCCTGTGTACTAACCCTGGTGTTTCTCTCTCATCCCAGTTCCATGTCTGTGACAAGCCTGGAGGCTGAGTTGCAAGCCAAGATCCAGGAGGCCCATCCCGAGCTGCGACGCGTGTACTTCAATAAGGGGCTGTGAAGGCGAAGGGAACCCTCTGCGGCTGCTCCTGCCATCTGCAAACCTGGCGTTGCCGTGCGGGGGGAGGCCAGTCCTGTCCGACCTGGGTTCTCCCAGTGACAAATACCTTTTAAAGATCCACATCAGCCTTTTAGAATAAAGCTGCTACTTAGAACACAGCACCTGGTGCGGGCCAGGTGCCCGACACCTGTTGGTTCCCTTCCATTTGGATCATGTCATGATATGCAGAAATACCCTTCCTGTAGCTTTTTTAGTAATTGTTTTTCAAAGACAATGTCCCCGTCCTCACCCACGGTTTTAAAAAAGCATTGCTAGACATAGACTATAGGTGCTCAGTATATGCTCAGTAAATGTTTATTGATTATCAATCAGTGAAAGGCAACCTGTTTAAAATACTGAATTTTCATCTCACTCCCGTCTTAAATCCAGGAAATCTCTGCAGTGAATTGGGAAAATACAAAAGCTCTGAGGCTAACCTATAAAATCTTACCCTAACATATTAAGGGCAATTTGCTTCCAATCTGGGCAAAGGCCCAAGGTAGATGATGGAGTTTGGGGTTTGTAGGGTAAAAGCTCCTTCGTATCCCTTCCAAAAGTCACAGTTATGGGCCAGTGCAACACTCATTCCCTGCTGTCGACGGTGATATGCATTTATATTGTGGGTGGATATCCTTGGCTGATGATTTTTAAATTTATTGTTTTACATTCGTATAAAGATGTTAATCTTACCTTGCAGTTATTGACTTTATATTCAGTTACTTCACATCAAATAATCAAATAACTGAAATGTACAAATGTCAAATTTTGGAAGTATATTTAACACCAGTGCTGTGTGAGTGGACTGGATCTGATTTGTCAGGTTTTTTAAGAAGTGAGACCACACAGTTCGAGTTACCTCCCTGTCCTTCCTTGTCACCCGGATAGATCTCTTTGGCTTTCAGAGAGGCACAGAGATGATATGTACATACGTCAGTCCCAGTGAATTTTACTTGAATATTGTATATTACATTCCACTCTCTTTGAAAATAATGAAACCATGTACCACTGTTTACAACATCCATAGTCATTGCACAGATCATATATTTAATTAACAGAGATTATGTTTCAAGTCTGTAGATGTTTAACAATATATACAGTCAGCTCTGTATATAACAATATATACAGTTATACAGATGTATAACAATATATACAGTCACCCTCTGTATCTGCGGGTTCCACATTCGTGAATTCAACCAACTGCAGATTGAAAATATTTAAAAACAAACAGTAATATAACAATGAAAAATAATACAAATTTAAAAACCAATATAGTGTAACAACCATTTATATGGCACTTGCATTGTTTTAGGTATTATAAGTCCTCTAGAGATGACTTAAAGTGTACTAGAGGATGTGCCTAGGTTATATGCAAATACTATGCCCTTTTATATCAGAAACTTGAGCATCCTCGGATATTGGTATCTTAGGGGCGTCCTGGACCAATCCCCGGAGGATACTGAGGGACGGCTGTACAAGGCAGTTGTTTCATTGAGTGTAGTTCGTTGTAATTCAGAGATTTGCAAGTGAAATATAGAAACCATTTAGGTTTGACAGATTTTTTTTTTCCTGACAATGTGACCAGACTGGAATTCCTCATAAAGAGAAAACGGTGTGCCTTGTGTCTGTGTTTCTCTTTTCTCGGAAAGGATTAATGGAATCTGAAGCTTTGGCCGCCCGGAACCTTCCTTGAGGCCGCCAGAATCTTCTCGTTGAGATTTTCTGTCTTAAACTGGTTGAAGCAAATGGCTTCCCCATGACATTCTCAAGAGAGGCTTCTCTTGCCCTCAGTGCTTCTCTTTTAAAAAGTGGTAAAAGGCTGAAATTCAGGGCAGATCTCCGTGAGGTGCTTAAAGGGCACTCTCCCCGTGCCCTGGCTCGTCTCCAGAGTCCCCACCTGGCTAATCTGTAGCTCCGTGTCAGAATGGGAGCCTTCAGCAGAAAGTGAGCGGCTGGCAGGCAGATCGATGGGCTAACTGAAATCTTGCACACACCAGGAAGATGTGACCAAAGCATAGCTGTAAAATGAAATAGTCGTGATAATGAACTTGGAAATGTGTCTTTTTAAAAACATTGTTTTTTTGACTCTTCCGCCTCTTAATGCTTTTATATAGAAATATTGACTGTATAGTTTAATCATGGTTTATATATAAAAAAAAAAAAGAACAAATGAACCAAGATTAGCAATCCTTACTGATCTTTTAGAAATACCTTTTCTGGAGAAAAAAATCCATGTGAAGTGCAATAAGCTTGTAAAGGTAAATAGTTATTAATGTTTCTATTGACGATGTGATATAAAGAATTATGATGTGACTATTTACTGACTGGCAGTTTTATTTCAGTATTAGCACAGTGTCTTGCCAGTGTTGGGGTCAATGTTTTATCTCATTTCAACTGGATGAAATGTTAAATAAACTCAGAATGAAAACAAATTCTCTCTTTTATTTGTATGTAAAGCAGTTTGCATGTTGCAGTCGGCTTACCGTCCATTGAAACATAGTATCTGCAGTACCGTCAGTAACTCCCAATGCAAAGATACTTTTGTATTATGCCTCTAGCAGGAAATGTATTTCTGTTTTGGGCTACCACTCTTCTACCTTCTTGAAACCCACATACATAGAGACACGCATCCCTAACCCCACAGCAACGTAATTCTAGGAACATTAATTATGGGCATGCAGGGAAATGAGTTTCTGCTCTAGACCCTGATGACTAACACCACCGTACATGAGGGTGAGACACATTTGCTTTTATATTGTTTGCCCGATTCCGACATGGAGCTGGCATTGGCCATAGTTAACAGAGAAAGTCTAAATTAACCTGAGACTGGGGAGTGCCTTCACAACAGACTTAACAAAGAACTGAGCATCTGAACTTCCTCGGTCATGTTTCTGCATCTGTTTTGCTACTGTGACTTTGTTATCACTGAAATTATTTAAATATAATATATTCAAGAGTGTGGGCCGGGTGCTGTGGCTCACACCTGTCATCCTAGCACTCTGGGAGGCCGAGGCGGGAGGATCGTTTGAGGTCAGGAGTTCAAGACCAGCCTGAGCAAGAGCAAGACCTTGTCTCTACTAAACAGAAATAAATTAATTGGCCAACTAAAACTATATAGAAAAAATGAGCCGGGCATGATGGCGCATGCCTGTAGTCCCAGCTACTCGGGAGGCTGAGGCAGGAGGATCGCTTGAGCCCAAGAGTTTGAGGTTGCTGTGAGCTAGGCTGATGCCACCGCACTCTAGCCTGGGCAACAGAGTGAGGCTCTGCCTCAAAAAAGAAAGAAGAAGAAGAAGAATTTGAGTCTCAGAGACACTGGCCTGCCCGGTGTCACTCCGACCACCTTGGTCCATACCTTCTCACCTTCTGGTGTTTTCCACTGCCCCTCACTGCCGCCCCAGCAGCAGGAATAATTGCGACCGTGTTTCACAGTCTTCGAAGTGCTGTTTACTTACACGATTCCTTGCAATCCCCCCAAGAGTTCCTCTGAGCATCATCTCCATTAGAAAGGTGTGGAGCCATCTTGAAGAAGTGACGTCATTTGCCACAAGCCTCACCCAGACATTCCGAAGACCAGGAAAGATTCTGTGTACGTTCTCTCTCTCGCACGCACACACACACACACACACACAGACACAGGCATGTAGAACAGAGAGAGTTCACATGAACACCCAGCCGAGGTCCGGCGTAGGTCAACACAGTCGTCTCCAGGTGGGGCCCCGTGGTAGAGGAAGAGGAGCAATGGTTCTCAAAGTCTGGTCACTGGGAACTTAGAATTGCCTGTTCTCACGCTCACCCGCTCTTACCGAATCAGAAACTGGAGGTGGCCGGGCGCGGCGGCTCGAGCCTATAATCCCAGCACTCCGGGAGGCCGAGGTGGGCGGATCGTTTGAGCTCAGGAGTTCAAGACGAGCCTGAGCAAGAGCGAGACCCCATCTCTACTAAAAATAGAAAGAAGTTATTTGGATAGCTAAAATATATAGAAAAAATTAGCTGGCCATGGTGCCACATGCCTGTAGTCCCAGCTGCTTGGGAGGCTGAGGCAGGAGGATCGCTTGAGCCCAGGAGTTTGAGGTTGCTGTGAGCTGGGCTGATGTCACGGCACTCTAGCCCGGGCAACAGAGTGAGACTCTGTCTCAAAAAAAAAAGAAAGAAAGAAACTGGAGGTGGGGCCAGCCGCCTTTCGCAAGCCCTCCGACGGACTCTGATGAACATTCAAACTCAAGAATCACTGGTTAGGGGAATGAATGCTGGAGTTTGACCTCCCAAGCTTGAACTCGACGCAGTTCTTCAAATTGAGGTGAGCTAACTTCTCTACACCTGTTTCCTCTGTACAATGAAGCTGCTACTACTTCCCTCATTGAGTTCTGTGCGGACTCAGTGAGTACTAGGAAAGAGGTAGCACTTAGCCTAGTACCCGGATCACCCAGTACACTTCAGCAGAACTCGAGGTATGTGATCCCAGGAGCCAAAAGTTTTACACATTTTGTTGGTGACCCTACTTGGAAACAGGTACTCCCATGACCGCTGGTGAATGCAAATTGCGACAATTTCTCTGCAAGAGTTTGGCAGTATCTATCAAAATTTATAAAAGCACATGCCCTCTTTACACTCCTAAAACCGAATGCCGCAGATGTATCCACCTGTTCACAGACACCGTGGTGCCCCCATGGGAACCGTGTAAATGGAGCATGCTGGGTGGAGGTGGAGGAAGGGAGGCTGGAGGATGTCCTCAGAAGATGTTGAGAAAGTTTCAGGCAGAAAAAAAAGATGTGTCTACTACTACGGGATAATCCAAGATACAAAAATAAATTCTTCCCTTGGGAAATTTTTTTTAAATTTCTGATTTGGATTCTTGCAAAATAGATATATAGATATATAATAGTTGATTGTCACGAATGTAAACTAAATTGGAAAGAAAGCCTATCTCCAGATGGTAGGATTAGAATTGGTTTTCAAATTTTCTTCTTTATGCTTTTCTATTTTTCCAGGTTTTTCTTCTGCTTCTGAACTCAGGACATACTACGTGCTATTTTTTTTAACCCTATGTACATTATAACCCCCGTTTTGTAATAATAAATACACACATACAAGACATATCACAAGGTTATACACCAACATGGTCAACAGCTGATGTCTCTGGATTTACAGGTAATGTTTATTTTCGTTACAGTTTTCTGTTTGTCAGATTTTTTTTTTTCGAATGCACTTTGTTTTATAATCAGAAAACAATCAAGTTCAGGCCCCAGAGTGATGTCACAACCTCAGGCAACACCTACTGCTCTAGGCCTCCCCCAGGGCTGGGCAGGGGTCCCAAGCCGCAGTCCTGGCTACTCTCAGCTCCCCCCGCAGACGCCCTGGGGATGCTTAGCAAGTCAGGGACCCTCACCTGGACTCCAGCTCCCCCCTGGCAATGACGGGAACATCTGTCTCGTAGGATCCTTGTCCTGCCTGAACCAGGCTCCTCCGTGACTTCCGAGCTCGGGGCCAGGCGGGAGCCGCAGCGCGGAGAGGCGACGCCAGGGCGCAGCATTGCCTGCAAGATCGGAGCTGCTGGCAGGTGGCCCTGGGCAGCCACCTGCCACCGCAAACGAGCATCTCTGGGCTTCCCAGACGAGGTCAGGAAGGGGGTCGAGGAAGCTGCAGCAAGTCAGAAAGATGCCTGGTTTGGCGTCCGATTCGTCCATGCCGTGTGCGTGTATCTGGGGTGCATCGTACTGGGACCTGGTGGGTGGTGGGAGGGGAGCACAGAGCAAGAGTGGGCCAGACCCAGTCCTTGCCGTCACTGCCGTCAGTGCTGAGACACGAGCCAGTGATGCCAGGTGCTGCAGGGATGCAGAGGATGAGCCCCACACCTTGCTGGGACGAGGGGAGCAGGGATGAATGGGAGGGGTTGGGACAGGTGCCTCAGATGACGCCAGAAGGGTGAGTAGGGCTCCTTCGCCAGGAGCAGAAAACAGGCAGGAAAGTCGGGCGCGGTGGCTCACGCCTGTCATCCTAGCACTCTGGGAGGCCAAGGCGGGAGGATCGCTCAAGGTCAGGAGTTTGAAACCAGCCTGAGCAAGAGTGAGACCTCGTCTCTACTAAAAAATAGAAAGAAATTAATTGGCCAACTAAAAATATAGAGAGAAAAAATTAGCCGGGCGTGGTGCCACATGCCTGTAGTCCCAGCTACTCGGAGGCTGAGGCAGGAGGATCGCTTGAGCCCAGGAGTTGGAGGTTGCTGTGAGCTAGGCTGACGCCACGGCACTCTAGCGTGGGCAACAGAGTGAGATTCTGTCTCAAAAAAAAAAGAAAAGAAAACAGGCAGGAAGGAAACTGGGGCTTCTGGGCGCAGGGCACAGTCTGTGCAAAGACCCGGAGTCCAGAGCAAGTGCGCGGAGTGGAGCGTGCAGGCAGAGGCCACAGGCTGGCAAGATGCCACCAGGGCACCAAGTGAAGCGGACCCTGTAGTGCCCATCAGAAGGGCATGGATTCCACCCTGAAAGCTGGGGCTCATTCTGAAGGGGTTTGTGCAGGAAAGCAGCGTAGTCGAACCCTAGCTCTGCCGCTTACAATTTTGGTGACATGAGAAAAGCCACTTCCCCTTTTCTTACTGTGAAGCGAGTGCGGCTGAGAGGGGTAAACGGAGAACCCGAGTCAGTGTCTGCTGCGTGGGACCTGCTTTCCCTTGTCCTTTTGCTTCTCTGCGGTTGTCACATCCACATGGAGCAGACAGGCAAGCAGGGGACCTCAGGGGACTGCAGTGTCCCCTGGGTGAACATCAGTGGTCCGGGGGAGTCACCCCAGTTGCTCTCCAGGGGCCAGATCGTTCTCATCCTGTTTGATTGCAACCAAGAACACGTTCTGTCCTTATTCCCGTTTATAATAAAAATGTATTTTATATTCCGATTGTAAAAATACTATCTCCGGGAAAGATGGTGGCTTGAGAACAATTTTTTTTTTTAAATACGAACTAAAAATAGAGAGGAAAATGCCAACTCGAACACGGAAGGACCCACCCTGCGATACAAACCCTGAATGGTAATTTCTGTCCAGAGTGTAGGAGGCGGACTCCGGGGCCCACTGCCGGAGCGGGCAGGGTCAGGCGCAGAAGGCAGGGCTGCAGGGGGTGGGGCGGGAACCAAGCGG
>VBSM01000840.1:1251328-1262810 GCA_008086735.1 Cheirogaleus medius | reverse complement strand
CGCCTCGGCCTCCCAGAGTGCTAGGATTACAGGCTTGAGCCACTGCGCCCGGCCGCCCTCTTGTTTCTTATCCAGTCCTCTTAAGAACCCTGGGAGATGGTGAAAGAAGAGTCTTCAACCAGTTGTGCTGGGACAACTAGCCATCCACATCGAGAAGAATAAAGTTGGGCCTCCCACCTCACACCATATACAAAAATTAGCTCAAAATGGATCAAAGGCCTAAATGTAAAACTATAAAACTCTTAGAAGAAAACATAGGGGTAAATCTTTGTGATCTTGTATTAGCAATGATTTCTTACATATAACACCACAGGCACAAGCAGCAACAACAAGAATAGATAAATGGGACTTCATCAAAATTATAAACGTGTGTGCTTCAAAGGACGCTATCGAGAAAGTGAAAAGCCCCACAGAATGGGAGAAAATATTTGCCAATCATCTATCTGATAAAAGCCTTGTATCCAGAATATACAAAGAACTCTTACAACTGAATAATTAAAAAACAAATAACCCAATTAAAAAATGGGCAAAGGACTGAAATAGACATTTCTCCAAAGATGACATATAAATGGCCAATAAGTACATGCAAAGCTGCTCAACATCGTTAGTCATCAGAGAAATGAAAATCAAAATCACAATGAGGCATCACTTCACACCCACTAGGGTGAGTAGAACAAAAAAGATGGACAATAAGGGGCGCTGGCAAGGACACAGGGACTTGGAACCCTCCTCACTGCTGGTGGGAATGTAAAACGGCGCGGCTGATTTGGAAAACGGTCTGGCAGTTCCTCAGAAAGTTAATTATAGAGTTATCACAGGACCCAGCAATTCACTTCTCAGACTCTTCCCCGGGAGAATTGGGAACACATGTCCTCTGTGAGTCGGGGATAATAATAAACCTGAACTTCTTAGGTTGCTGTGAGCATTAAATGAGATAATCTCCTGCAAGGCATTTAGCACATAGTAACTATTCTGGTTAAAATTAGATGTTATTATTATCTTGGAGTCTCGTTCAGAAAAGCATATTATTCTAGATACCCCCAGCCATCTCCGGAGCACAAAGAACAAAGGATGCTCCCTGCCCCTCCGAGGACCACGGGCCTGGGGCAGGGAAGCAGGTTTTAGTTCTCAAAAAAGGGTGCGGGGGGGCCGGGCGCGGTGGCTCACGCCTGTAATCCCAGCACTCTGGGAGGCCGAGGCGGGAGGATCGCTCAAGGTCAGGATTTCAAAACCAGCCTGATCAAGAGGGAGACCCCGTCTCTACTAAAAATAGAAATAAATTAATTGGCCAACTAAAAATATATAGAAAAAATTAGCTGGGCATGGTGGCGCATGCCTGTAGTCCCAGCTACTCAGGAGGCTGAGGCAGGAGGATCCCCTGAGCCCAGGAGTTTGAGGTTGCTATGAGCTAGGCTGACGCCACGGGACTCACTCTAGCCTGGGCAACAGAGTGAGACTCTGTCTCAAAAATAAATAAATAAAATAAAGTCATTTCCTTGAAGCTTTTGTTCTCTGTGATAGCAAGGGTTTCCACTGATTACTTATTTGTGGTCAGGTGTGCCGAGGTGGTTTCTTAATAAACATTTTTCACTGGGGGTGGGGAGTGGGAATCGTGCCACGTAAGAGCTTAAATCCAAAGGTTCCCAGTGGCGTTATTCATAATAGCCAAAGAGTAGGAACAACACAGATGTCCATCAACTGGTGAACGGACGAACAAAATAGGATGTCCATACAATGGGATAGTATGTGGCAATAAAAAGAAACAATGTTCTGATTTATGCTACAACATGGATGAATTGAAAACACAGCGCTAAATGAAAGAAGCCAGACACAAAAGGCCATAGATTGTGTGATTTTATGTCTATATGAAATGTCCTTAGCAGATCAGGTGAGATTAGTGGTTACTAGGGGTAGGGAAAGGAGGGAACGGGCAGTGATCGCTAATGGGTACAAGGTTTCTTCGGGGGATGACGAAATGGTTCCGGGATTAGATGGTGGTGCTGGCTGCGCCATTAACAGTACTCGGAGAGGGTGTGTTTTGCAGGATATAATTGCACACTCAATTGTGCTGGAAGCGTGAATTTTAGGGGATGCAATTTGTACATCAATTTAACAAAAAGCACCCAGGGGCTGCAGGGGCTCTCCCTGCCTTGCCCTGGTCTGAACTGCCGCCCCTGAGCTGAAGCCACAGCCCTCCCATGGCCTGGCCGCTCCCTGTCTCGCCCCACACAGCAGCCCCAATGCTTCTGCAGAAACGTGGATCCTGTGGTGTCCCTGCCCTAGGGGACAGGCTCCGGCACTTGGAATCAAACTCAGTCTGGCCCTGCGCAATTCGTCCCCTGCCTGCCTCGACCTCCCCCTCATGCCCTCATCCTGCTGCCTCCCCCAGGCACACATGGCTTCTCTCTGGTCCTCAGGCTGCCAGGCCTGTCACCACCTCGCTGGCCAAGGTCAACTTTCCCACAGGTCTGTCGGCGGCGGCCCCTCCTCTCTCGGGTCTCAGAGGCAACGCCGCCCCTCTCTCCGGGCTCCGGCAGTGGCTCCCTTGCCTCCCCTGGCTCCTTGCCCCGTCTGCCTCCTTCACTTCCACAGCCTGCACTCGGCTTGCCGCTTCCCCCGCTCTCCGCCTGCAGAACGTAAGCGCCCCACCACGGGGATCTGGCACGGTAGTAGGGTCTGGCACAAAGTAGGAGCTCAGTAAGTGTGTGTCACGTGGATAAGGGAGTCACCGTGCATCTGCCACCCAGCAAGGACGTGCCCTTTTTGTCAAGCTGCTTCCCCCAGCCCTGAGGCCTCTATTTCCTAATCTGCAGAATGGGACCATTTGCGGGAATCAGGTGAGATGATGCGTGCAGAGGCCGAACGGTAGCTTCCTTCTTTGTACGGCGAAATGGCCAAGTTGCGGGGGCGTTTTTGCGGTTTGAGGAGAAGAATATTTGAATACTGGATCTCCATAGGAAATTTTGAATTTAGGTCCCGTGATCAAAGACAACCCCATAAGGGGGCCCGGATACTTGTGGACTTGGTGTTGTTTCACAAATCACAACCCCAAGAAACACATCTGAGGCCGGGCGCGGTGGCTCACGCCTGTAATCCTAGCACTCTGGGAGGCCAAGGCGGGAGGATCATTTGAGCTCAGGAGTTCGCGACCAGCCTGAGCAAGAGTAAGACCCCGTCTCTACTAAAAATAGAAAGAAATTAATTGGCCAACTAAAACATATATATAGAAAAAATTAGCCGGGCATGGCGGCACATGCCTGTAGTACCAGCTACTCGGGAGGCTGAGGCAGGAGGATCGCTTGAGCCCAGGAGTTGGAGGTTGCAGTGAGCTACGATGACGCCAGAGCACTCTACCCGGGGCTGTGTCCCAGGCCTAAAGTCCACAGTCTCCAGGATCTGAGTCCCTGGTGGCCACCCAAAAATGGATTCTCCCAAGAAAGTCATGAAGACCAGTGAGGAGCCTCCTGGAAGCACGTCAAACACCTTGCCAAGGAACAGGCAGATTGGAGGGCAGGGCTGGAAGTTTCTAGGAAAAATAAGAGGACGTTTAGAAAGGCTTCCACCCAACAGTGAGTGCACTGTCTGCAGCTGAATCCAGGGCGGCCAGAGGCCAGGAGGCATCTGGCCAGGGCCTGAAAACATCCCTGCTGGGTGGGAAGCTAGCAGGCCTGCCTGGCTCCCAGACAAGGGGTTCTGAGAACCCGAAGGAAGCTGGGTCACTGGGGCACCACTGTGCTTCCCAGCCTGGCCGCCGCCTGCCCCATAAAGATATAGGCGGGACAGGAAGTGGGTGCTTGGCACTGGCCAGGGGACCCTGGGCAAGCCACCTGAGCCCACTTCCGCTCTCTGAGTTTTCAGTTCCCTTTGCTGGAGATGGCGTTGAGCCGAGTGCTTTTCTTTTGAGAAGGAAGCAAACTCGTGGCCATCGGAGGACTTGGGAGCCAGAGCCCTGGAGCTCGGCAGCCAACCCCCCTGCCCCACTCCATTCTGGCATTTCCCAGCCGCCCCGCCACAGGCTTCTCCGGACTTCTTCCTCGTCTAAGCTGGGAACCTAAACATCTGCCTCACAGAAGAACTATGTAAAGGACCAAGATGCCACACACACACACACACACACACGCATGTACATACATGTGTATATAGTGAATCCAGCAGAAAAAGCTTTAGAAGAAATTATAGAAAACTATCTTTTAATATTTGGATAAGAATTTATTTATTTTTTTGTTTTTGAAACAGAGTCTCCCCCTGTCGCCCGGGCTAGAGTGCCGCGGCGTCATCACGGCTCACCGCAGCCTTGAGCTCCTGGGCTCAGGGATCCTCCTGCCTCAGCCTCCCGAGTAGCTGGGACTACAGGTGCGCGCCACCATGCCCGGCTAATTTTCTCTGTTTTTAATAGAGACGGGGTCTCGCTCTTGCTCAGGCTGGTCTTGAACTTCTGAGCTCAAATGATCCGCCCGCCTCGGCCTCCCAGAGCGCTGGGATGACCCATCGCACCCGGCCAGGATCAATCTTAAAAATGTATTTTTGAGTTAAAGAAGTCAGATACAAGAGGATAAAGACTCTTAATTTAATTTATAGGAAACTCAAAACCAGACAACGTTTAAACTATAGTGTTTGGGGTACACACTTAGGTCACAAAGCATAGGGAAAACTAACGCATTTGTGACTGTAACGGTCAGGGCCACAGTGGCCTTTAGCTGAGCGAGAGCATGGTGACGAAGAGGGGTGCAGGGCACTGGCTGCTTTGTATTTCTTGGCCTGCACAGTGATTGCGTGGGGGCTCGTTTTAGCACAATTCATTAAGATGCACTTTATATTGTATCTACTTTTCTGAATATGTGTCATTTTTCACAAAAAGCTTTTAAGAGTATGAGAACTTTTAATATTTATTCTCACATCCCAGTGTGGTTTTTTTGCACCCTGTGAGAGGCGTTTCAGGAGCAAATTGCTCTGGGGAGGGTCCCCGCTGAAAGCTCTGGAAGGCTTGGGAGGGGAAATGGGTAGTAATGCCCAAGGATATTGCCCAGGGGGACTTTGCAGACAGGGAGGAGAGAAGACGCCCCGCTCAGGAACCACGTTTGGTTTCAGAGGAAAGCACAGGGTTAAAGCTGGAATCCAGAGTCTGAGCCAGAATCTGAAAGATAAAAGGCATCTTCAATTCCAACCTGCTCTTGTTCAAGCCTCCTCCTTAAAGCCTCAAGAGGGAGCTGGGGGTGGCATGTTTTGGGGGGGTAGTTTCCCTAGTTACAAATATCCACTCTTCCTAGTCATAGTGACTCATTGCGAATGTTAAATGTGTCTGCACATGAGTGTTTGTGCAAGTGAATTCTTGCACATGCTAAGCGTCTGAAGCAGGACTCACAGATGTTTGCAAGATTACAACACTCTAAAATGATCTGGAAAAGCTCATTGGCAACCAAGGACCTAAAACATATCTCACCCTTTGTCCCAATATTCTTGCATCTCAGATTGTTCCCCCATGATGTTATTAGAAATATGAAACAAGTTTGCCCAGAAAATTCTTCATCACTATGTTATAAATCCCTAGTGAAAATTTAGAAATTACCTAGTGTTCAAAAATAGAGTATGATTAAGTAAACCGATTCTGAACACATGATGAAATATCTTATGGTCATTAAAATTCTATTTAGGGAGAGCTGGTAATCACCAGGAGGGAAAGAGGATGCAAAATTGGAGTTACAGGATGATTACAATAGCAGCAACAGCAAAACCTTACAGGCAGAAAAATACGATGGAAGGAAATCCAAAGGAAAAAGAAAATGATAAGGAGTTGTCTTCAGGGGGCAGAAATGAAATATGGATGATTTTTTCCCTTCTACTTTTCTGGAGGAAATTTTGCCAAATTATCAAAAACAATTTGATTATGAAAAAAATTATAGAAAAGTAGGTGATTACAAATATGTGTAAGGAAGGCAAAAAAAATGTGCAGCCTAGTATCATGGGACAAGAGAGTCAGAGGGAAACTGAGGCACAGAAAGGGTAAGAACTGAAAGCCACCACTTGGTGAATCGCTTCTGTGGCTTACATTTCTAGACACTGGGTAGCTAGTGAGTGCCAGAGCTGGGGTTTATGTGCAGTTCTGTGGATTCCAAGTCTGTGTTCTTACCCACTGACAACTCGCCTCCAAATCATCATCATCATCATCATCATTCATTTCCTCAACTCTAAGACACCTCACCCCCCACTCAGCCCCACAACGTTTTAACATTTCTGAAGTCAGGCTATTTCCTACAATTCATATGGCAGCTTTATTTTTTTCCTCTCTAAAAACGTATCCAACCAATGGTTCATTTATAATCAATGCTGGCATAGAATCAAGGAAGTTTGTAATTGCTACTTTTTACTGAGTAGTTTTTAAGGGCCAGGGGCTGTGCTGCAGTTCACCAATTTCCTACAGCAACTTTCTGAAGGGAACATTCCATGTACTACTTTACAGGTGAGGCACTGAGAAGTGAGTACATGCCCAGCACCTGGGAAGTAAATGCCTGCGTCAAGATTTGACCTTGTAAGCATCATGCACTCTGGTCTGTCTCCAGAACATTCCTGCTCTGCTACTCCTCTGCCTTAGTCTGCACCTTGACCTTCCCCAGCATCTGTGTCCCCTGCCCTGGGGGATCTTCTACCTCTGCCTCACCTAACACAAACATCTAAGAGCAGAGCAGTTCTCCAGATTTTGAATAAATAATTCTAAATTGACTCATCAGATCTCCTTCTAGGGGATGGAACAGCTGTCCTTCACAGTCAGTCCCTTTGTTCCCTGTAGAGTTGACGCCACCCTTGCTTCCAATAGATATATGACTCAAGCCTGATCAAATATCATATTCCCGTAGTCATGGCAATTGAGTCAGAGATGGGCAAGTGACCCAGGTAGAGCAAATGAGATGCCTTTTGACCCCTCCTGTGAATTTAAAAAATATCATATGGCTCTTCCCACCTGGGGAAGAATAAGGGGGAAGGTGGAGGGGCTAGAGCTGCTGCAGCCATCTTGTGACATGAGGCCCGGTAAAGAAGTCAAACACTGAGGAAGCAGAGAGTTGGAGAGAAAGAAACTGGGTCCTGAATCAAGCCATGCCAAACAGTAATCTTACCCCACCTATACCGGTTTAGGTAAGATGTTGTCTGCTGAAAATTCTTCAACAAGTCCTCAGTGTCTGGTCACAATGTCCAAATTTCACGATTTGGCATCCAAGGTCTCCCTGATCCAGCTTCAACCTGAAATTTCAGTTTCTAGGCTCTTCATATCTTCCTGCCCTCTAATGCTTCAGCTGCTTTATATCACTCATCCTTCAGCAACAAACCAGTAGTTATCCTTATTAGAAGAATCTGTATATGCCACACCTTCTGACTCAAATGACATTCCCTGCAGCCCCTCCCTCCACAGGAATAAAACTTTCTCACAGCCTTAGATATCCAAAGACAGTGCGTTTCCATCACTAGAAGTATCACAGGGAGGATGAAAAGCCTTCAGAAAGGATGGCACAAAGAGAATTCAAAGCATCAAATAGGGTTTGGTTCAGCTCATGGTTTCTGTGGTCTGGGGTCAAGGAATCTGAATCACCAGGAGGTGATTTGACACATGTAGATTCACAGATCTAAGCCTCACCCTGGACCTACAGGACCAGAATCTCTGGGGATGAGCCTGGGGAGCTGCCCCTTCATCAAGATCTACAGGTGGCTCGAATGCTTGCAAACCCTTGAGAACCGCTAGCCTGGAAGAACACTGAGTCGTTTTAACGCTGCAATCTTACAAAGTCTGGACTTTTACCAGAGTTCTCAACTTCCCCTCCTACCGTTTCTCTTTCTTTGGAAAGTCCTGACTTCCATCTTTTTTCCCTAAGGACTCTGATCCTTGGAAATCATTTCCACCGTGTTGCTTTGGGTAGAGGGGAGGGTTTATTGTAAGAACTTAATCAAACGGAACTTTGCCTCACCCATTCCCCGAGACACTGTGTGTGCCTGCTCGCACACACTCTTAGTGCCCCAAAAAGAGTTGTGTTCGGTGCTTCTCCGAAAATGGAGTGTGCAAATTTAACAGAAATTAAGCCCCCATCCTTTCCTCCATGCTATTCCTTTGCCACAAATGCCATTGATTCCTGCATCCCTCTAACACACGCTCGGCAAACACCTGTTACGTGCGGGCCGTCAGCTGGGTACTAAGAATATTGAAATTTTAAAAAGAGCCAACCCTTGTCCTCAAGGAGCTCAGTCTAGTAGGAAAGATGGTTGCAGAAAATAATCCAATAAATGCAAAACACTGAGAGATGTGCTAGTCACTCATTTGTTCATTCACTCACGCATTGGTTTGCACAACAGAAATTTTGCACACACGCGACATGATGGTGATGCAGCAGTGGGCCAACAGACAAGACCTTGCGGTTGGAGCCCTCATTCTAATGGAAGACAGACGTCGGGCAAGTGAACAGATGAGCGCCATGATAACCGAGAGCAATATGTGCGATGAGGAAAATAAGACAGCAGGCAGTGAGACAGTTGCTGGAAGCGGAGCGGGAGAGGTGCCCGGCGTGGTCAAGGTGAGCTTTGCTGAGGAGGTAACCTCTGAGTTGAGCGCCTAATCCAGAATGATGAGAAGGAGTCACCAAGAGGAGATGAGGGGGAAGCATAGGAGGGCAGGTCCCCATACGACGTTGGCCAATTCAGCTCTTCCTCTCCTGCTTGCCAGTCTCCAGCAGAACGTACGGAGAAGGCAGAATCCTGAGATTCAGGTGCAGGACAGCCCAGGCTGTGTCTCCATTCCTCCTGCAACACTTGAGCTCAGAGATTCCAGAGGCTCCCCGGGTATGTGAATCCCGGGCAGAGTGGTGCTCTGGGGTCCCTCCGCGGTGGAGTGAAGTGCGGCATGCGCAGGTGACCCTTCCTCTGCCCTGCATCTCCTGAGGGCTCTTGCGTCCAGAGCCTTGGGAGACGGGCGAGTCCATGAGTCCCTGGCTTCTGGTTATCCTTGCTGCCATATGTGAATAATAAACCTGCTTTCTCCGCTGGTCTCATGCGAGTGGTAGAGGCTCTGGGCTCCTTTCTCCTGGCAACTGTCTCCATGGTGCTGGGACCGCTGCCGCAGCAGGGTCTGCCCCAACCCCCTGCCAGATCCAAGAACGCTTGTAGGAAGAACACCCCAGGCAGGGGGACCTGCCGGTGCAATCCCCTCATGGGCTCCCTGGGGTCCAGGAACAAGAGGACCGTTGGGCTAAGAGCTGGATGCAGGGAAGAGCGTCAGGAAGTGAAGACAGAAAAGCAGAAAGGGGCGACATGGGGCGAGACGCTCAGGCCACAGTGGGACATTCAAATTGTATCTCACGAGCAACGGGTTTCTTGGAAGGGTTGTCTGCAGAAGAGCCTATGGGGGCTGGGGTCTAAGACTGGATTTGGGGAGATACCGCAGGGCCCGGGTACGAGGATGCCTCAGTCTGGGTTGGTGGAGTCGACAAGGGAAGAAAAGGATGGGTTCCAAATGGAAATAGGGGTAGAGGCAACAGGACTGGTGGATGCACGGGGACGGACCGGCAGAGAGGGGACCGAGTGGCTGTCTGGGGGGGCAGGGGAGTGGGAACTGAGATGCGCAGTTTGGATGCACATCGGGCACCTGAGCAGCTGTGGTAGTGGGGCAGCCAGACACACAGGTGAGAGCTCAGTGGGAAACTCAGGGATGGAGATGTAACATGGGAGCCATGGGCACGCGGCCCTCACAGGTGGATAGCCATGGGTCTTGCCAGGGAGGAAGGATCGACTCTTCCTCACGGGGCTGGAGAGAAAGGTGCTTCCTACCTAATGTATCACTCAGGGGCTTTGGATTATGAGCAACAGAAGCCCACCCTGGCTACCGAGAAGCTCGTAGACCCTGGAAGGGACTCTTGGCTGAGATTCCAGAAGGAAAGAATAGGTAGAGCCTGAATCTCAGCAGCAGAAATTTCAGGACAGTCTTGGGGCATCTCAGCTCCGGCTGCCTCTCTGTCCTTGTAAGATGCTGTGGCGAATTGGGATTCCCCAGGAGTGAGGTCTGAAGGACCCACATCCCGGCTGTGGGGTGGGGGGGCACATACCTGATTCCACCAGGACCTCATGGGATAAGGGGTGGGCAGGGGCGCTCTCCAAGAAAACCTGGGTGCGACTGTTACGGAAGGGCAAAGGCAGGCTGGGCAGCCGCTGTGCCTTGCCTGCCAGCTCAAAGGCCAAGTTCCCTCTGAAGATTTCTTTGACCTTCACCACCAAATTGAATCGCTCCTCTCTGTGCTCCTGTTCCTACCTGTAAGCAGTTGCAGTCTTCTCTATCCACCACTTCCCCACCCCACCAGACTGTGAGCACACCCAGGTTGGAACGCACTCCTATGCATCTGCAAAACCCCAGCGCTCCACAGGGCCCGGCCCATAATCGGAACTCAGTAAAAATGTTGCTGCATGGATTGCTTCAATCCATCCATTGAAGATCATCTGGATCACAACCCTGAAACTTTGGGGGAAA
Source organism: Cheirogaleus medius (assembly GCA_008086735.1). Taxonomy (NCBI): domain Eukaryota; kingdom Metazoa; phylum Chordata; class Mammalia; order Primates; family Cheirogaleidae; genus Cheirogaleus; species Cheirogaleus medius. Next base: position 1,252,315 of record VBSM01000840.1, on the reverse strand, counting down.
AAAAATGTATCATTCTGTAGTCATTGCAAAGTCCAGGATGAGTTGAGTGACAAATTGCAGAGATTTTTTCCCCAAATGCCTTTCGAGTCACCCAGCCAAATCAGTTCAGCAAATTATATGTAATCAACCAGGAAATCAATCAGTACTGCAAGTGCATTAAAGAGTGTAGCAGATTCATTATGTATTTAGCACATTCAGTCCAATTTGCAGGAAGTTCAGAGAAAAACAGGCTTCAGCACATAAACAGTGCCTCTGATCGACTCTTCGGAGCGTGGGCAACGGCTGCTCAGGCTTCCAAGGTGAAGGCAGATCGGGAGACCCGGCCCCTCACCTCCTCCAGCCCAGAAAGCACAGGCCAGGCCCATGCGGCAGGGGTGTTACCTCCAAAGGCCGTGAAACTGATCTCAAAGGCTCTTTCTACTCGGAAATTCTATGGGAGATGATGGATGGAAGGGCAGCGAGGGAGAAAAGGAGGAGGAATGGAGGGAGGAAAGGAGAAGAGAGGGAGGGAAGAAAAGAGGGAGGAAGGAGGGAGGGAGGGAAGGAAGAAAGGATGGAGAGAGGGAGGCAGGAAGGAGGGAGGAGAGAGGAAAGGAGGAAGGGAAGGAGGAAGAAATAATTCCTTGGGATTATGCCCTTCCCCTCAGTCGCTCAGCCTCCTCCTTTCTCTGGAAAGCCGTCATACACGAATTCACTCGGCAAACACTGGCTGAACACCTGTTTTGTGCCAAGTTCCAGGGCACGAGCGGAATCACACCCGGACCTGCCTTCGACTGACTCACAGACCGGTGGGGACGGCAGGCCCAGCCGCAGCCCCTGCCTCAGACCAGGTTCGGGCTGCGACACCCCTGCCTGTCGAGGAGGAGAGGGCATCTGAGCAGGGTCCCTAGGCAGGAGGAGGAATTTGCCAGGGTGACATCTCACGAGAGGCAAACTCATGTGTCTGGGGAATGACAAGTAGATCGATGTCACCAGAGTGTTGATCGG
>VBSM01000840.1:1216089-1231987 GCA_008086735.1 Cheirogaleus medius | reverse complement strand
AAAAAAAAAACAAACCCAAAATAATAAGTGTTGGCAGGTCTATGGAGAACTTGGAGCCCTTGTGCATGTTGATGGGATTGGAAAATAATGCAGCCACTGGGGAAAACAGTGTGGCAGTTCCTCAAAAAATTAAAAGACAATTGCCATGTGACTCGGCAGTTCTACTTCTGGGTATTTATTCAAAAGAACCGAAAGCAGGAACGCAAGGGGATATTTGTAATCCCTGTTAGTAGCAGCGTTATTTACAGTAGCCAAACCAAGCGTCCGTTGACAGAGAAGCGGATAAACAGAATGTGAGATGTACAAGCAGCGGAATACATTCAGCCTTAAACAGGAAGGAAATTCTGACACATGCTACGACACGGATAGACCTTGAGGACATCATGCTATGTGAAATAAGCCGTCCACAAAAGGCTTAGTGTATGTAAGGTTCCTCGCGGCACACGGTTCCCGTATACCAGGAGCCCAGAGTAGTCCGATTTGTAGACAGAAAGTAGAACAGCGCTTGCTAAGGGCTGGGGCCGGGGGGAATGGGAAGTTATTGTTCATGGGTACAGAGTCTCAGTCATGCAAGATAAAAAGAGTTCTGGGGATGGATGGTCGTGATGATTACACGACGATGCGAATGTACTTAACGCCACTGAACTGTGCACTTGAAAATAGATAAGATGGTAAATGTTATGTGTATTTTACTGAAATTAAAAATGTAGATAAATAAGTTTAACCCAGAGCCCTTTCTGTTTTCTTAGAGACCACGGCTGCAAACTCCAAGAAAACCCCAGGTGGAGCTGTAAGTTACTTTTTAGGCAGATGTGGAGTCTGCAGCACCTGACCACCTTTTGGCCCAGTGCTCTGGGAAGGCAGCACAGGGTCTGAGACACACGGGAACACTAGCATCGCCACCCCTCATCAGCACGCAGAACACTCACATCCACTCGCCAGATTCTCCCTCCAGAATGCTGCCCACCTGAGTGATGATTTCACTGATGAAGAAGAGGCTCAGAGAAGGTGAGGTTTTTTTTTTCTGCAAAGGGCCAGATAGTAAATGTTTCTAGCTCTGTAGGCCGTACAATCTCTGCCACGCCTTGTCAACTCCGTCTTTGCAGCAAGGCGGCCACCGGCAGGGTGTGTCACCAGAACAGGCACTGTGCTGGGCTTGCTGCCGCCTGGTAGGCATCGCCTGGGCGGAGTCAGGCACACACGGCCTTCGTCATGACCTTCACGGGCCCTGGGTCCCTCTCACCGTAGCAGATGCTTGTGTGCCTGAGAAATTTCCTTTTTTAGATGTGAAAAGAAGTAACTATGTATCTTATGATTCTTAAAGGAAATTAAAATGCTGCCGCAGGCCCTAGGCACTGTGCCCATGTGCCGGGTGGGTGGGTCAGCACTCAGCACTCGGAGAGCAGGTGCCCAGGGAATGAGACTTCCCTCCCTTCCCCTTCCCTTGGCTGGGCGTTCGCGTGTTGTAGTCTGCTCGGGCTGCCGCAGCCAAATGCCACACACTGGGTGCCTCGAACAACAGAAATCTGTCTTCTCGCAGTTCTGGAGGCGGGAAGTCTGAGATCCAGCTGCGGGCATGGTCAGTTTCTGGCAAGGCCTCTCTTCCTGGTTTGTAGGTGGCCGCTGTGCACATACGACCTCTTCTTTGTGTGTGGAGGGAGGGAGCAAGTGGGTGCTCTGGTATCACTTCTCACAGGGACATTAATCTTCCAGGGTCAGAGACCCACTCGTGCGACCTCATTTAATCACTTTCTCAGAGGCCCCGTCTCCCAAGTACAGCCATGCTGGGAGTTAGGGCTTCAACAAAAGAATTTTGGGGAGACACGAAGCGTCCATAGCACCCTGGAGTGGACGAGGGAAGGCGGGTGACTTCGGCGTGGCAGCTGACAAGGCAGTGCCGTGAGCATCAGTCTGCAGCAAGGTGGCCTGGGCTTCAGACCCGCTCGCCCCTCGCTGGCCTTTGTGAGACGAGTCACTTCACTGCCCTGCCCTCAGGATTCGCAGGTAACATGGGATAATTACGGTTTCGGCTTCACTGGGCTGCCACAGGACGTGTGACAAGAATCCAGGAGAGGACCTGGCCCATGGTAAGCACTAGATCAGGGTTAGTGATGGTGATGATGATGATGATAGTGATGGTGATGATGATGATGATAGTGATGGTGATGATGGTGATGGGAACGATGAGGATGATGGTGATGATGGTGATGGGAACGATGAGGATGATGATGGTGAGTATGGTGATGATGGTGATGGGGACGATGAGGAGGATGATGGTGATGATGAGGATGGTGATGGTGATGAGTATGATTATGGTGATAGTGACGATGAGGATGATGATGGTGATATTGGTGATGATGAGGATGATGATGGTGATGAGGATGAGGATGGTGATGATGGTGATGGTGGAGATGATGATGATGATGGTGATGAGGATGGTGATGGTGAAGATGATGATGATTATGGTGATGAGGATGAGGATGGTGATGGTGGTGATGATGAGGATGAGGATGGTGATGGTGGAGATGATGATGATGATGGTGATGAGGATGAGGATGGTGATGGTGGTGATGATGAGGATGATGATGGTGATGGTGGAGATGATGATGATGATGATGGAGATGGTGGTTGCTATGTTTTGAATGTTTTTTTTCTCTCCAAAATTCATGTTGAAGCTTAATCCCCGGTGCAACAGTAATGGGAGGGGTGGCCTCTCGAAGGTGATTGAGTCATGAGAGCTCTGCCCTCATAAATGGCAGGTGCTTTTGTGAAGGGACTTGACGAAGGGCGTGTCCCCCTCTGGCCCCTTCCATCCCTTCCACCAAGTGAGGATGCAGCGGTCCCCCCCTCTGGGGGTGCAGGGACAGGAGCCCTCCTAGAAGCAGAGACCAGCCCTCACCAGACACTGAAGTGCTGATGGCACTTGGATCTTGAACTTCTCCACCTCCAGAACTATGCGAAATAAATTTCTGTTGTTTATAAATTACCCAGGCTGTGGTATTTTGTTACAGCAGCCCAAGCAGGCTAAGGTGGCGATGGTGATCGTGATATGGTGGTGAGGATCATCTTCTGAGGAATGCACAGAGCGTGACTGATGGCCCCACTGGCTGGGGCCTTCCAGCTGGGCACGAGTCCTTCCCGTGGCCAGTGCAAGGAAGACCCACCGAAAGGAGCAGACCCCGGCGTCTCTGGGTGAGAACACTGGCAGCCAATCCCCTTTTCTGGGCTCCTCGTACACCATCTTTCCATTCAAACTCTTCTTCCAGATGGGCCAATGCTTGTAGCTCTATTTACCTCCAATGCTGATACCAGCTCTCTGACACCACCTAGATGTCTTGAAGTCAGCACCAGACTTCACAGGTGTAAGAGCCCAGGACTCCACAAGACTACCTCCACTGCAGACACCCGCCACAAGTTTTGGGGACCACCTACATTTCTGACCAGCCGGCTATAAATTCGTGGGTTCCCATGACCCCCTAGGTTTGGTAATTCTCTAGAACTGTGGTCCCCAAACCCCAGGCTGCAGACACACAGCAGTCCTCGGCCTGTTAGGGACTGAGCTGTTCCCCCACCCACCGTTTGCCGTCCGTGGAAAAGGTGAGCCATCCGTATCCACAGCTGCTCCCCTCCCCCATCGCTCTGCCCCCCACCCCCACCCCCAGGTCCATGGAAAAATTGTCTTCCATGAAAACGGTTCCTGGTGCCAAAAAGGTTAGGGACTCACAGACCTCACTGACAATTATGGTTTTGTCATAAAGGATGCAGATAAGCACCAGCCAAGGGAAGAGGCAGAGCAGGGGAGGTCTGAAGAGGAGGATGCAGAGCTCCTATGACCTGTGGAATCCAGACACAGCCCTCTCCTGGCACCGTAGTGTGTTCACCAAGCAGGAAGATCTACCGGGTCTTGGTGTCCAGAGTTTCTATTGGGGTTTAATTTCGTAGGCATAATTGATTGAATCGCTGGCCATGGGATTGAACTCGATCTCCAACCCCCTTCCTTCCCTTGAGGTTAGGTTGGCCCCAAATACCAGCCCTCTAATCCCATGGTTGGTCTTTCTGGTGACCAGCCCCCATGACAAAGCTATTTAGGGGCCTCATTAGGTCACCTCCTTAGCATAACAAAGACACCTTTATAACTCAGGAAATTCCAAAGGGTTTTGCAGTTGGTGCCAGGAATGGGAAAAAAGACCAGACACGTTCCTATTATAGCACACCTGTCTTGGGCCGCCCCCCTCTGCTCCCTCCTCAAAGCCTTGATTGAATGTCCAGGTTCTGAACTTTTTGTCCCTGGAAATGACCTCAGCCAGAGCTGATCTTATCTCTTAGCCAAATGAGGACTCACCCTCCCTAAACCTCCTTCTAACTTGGATCTTGAGCTTCAGGTCTGAACCTCACTTCTTGGGCTGAGGCTGGGGCCCCTTGCTTACTTGTATCATCTACTGTATCTGCCCCTGTTGCTCTGGCCGCTGCCTGAGTGAGGCCTCTGGCTGCACTTTCTTGACTCATCCCAACTTTAGATCCTGAGCTAGAGAAGCCCAGAATACGCATTTGCAATGAGTCCTAAAAAATTGTTAAGCCCAAGCACCATTAACACATTCCCAGCGCTGCCGTTTGCTTGTCAGATGACCTTGAGCAATCACTTCCAGTCCAGAAGGTTACATTTCCTCACCTGGAAACAAGGGAAATAACCTTGCGTTAGCCAGGGTTAGTCTAGGCTTTGCTGGGGTAACAGGTGCCTCCTAACACCACAGGAGTCCCTGACCCCTCACATCCTCACTCACCGTACTGCTCTGTCCCGTAACCGGTCATCCCAACCGCATGTTCTCCAAGGTCACCAGGGCAGGGGGACAAAAGGAGGCACGGACTGGCTCTCAGTTGCCGTGGCCCAGAAGTGACCCACATCACTCCCACTCAGGCGCCAAGGCCAGGAGTAGTCACGTGGCTCCCACCCCCCTGCCAGGCTTGCTGGAGCTGTCCCGGCGCCCTCCGGCACCCACCCGCAGTCTCCTCCACAGGCCCACCGCTCGGTGGGTGGCTGGGAAAACCGAGAAAACTCCAGCCACGGGGCAGGTGACTGCTAAACCCAGAGTTTTTGTTTCCACCAAGCCTCTGTTTTGCTCTTTGTAAGCCCTTTGGTCTTGATAAGAGACACGGCTGTCCCTGGAAATGTCACATCGATTGACATTTGCGCTGTTTCACGGTGGGGCTTCCTTTGCTGAACTGGCAGCCGGGGTTGGACGGGCCGGGCGGTCTGGCTGCCGGGTCAGTGTGGGCTAAGTGGACAGAAACCGGCGGAGACAACAGTGTCGTTTCTCCCCACTCCTCCTCGGAGTCGGAGATCCCAACTGCCTCAAATCAAAGCCCCAGGCAGAGCTGATCCCAAATGTCACCGACCTTCCCTTCCCAGACAAAGGTCAAAAACAGTCTGACTTAGCACCGTTACTTTCTGTTAGTACTGCCTGGTGGTTTACTCGGCGTGGCTGTGACCGAGCGCAGGAGAGGTGGGGTCGAGACAACAACAACGATCCTAACAGCAGCCATTTATCAAGCGCCTACTGTGGACCAGACTTTTGCCAAGCGTTTTACGGGCATTCTCTCACCTGGCTCTCTTAACAGCCCCGTGAGAAACTGAGACATAGAAGGGTGGGAAACCTGTCCTGGGGTCCCAGCTGGCACATGGCAGGCCCAAAATTCAAGCCCAGGGCTGCCAGACTCCACGGCCTCAGCTCCAGACCACCGGACGCCACGCCTGGGATTGAACGGGCTCGCAGGCAGAGAGCAGCTTCCCAGACACGAAGGGGCCCGGACTCTCGGTGTGGGAGGGTCAGATTAACTTAGCGGGAAGAGTGAATCTGCCAGTGTTCACTAAGCGCCCGCTACGTCCGAGACCTGGCTGGGTTCTGGGATTCGGGAGGCGGATCAGACACAGGGTCCCTGGGTTGCTGAGGATCGAGGGTGACCGCAACGGCCAAACCAGCGCGATAGAGTCGTGGAGAATGGAGGGACGAGCTGGAAGTCGGGGCAGGTGGGGTGAGGAAAGGTCAGGGAAGAGCTGAGAGTTTTGGCGGATCAATAGGAGAAAGCCTGGAGGCCAAGAAAAGGAGTTTGTCCCCGTCAGAAAACAGTGTTGTCATCGGCCCCACCAGACAAATGTCAGCGACCCCTGTATGTTCCTCTCTCTTAACCAACTACTGGGCCTTTTGAGTTGTTTCCCAGAAATGATGGATCTTCTGCGAGACAGAGGAGCCGAGATTCTGAAGGCCCTGGCAGACTCCCTGACCCCGAGACCCGCCGCCCCCCACGACCCGCCCCCAATGCTCGCAGCCCCTTGTCGTCTGCACCACGACCACCCCAAGGCCCGCGTGGCCCCTCCTTTTAAAATCCCATGATCTCTGTTAGCCGGAGAGACAGATTTGAGGAGGTAGCGTCTTCTTTTCTCCTGATAAGACGTCTGACGTATGATTAATAAAAATCCCTTTCTTCCTTGGCAGTCCTCATCGTGCCGATAGTTGGATCTTCGTGTGATGAGCAACTGGGCCTAGACCGAAACTCCCTCGAGGTTTTGACGGCGGTGGCCAAAGGCGCGGATTGGCACGGCTGGAGCGCAGAACCCGGGACGGGCATGGCAGGGACACTTTGACGAGACGTTCCTGGAGAGGCAGTCAGAGGACAAATGGTTCACTCATCCATTTACTCATTTACTCCATGAATATCCAGTGAGCACCAAAAGACCACTGCAATCTAGCAGCGAACAAGGCGCAGAGCTTGCCACATGGAGGAGGCCGGCGGCAAGAAATGAGGAAATGGGTGAACAGGCAAAGAAGAGAGTTTCTTTTAGAGGACAAGGATATGAGCAAGGAGAAAGGCCTCGAATGCCAGGCCCAGGGTCATGAGGCCGTGGAGAGGAGGATGGGGTCAGATCTGCGTTTTAGAGGCTCACTCCATGGCGGGAGGGAAGAGGCCAGAAGAGGCGGTGCCGCGGGCTGGACGGGCTCGCTTGGCACACAGCTGGCACTCCTCGGTTACTCGGATAATGCCACGGGGTCCCTGGATCTCAGGATGGCGTGCCTCCTGATCCAGCCTGCAGCCTCCCCGTCCCGGTCCCTCATCCCCAAGGACACCTGCAGGCAGGGCCTAGATGCTTCCTAATCATGCTGGCCCAGGGACAACCGCAGGGAAGGGACCTCTTGATAAGCTGAAAGCTTCTAGCATTGCCCCCCGAGCTCACGCTCTGCTGCTGACGGGCCGAGAACGGCCGAGGACTCGGCAGGGCCTCCCCGGGGCCTCATCATCCCCTGAGCAGGGACAGCTCTGGCTGGGATCGAGAGCCGGGAACTGGTGTCTGCGTCTGCCCCACTTGCTGTGTGCCCACAGGCAGCTGCTGCCTGGCTCTGGGCCCTGCTTCCTTCTCAGCCAAATGGGGGCAACGATCCCACCTTCCTGCCACGCGGGGCCACAGCGTGCCGCGAGGATGTCATCCATTCGCCCCTCGCCCAGCAAGCTCTGGAGCGAGCTCGGCATGGGGCACTCAGTGTCGGGCGGGAGGGAAGGGACAGCCAGCAGAACAGGGGGAGTCAGTCGCTGTCCTTGCTGAGCCCTGCCTGTGGCCCAGGCTCCGCTCCAATGACGTCACATGGATCCTCTGCATTTAATTTTCCTATCAACACAACGAGATGGAATCTCTCATCACCCTCTTCCTGCGTACTGGGAAATAAGGCAGAAAGAAGGTACGTCCCTGGCCCCTGGGCCGGGCTCGCCGCAGCGAGCAGTAAACAGGGACGTGAACTTGGTCTGAGTGCCGGGCCCATCCTTCCACCCAGGAAGCTACACCACTTCCCTGTCCACGGCCTCGCCTCGGTCGGGGAGACTGTGGGTTTGGAAACACTCAGGAAACCAGGAGAGTCACAAACCAAGAAGTTCCAGGGCAGGAAGTTGCAGGAACCAGAGACAGGAGCAGCTGGGGGACGCGGCCGTCTAGTGTGGCTGGGAGGAGGAGGGCATGGCCAGCCACGGAGGGAGCTGTCACGTGGGGAGAGTCACAGAGTGCTGCTGGGCTGGGGCTTCGAGGTCTGGGCAGGGAGTTTCCACTTTGCTCCAAGAGCGATGAGAAGCCGTTGGAGGGACGTGAGCTTGTTTGTGTTCTATTTACCAGAAAGCGTCCTCTGGACCCAGGGACCACAGCTGGATACAAGGAGGCCCTTCAAGACTCACTGCAGTGGCCCTAGTGAGAGAGGGTGGTGGCCTGGGCGGGGGCGGCCTTGGGGGTGGGAAGAGGCGCCTTTCGGCAGGATCCAGCAGAGCAGAGTCGCGGAGTGCACAGGAGAGGGACGGGGTAGCCTCGGGAAGTGTGGCGCCTGCTGACAACCGTGGGCCTCAGAGAGAGCTTCGCAGGCTCATTCTCTCCGGAAACACAGTAGGAATCGGTAGAAGACACTAAAGTGGAGAAGGGACAGGTGCTCCCAGCCAGGCCTGGAAACCCTGGCACCAGCCCCAGCCACATGACCTCTGGCCAATCCCTTCACCTTCCTCGTTTCAAAAACAGGGATCTGTTAATAAATGCCCACAGCTCGCAGAATGGTTGAGGCCATGAAGGTGGTGGCTCCTGTCACTTGGATCTTGGCGTGCTGTTAGCTAGAATTTACTGAGCATGTACTACATGCCAGATCCTGCGTCATGTGTTCTATACGTGATCTTGTTAATCCTCCCAACATCCCAGTGAGGTAGGCACCGTTATTTCCTTCATTATTCAGTGTGGCTCAGAGAGGTGAAGGGCTCTGCTCAAGGTCACACGGCAACTAAATGTAGAGCTAGAATATAAACACAAAAGGGTCTTGTTCAAAAGTCTGTGCTTTTAATCACGGCACTAGTCAGCATTAGGATGTGGTCAGTTGCAAGTAGCAGCAGGCAAAGCTGCTTATACTGCAGAGGTTTGTTATTCTCACACATCAAGAAGTCTGGTCTTAAGTGATTCCAGGGTAGAGGCAGTAGCTCAACCATGCCATCAAGGACTCAAGTGCTTCCCAATTCCCCACTCTGCCCTCTCATTCTATCAGCAGTATCTTCTCTCATGTTTGCAAAGTGGCTGCCACAGCTCTAAGCATCAACAACGTATCCCAAGAGAGAAGAAAGGGAGATGGTATAAAAGGAGTATCTGCTCTTATTGTTGGGGAAAACCTGCCTAGAAACCTCCAGTTGACTTCCTTTATGTCTCATTGGCCAGAAAAAGGTCACATGACCAACTCTTGAACAATCAGTGGCAAAAGAGGGTAGGGCTGACGTGTGTGGCAGTTTTCAAGCATATCCTTAAATTCTTGTCACTCTTCTCATTGAGAGGTGAAGTGCCCCTTGAATTTGAGCCAATCTTAGGGACTCAACCAGTAGAACCTGTCAGAAGAGACCAGATAATTGCTATCACTAACATGTGAGCCATGTTTAGTGGGAGCACTGGAGAAAGAGTCCTGCCTAATTCTGCCCAGGGACATGCCTTGAAAAGCCATCACTGCTATGCCCCGAGAGTCCAGAGTCTAGAAGGGAGACAGACATGTGAATCATATAAACACAGCCGATCCTTGAACAAAGCCGGGGTCGGAGAACCAATCCCCTGAACAGCCGAAAGTCTTCCTATAACTTCTGACTTCCCCCAAACTAACTCCTGACAGCTTCCTGTTGACCAGAAAACCCTTACTGACAAAACAGTCTATGGACACATATTTTGCATGTGTGTTATATACTGTATTCTTACAATTAAGCAAGCTAGAGAAAAGAACATGTCATGAAGGACGTCCTAAGGAAGAGAAAATCTATTCTACGTAGAAGTGAATCACCAAAGGTCTTCGTCCTCGTCTCCACGCTGAGTGGGCCGAGGAGGAGGATGAGGAAGAGGAGGGGTTGGTCGTGCTGACCCAGGGGCAGCAGAGGCAGAAGAAAACCCAGGTACAGTGGGGCCCACGCAGTCCGCACCTGTGTTGCTCGGGGGCCAGACGACGGCACTCATGGACCTGTGAGCGAGATTTAGCAGGAGTATCCCAGAAGCGGCAGTGAATTCCGCCCAGGGGAGCGAAGCCAGGCACCTCGGAACAAAAGAGGACCTGAAATCCAGGAGACCGACAAGGGTCACCTAAGCCCGCTGCATGCCGACACCTCCCTCCTGCCCACGCAGGGCTCGGACCAGGCCTCCGGCCAGGGCTGCCCCCCTGCCCTCACCCCCGCGCCCCCACTCTCCGCACGGGAGCCTCCCCACTCTGCCCCTCGGGACCTCCGATGCCGGCCCCCGACTGTCCTCCGGCGAGTCTGCTGGCATTAAGCCCACCCCAGCCTTCCCAGAAGACGGGGCCAGGGCTGGGAAACCTCTTGGTTCTGTGCCCACGGTTCCTGTGCTTTTTGGTTTTCTCTCTTCTGCTTCTGGAAGCTGTCGGCTCGGGCCCCACACCCACTGCAATTCTCCCAAACACGAAGAACAACAACTTCCGCTCCCCCTAAAAGTGGCTCGACATCCCATATGGTTAGCTCGTTGCTCGCCTTTTTTTTAGAGAAGAGGAAACTGAGGCTCAAAACCGCCAGACCAGAAAGTGCAGACAGAGAACCAGCTCCAGGTTTAGGGCCCCCCCCACACCGGGCACAACACAGTTGCTGTCCCCTCACCTCCAAAAGGTCAATCGGGGTCATGGGCTGCTGTGCCCTGGCCTTCAGTGAAAGGGTTAACGGAATCCACTCTATGACCACGGCCCGAGCTCCCCTGCAGCAGGCACTGTTCTACGCTGGGGCGTTGGCCACGAACAAACACCCTGACAGATACGGAGCTTGGATTCTAGTGAAAAGAGATAAACGGCAAATGAGCAAATAAATGAACAAACGAGGACATCTCAGAGAGTGGCGTGTGCTAGGTAGACGGCGAAACCGGACACTGGGTTGGGGGCCACTGGAGGGAGCAGGAGCTGCTCCTTTAGATAGGGAGAGTGAAACCGGCAAGAAGGCTCCAGACACGTTAGAGTTCTGGAAGGAGTGTTTCAGGCTGAGAGCAGCAAGTGCAAAGGCCCTGCGGTGGGGACGAGGTTAGTGCGCTCACACGAAGCAGCAAGAAGCCAGCGTGGCTGCAGCAGAGTCAGAGAGAAGCCCTGCAAGGTGAGGCGGAGGGAGCTCACGGAGGGGCCTTGTGCATCTGGGGACGAGGCCAGGGCTGGCCACAATGCAGAGAAGGCTGCTGGGCGCCCATCCTGGGACCGAGGTGGCTGCCCACGTGCTGGGGCAGGAGAGGAGCTCACAAGGCCCGAGACCCTGGCTGTCAGCTTCCTGGCCTCTGACCCCCCACCCCCGCTCTTCCACGATTGTGCCCGAACCACTCGTTTCATCAGCTTGAAACATCTCTCTTTTGCTTTTGCACTACAGACATGGACACCAGCCTGCCTTTAGAAGCCTGTCCACGCTGCTTGCGCTGTCCAAGGACCTCGGAGTCGTTCTTAGTCCAAAGGAGTTGAAGTCCTGCTTCCAAACACCACGGGGAGAAAGGAGCAAGGATCCGGTCACACACGAATGCTGTAGCAATGTTCCTGTCACTGCTACAAGGTGCCGCTGTTGAACTCCGGCCGTGCACAGTCCTGGGGACAAGTCTACTGGCAGGTCAGACCCTCCTTGTAGACGCGGCCGCTGTGCCCCACGCCGGACACCAATCTCGGCTCTGCTCGGAGCGGTCCTGCGCTCAGCTCTCATTTCCCAAGCGCCGCCCGAGTCAGGGTGGCCGAGTCCAGAGGGGCTTTAGCCGCAAGGGCTCAGACTCGCTTTTCCTTGCCGGCGGATTCTTCTTTGGGGATTACCAGTCGGTTCAGGTCGGAGGCATCCCAGTGAGATGCTCTAATTTTCAAATATTCGAGAGCATGGATTGGGAGGTTCCGATACCTTCCTTTCCAGAAAATCCTGGTATATGTTGTTCTAGAAAAGAAATTGGTTTAAGCCCAATGTTGCTAAAGTGTCCCATTTTTTTTTCAGTAGAAGCCAGAAATCCTTATTTTTATGTGAAATTTCCAGATCTTAAAAATACAACAAAAAACCCTGTCAATACAAAAAAACAAACAAATAACAATTAAGAAACCATTGATTTAATTTCTGTCATGCACACATATCAGACTTGGATACGTGTGTGGGTGTGTGTGTGTACTTTCCCCAAAATTTGAAACCCGTTTTATTTTTTTTTTCCTATCAACAATGGGAAAGTATAAAATGGCTGTGCCGCAGCCAGACGGAGGGAGATGTTCCCGTCTGAATATAAACAACGCTCAGCGCTCACAGAATGTGAACTGGGCCCCGCGGCCCAGAACAAGGCAAAGACGGAGCCATGCTGCGGCCACATAAACTACTAAACATCCCCTTCTCTGACTGGCGTGAATGACGGCTCAAGACGCCCAGTCACCGAGTTGCCCTTGCTCCTTGACAACATCCAATTCGGAATCCGCTTCCTTACTCCTACCTTAGAATCATCCCAATCAAACCCAAATTACCTAAGACATCTCCCAACCCCCCGCCCCGCGGCACCTCGCCTGCCCCCATCACTAGCTTACCAGCTCCTCCCGCCTCTCTCCCTTCCTGCAGCCACCAGATAAACCCACCTCTGACCACAGGCGTGCTCCTGGTGGCCTTTGGTTGGAAGCAACACATCGCGTGCATCCATACCGGTCACTAGAGCTATCAACTCCTGGGCTCGAGCGACCCTCCCACCTCAGCCTCCCAGGGCGGGAGGGAGGCCACAGGTGCATGTCACCACGACCGTCTCAACACCGTGTTCGACGGCCGCACGGCAACGCGACATCTGTGCCTCTTCCGTTTTTTCAATATTCCCAGACATGCGTTCCCTCATCACGATCTCTCATCACACTCTGCAACTTTTTCGCTTCATCGTATTTGTTCGTATCATTTGTTGGCTTTATTGTAACTGTCGGTTTGTTTTCTGTCTTCTGCACTGGACCATACGGGCTGCGAGGGTAGAGACCCCCAAGCCCCAATACCCAAATAGCCCAATACCTTTCTGGAGGTCCACGAATGGTGAAGCAACTCGGACAGGGGCCGGGAAGGAGAACAAGAAGCGGGAAATCACACTACACGAATGAGATCTTCCGATCAGTGAGCGCTTGGGGAGAAAGCCGCGGCCTTCTCAAGAAGAGAGTGAGTGATGCGGCCTTGGCTGGCTGCCTGGGCTTCCCGGCGGGGCGGGCCATGAACAGCCTTCGCAGAGGGGAGCTGAGCAGGCTGGAGGGCCTGGGACCAGAACCAGCCGTATGGTCGAGCCAGGAGCCTCCGTCGACCCTGGCGCTGAGCGTTTCCTCCGCACTTCAGTCAGCAACTCCAAAAGAGACGGAGCCAGCATTCCATCTGGTAGCGCAGGGAGGGAAGAGAAGCGAGAAACGCCAGGAGTCCCTGGCTTTCCTGTGTTCCCGGTCCAACTGTGTCGTTAGGCGTTCTGGGAAGCCAGAGAGACCCCCTGACCTGCTTCGGAAAGAGAACTCAAGAAGAACGTCACCGACAGCTCACTCGGCACTTGCCCCGGGTGCAGTTGCGTCCGTGGGGGCCGAGGGATGTTTTGTGCTGGGAGAATTTTGCCTGAGGCTTAGAAGGGAAAAGCCTGCTCTTTGGATGCTGGGATAGGGGTACGATCAGATAGGGAAGCTCGAGGTTTTCCTGTGGGCAAGATGTGAGCCAGAATTAGGATGCGGGAAGAGAGATTTTGAGATACCTGGGCATGAGGCTCAGATTCTCAGAGAATATTTTTAAATAATTTATTAGGAGAATCTCTTTGGAAGTCTGTTATTTTTTTTAAAAAAGCCTCGTGTTCACTAAGAGAAAAGAAGCACCTCCTCAAATGCCTGGGGAGCTCCCGGCCAACGAACTTGGATAATAAATGCAAATAGATTCATCAAGGGCTTGTTTACACAGGATTTAGGACAGGGCCCTGAGAACAGCCAGGGGCTGCTCGCCTCCACCCTCTCCTGCCCTCGGCCCTCCCGTCCCTCGCTTCTGTCTGTGGGTTGCCCCTCTAGGCCGAGCGCTACCGACGCCAAGGAACCAGACCCTCACATATTTGCTTTCCCGTGTCCGGGGTATGTTCCACGTCAGATGCTTGATATATGTGTAGAGGGAGGGACAAAATGTCTATGCTCTTACGGTGGCTAGAATAGAAATACTGCGGATTGAATTTTGCCCCTCCCACGCCCACAAAAACAGACGTTGAGATCCTAACCCTAATACTTGTGAATGTGACCTAATTTGGAAGTAGGGTCTTTGCAGATAGATGATCAAGATGAGGTCATTAAGAAAGGCCCTCACCCAGTACGACTGTGTCCTTATGAAAAAGGGGACATCTGGACACAGGGAGAAACACATCAAGAGGGAAGAGATGTACGGACATAGGGAAGGGACTCCTCACAAGCCCAGGGACGCCTGTGGCTGCCAGAAGCTAAAAGGGAGGCCTGGAACGGATGTTTCCTCCCTGCTGCCATAAGGATCCCACCCTGAGACACCTTGCCCTTGGACTTCAGCCTCCAGGACTGAGAGACAAGGAATTCCTGCTGTGTGAGCCACTCGGCTTGTGGCGTTTTGTTACACAGCCCTAGGAGACCAATACAAACAGAACACACAAGTCTCCAGCCATGACTGCAATGTTGCCGAGGACAAATGTGCTCCTTCACAAATATTCACCGAGTGCCAACCATGTGCCCGGCCCTGTCCGGGGCATCGGGCATGGCTCAGGCAGGTAGGGGTCTTCCGCTTTGCTGCTATTTCCGCCAGCGGTTTTTGCCCGCCTCCTTTTCATCTTGCGGAACGTGTCCTCAGACCTTTCCTGGTTCCCTCCCCTTCCCTGGTGAAATGTGCCCTTGATTCCAACTCACCAACCCAGCCCTGCCCTCCTGCTAGATTTCAGCTCCTGGCAGCTGGGACTTCCTCTCACCCTTGCCCAGACCCCCATCCCAGAGATTCGGGACCAGTCTCTGCATGGGAGGCCCAGGCACGGGGAACCCTAAAAACATCCTGGTAGCTCCTAATGCTCAGCCAGGGTTGAGAACCTTGGACTGGAGGCCTGTGATCAGAGGGCTCATCTCTGTCTACTAATAACAACAACAATAATAAAACACCTGCAACAATAGCTCACACTTACATAGAGCTTACAGTGTGCTAAGAGCTGATCTAATCACTCATATTTATCCTTCGAAGTCTCACCCAGTCCCATGAGATAGGAACTCTTCTCCCGTTTGCAAGTGAGAAGAGTGAGGTGAGGGACTGCCTGTCTCCCCCTGGGGTGCGGGACCGGCCCTGGGACCCGAGGTTGTTGCTGGGACTGGGAGCGGAAAGGCCGGTTTAAACACACGTGGCACCTCCAGCCACCCGCCGACACAGGCAGCTGATTGTTCCTTTCATTTGCTGATAGCGTGACACTTCTCCATGGGTCCATCGCCCATTCGCCCCAGTAAAGTTCTCGAGTAGGGTCCTGTCCTGCTTGAGTCCCGCCTCAACTCCCAGATGCCTCCCAGCCCCGGCACATCTCACAGCGGAGCCTCGTGCGTGGGAAGGTGTCACGGAGGAGCTCCCCGGAGCCGGGCAGGGACAGTGCAGGGCAGTGAGCGCCTCAGACCCCGGACCCCGGGCGAGGCCGCGGGGATCCAGCTCCCAGCCCCGCCTCTCCGTAGCTGGGAGACATGGGCCTCAGTCTCCCCGTGAGCAAAATGACGGCACCTACTTCAAAGGGCTGTGGTGGGGGTTAGATAAGTTACTACAGATAAAGTGCGTGCTGCAAAACATGCAAGGTGCGTCTGCCACGCTCTCCTGGAGCCTGGTGCAGGTGACTTCCCTACGTCCTGCCTGGAGCCTGGTGCAGGTGACTTCCCTGCGTCCTGCCTGAAGCCTGGTGCAGGTGACT
>VBSM01000840.1:1204597-1215989 GCA_008086735.1 Cheirogaleus medius | reverse complement strand
CCCCCCTCTCGCCGCCCCCAAATTTCCTGCCCCCGTCCCCAGTCCCCACCTGGTCTTAGGCAGAGCGATTTCACTCTCCACCAACATGACCTTCAGAATCTGAAAGGCCATTAAGACGGAGCACACGGTGCATGTGTTTAGAAAACAGCTCGATCCCTCAGCTCCCAGCACCATGGGGTGAGGGGTGTGGGGTTATAAATATTCTTTGTATATATTGACAATAAACACCCAGTGTGATAGTACATTCTTAGAGTTATAAAATATTTATGTCGGTAATATTACTAAGTAACCGTAATGGCAGACTTTTCTTGCATGTGTGTGCTGCACCTGGTCCCACCCTAAGAGCCTTACCCGTAATATCTAATTTAAGATGCACAGCAAGGCTGAGGGGCAGATGTCACTTCTTCGCCGTCACAGACGAGGAAACCAAGACTCAGGGTGGCAGGGTGATTTCTCAAGGTCACCCACTTAATTAAGTAGCTTCCCAGGCTGAGCGAGGTGGCGGCAGCTCACACCTGTCATGCCAGCACTCTGGGAGGCCGAGGTGGGAGGATCGCTTAGGGTCAGAAGTTTGAGGCTGTTGTGAGCTCTGATGATGCCACTGCGCTCCAGCCTGGGCAACAGAGTGAGACCCTGTCTCTAAAATAAAATAATAAGAAGAAAATAAGTAGTTCGCACCCAGGTCTGCTGGACTCTCTGCAGGCCTGTGCTTACACCCAGCAACGTTGGGGAGTGTAAGGCTGGTGGCGGGCCCCCTCCCCTCCCTAGATCAAAAAAAGTAAAGGCTCATGAGACCAGACCCACCAAGGACAAAACTGCCAGGCCCCACAGAGAGGAACCACACCCAGATGTCCACCCGGATCCCCTCCTGGATTCCACAAATACCTCCAGCCCCTCCTATTTCTCAATGACCACCCAAAGTCACAATGGAAAATCCCCAGCTCTTCCCGCCAAAAGTCCCTAGCCCGCCAAAACGGGATAAAAGGCCTCAGCCCCTTCAAACGGAGGCGACATCTGGTGAACCCCTCTCTTGGGGCCCCAGAACCTCGTCCTGGAATGTATAATAAACCCACGTGGTTTGGTCCCTACTGTTTCTCTCTCTCTGTCTGTCTTTTCTTTTCGCCGCCGCCGCCGAAAAACTTTACAGCGGGGACAGACGAAGGCAGCACAAGACCCGGAGTGCTCGTTCTCTGCAACGGAGAAGAGACATCTTTCAAAAGAGCAAGAGAAACAGCAAAGTGCCTCAGCGTCGGCGCGCAGGCAGACGGGCAAGGCCGACAGCAATGGAGCGGCGACACCGCTTCGCAAAGCACAGAGGAGAAGGGCTGGGTAGATGCCGTACGAGTCGTGTTCCTGGGGCTCTGAGGCTGATTCTCTTCCAATCACCCCACTAATTTGTTGTAATGCCAATAAACATCCCATTAGTACATGGGAAAAGATCTTGACAAATTAATTAAAATTAATCTGGGAGGAAAACAGTGCTGAAGAGTAGCCAAGAAAACGTCTAAGAAATACGACGAGGCGCGAGCTCCTAGGACTCACTCGTTCCTCCGGCGGCTGCGGGTTGAGCACTGTGGTCCAGGCGCAGAGGATACCGACTCCGTTCTTGTCCTCAGGAAGCTTACCAGCCGGAGGATGCTTAAACGTGCTGTAGAGCGAGGGGGATGGGAACGGCGTGGTTCTGGGGCAGAGCAGACAGGCGGAAACACCGAGAGCCCGGGCACAGGTTCTTGAACCAGGGGGCAGGGAGAACGAGGAGACATAATAATAATTATGAGCGTGTTTATGGAGAGATCTGCACAGACTGCGTCTTTCCCTCCCACAGCAATCCCATGAATCAGAAATCTCGGTGATCCTCACTTTACCAACAAGGGAACATAAGCCCAGAGACATCAAGTAACCTAATCAAGGCCACACAGCCAGTCAGCAGCAGAGCAGGGCCTAGGACTCAAGTCTGCCCAACACAAATGTCGCCGCTGATAACCACAGACCGCAGTACGGCGAGACGTCAAAACACCCAGAGCAATGGGGAGGGGACGGCCTGGTCAGGCAACTGTGCTGGGATAGTTGTTTGAGGAACAATTAATTTGATTGTAAAAACAAATTTGAAACTGATTAGATATTTAAGGTAAGGCAAAAATGATAAAACTAACAGAGAAAATAAAAGAATGAAAGGTTTTATAATTTTGAGTTGAGGAAGCCTTTCTCTGAATGCCAGAGGGTCAGTAAGGATAAGCAAAAAGGCTGACGGATCTAACCACGCCCAAATCAAAACTCCTGTGCAGGAAAGGCAGAGAGGCAAATGAGAAAATGCCATTTGCAAAATAAATGAGAGGCGAAGCTTGATAGTCAAGGAGCTTCCATACGTCAGTAAGGAAAAGAGGAAACCCTAACGGGAAAATGGCGAAGGGCAGGAAGGAGAACGCAAGGACAGGGTGGGACACGCTCTTGGAGGAACTGCCTCCCTCTGGCCTCGGGAGCGGAGTCCTGTGCACTCGTTTGCCAGCCCGGGACCCCCAGATCCGACCTTGCGCGGACATGAATACAGAGACGGGTCACAGGGCTGCCGGCTGCGGGGATTTGCGCTGAAAGGCCATTTAGGACGAGGCCAGAGCCACTGCCGGTCAGTCAGACGTGCTTGTGGAGGATGCTGAGAAATGACGAATTGGGGACAACTATGTGTCCATCAGTAGGGACTGGCTAAAAACAATTACACTTCATCCCACAGCAGAATACCATTCAGTGAATAAAAACAATGAGGGTAATCTTCGTATAGACATAATTGCAGAAAATGAACTGTGTGATATCATTTTTTAAACAAATATATTTTTATACCGACTTGGTCATCACACATTCTATGCATGTAAAAAGCACTCACATATACCCCATAAATATGAAAATATTATGTATCAGTAAAGAAAAATTATATTTTTAAAAATTTATATTTATTGTGTGTGTGTGTGTGTGTGTATTTAAGATTGCCTGAGTTTGAATCCTGGATCTGACATTATTAGCTGTATCACTTTGGGCAAATTACTTAGCCGCTCTATGGCTCAGTTCCCTCATCTATAAAATGAGGAGTAATTGTAGCTTCTTCAAATGGCTGTTTTAAGGAGTATTAAAGTATGTAATACCCTTAACACAAAGCTAGGAACATACTAAATGTGGAGTAACTGGTAACTACCATCACAACCATCACCATCATCACTATCACCATCATCATCACCATCACCATCATCACAATCATCACCACCACCACTGTCATCATCGCCATCATCACCATTATCATCACCATAATCATCATCACCATTATAATCATTATCATCACCACCATCATTATCATCATCACCATCATCATCATCACCACCATCATCACCATTACCACCATCATCATCACCATCACCACCATCATAACCATCATCACCATCACCATCATCATCACCACCATCATCGCCATTACCACCACCATCATCACCATCACCACCATCATCACCATTACCACCATCATCATAATCATCACCACCATCATCACCATTACCACCATCATCATCACCATCACCACCATCATAACCATCATCACCATCATCATCATCATCACCACCATCATCACCATTACCACCACCATCATCACCATCACCACCATCATCACCATCACCACCATCATAACCATCATCATCATATCACCACCATCATCACCATTACCACCATCATCATCACCATCACTACCATCATAACCATCATCACAATCATCACCATCACCATCATCATCATCACCATCATGACATTTTCATCACCATAATCATAATCACCATTATAATCATTATCATCATAACCACCATTACCATCATCACTATCACCATCATCATCATCACCATCATGACATTTTCATCACCATAATCATAATCACCATTATAAACATTATCATCATAATCACCATCATCACAATCATCATCCTCACCATCACCATCAGGACTATTGTCATCATCATCTCCATCATCATTGTCATTATCATCATCCGTAGGACAAAAAAAATCTAAGAGGATCCATGTTAAATTGTTAACTGTTAATAGGCCTGAGAGAAGAGATTCGGGTGAGGATAATGCTTTTACATTTGACCTCATACACATCTACATTAATAAAAATGTGTATAATGGATATGTTTTGTATTGGAAACTAAAAGAGAGCTATGAGGAAACTTACTCCTCTGGGTAAGTGGAAGAGCCAATCAATAAGGAAGGAGAAGAAAGTGGAGCACATGGGCCAAGAGGAACAGAGACGAGGCCTCCTGCACCCACAGAGAGTGAGCAACGAAGGGAGTGACTTCCAGGAGTAGGGATGGATGCTGTTCTGTGTCTAATAAGGCAAGGCAGTGATTATTTTTTGTAAAGTTGTTCTGGGTCCTTACAAAATGCACTTTCTTCCATGTTTTTTATACTTAAGCTAGTTCAAATGGCTTTATTGTGCCTGGTAACCAAAAAAATGCTGACCAAAACAAGTAGCTGGTAACATAAGAAAATATACTCATCCTTACTGAGAAACAAAGAATTGCAAACTAAGACACAGAATATCAGTTTTCATCCATCATATTGAAAAACATTTAACAGGTTGCTAAATGCTCAGTATTAGTGAAGGTGGTGGGTAAGAGCCTGCATTCACACACTGCTGTTGAGCATACGTATTTGGTCAACCTTTGGGAGACCACCCATCCATGAATCCATCTGCCCTTAGAATGATAAATTCCACCTTGAAGAATTTTCTAAAAAAAAAAAAAAAAAAAAAAATCTTGAACCAGTTCACAAAGACGCAAGTTTAAGGATGATGACATTGTTTATATTGGTGAGAAAACTAGAAACAACCTCAGTGTTCCCCAGCTGGAGAATGGTTGAGCAAGTATGACACCACGGCAGACAGTGGCCCAAGATCTCTGGCTCCTGGGGTGTAGGACTTTGTATAATGCCATCCCCTAAGTGTGGTGGGACCTACAAACCTCCTTCCAGCCAATAGAATACCTCAATGTTGAGTGGGTATCACCTCTGTGATTAGATCACAAAAGGTTCTGACTTCCACATGGCTAGCAGATTCTTTGCCTCGCTGATCTGATGAAGCAGGGACGGGCCACATGGAAAGGAACTGAACGAAGCTTCTAGCTGACAGCCACTGAGGAACTCAGGCCCTCGTCCAACAGGCCTAAAGGAACTAAGTTCTGCCAGTGATGTAAGTAGATGTATCTTGGAAGCAGATAAGTCTTAGTCCGTTTTGTGTTGCTATAACAGAATACCACAGACTTGGTATTTTACAAAGAAAAGAAACTTACTTCTCACAGTTCCGGAGGCTAAGAAGTCCAATATTAAGGTGCCAGCATCTTGCAAGGGCCTTCTTGACACGTCATCCCAAGGGGGAGGGTGTAAGGGCGAGAGAGCACAGTGAAAGACCGCAAATGAGCAAGAGAGGGCTGAACTTGCTTTTATGACAACTCGCTCCCACGATGACAATCCCACTCTCGTGATAATGACATTAAGCCATTTAAGGTGGCGGAGACTTCATGGCCTAATTACCTCTTATTAGTACCTCTTAATACCACCACAATGGCAATCGAACTTCAACGTGAGTTTTGGAGGGGACGTTCCAACCATAGCAAGATCCTTCCCCCACTCAAGCCTTCAGAAACGAATTCAGTCCTGGCAGACACTTTGATTCAGTCTAATGACAGACTCTGAAACAGAGGACTCAGCTAAGCAATGCCCAGATACATGGCCCGCCAAAATTGTGAGATAAATGTGTGTTGTTTTAAGCCACTATGTTTGGGGTAATTCATTATGCAGCAATAGATAACTAATACAAAACTATTCCACTGTTAAAAAATGGGTTAAGTCATATCTATTTGTATAAATAAGGGAAGATGTCCATGCTAGTCGTGTAAAAAAAAGTAGATGACAGAAGAGTGTATTCAACATAACCCATTTTTACAATTAAGTCCTTAAAAATATTTGTATGCTTAGACAAACGTCTGGGGTAATATATAGATGGAATGTTCATAAGATTGTCTCTAAGGAAAAAGACTCCAGGAAACTCAATCCATAACCCATATGGTTTGAATTCTTACAAGCTTTGTTGCTTTTAGAATCAGAAAAAAATATATATTTCCATTTATAAAAAATAAAAATTAAATTATTGTTAAGGCATCAAAGGACTTAAAATATTTCATCATTTGTGGCAGATGCTGCTTAGTGGCCAACCCACGCTTCCATTCCCAGCCTGCTTATCCTTCTCCTGTAGAAGCCGGAAGGGTGAAACTCTCACTTCCTAAGTCTTCCCTGCAGCGAGGGCAGCCGTGGCGGGTCTGGGCAACCAGATGTAAGTGGCAGTCAGCTGAGGAGACAAACCCCTGGCTCCCTTTTCCCTTCTTCCTTCCTGCTGTCAGGAATTTGCCATCACAAGACCATGTGACCAGTGCTATGAAAGCACATGCACACTGGATTAGGGACGTTCAGAGGAGCGTGTGTGATCCCTCCTGGGAACGTGGAGTTGACCTTCCAGAGAAGAGTCTCTAGGCTTGTCCGGGGAGCAGGCGGAGGACAGAGAGATAGTCCCAACAGGGGAAAATGGGGTCCCCGTGCTCTCAGAGGGCAGTGAATTAGAGAGAGAGTCGTATTTTCTGCACACTCATGTCTTCTCCTTGCATCAGGATGTGTTAAGCTGTAAATAACAGACACTCTGACTCACAGTCTCTTAACTATAGGGCATTTCGTGAGTTCACAAGCAAAACAGTTGGAAAGCAGGTGTTTCAAGGGTTGCTCCACAAGCCCCGCGATATCTGGGTTCTGAGTCCATTTCTCTTCAGTTCTTATGGTCTTTCCCTCGTGGTCACACCGTGGCTGCCTTAACTGCAGGACGGGAGGAAGGAAGTCGTGGGACAAGCAGTCAGAGCAGCAGGAGAAGCTGGGCCTCGTGCTGGTCTTTCCTATTACAGGAGGGGCTATTCTAGCCCTTCATCTCATTGGCCAACCTGAGTCACATGATAACCCCTAGCTGCAATGGAGGCTGGGAAAGCAAGTGTCTGACTTTCCAGCCATTAAGGGCTAAAGAGGTTGGAAATCATTATGATGGACAACATCAGTGTCCTCTGCATCTGTCTGGCCCAGGGATAAGCTGCCCAAGACTTCGATGGCTGGGCCCTGGGCTCACCTCCTGAGCCTCACCTCTAATCTTCAGGCCTCTCAGGACTCAAATTAATGACCCAGCCAGGCTCCCTGGGGCTCAGCCCAGGGTGATTTCTGGGCCGGGCTTTCCCTTCATTTGGGGCCATTTTTCTCCCACTTGAGTCCCCAGTCGTGAGCTGCCTGTATCACTCAACATGTTGAGTGCTTTAGGAGACGGCTAATAGTTCCTATTCTGTGTGTTAGTCTGGGTTCTCCAGAGAAACAGAACCAACAGGAGATTTTGTGTGTGTGTGTGTGTGTGTATATATATATATATATGCCTGAAAAATATATATATGCCTATATATACATGCTTATATATATATGCCTATATATACATGCCTATATATTACATATATATATATGCCTAAAATCGGCAGGGTGGGGCTGGCAGGCTGGGAAGAGTTAATGCTGTAGAATAAGTCCCAATTCTGCTGGCAGAAATCCCTCTTGCTTGGGGGAGGTCAGTCTTTTTGTTCTATTCAAGTCTTCAACTGATTGGATAAAGTCCACCCACAATATAGAGGGCAATCTGCTTTACTCAAAAATCCACCAATTTAAATGCAAATCTCACCCAAAGACATCCTCACAGAAACATCCAGGATAATGTTTGACCAAATATCTGGTCACCGTGGCCCCAACCAAGCTGACACTTGGAACTACCTCCACGCTCTGCTATTTCCTTGCTGTTTGGCTCTGGTCAAGGTGCTCCCACCGTGCAAGGGGAGGGTTGCGCCACTCAGAGAGCGCAGTTAACCTGCCTGCCACTAAGGGAGCGCTGGAGAAGAGCTGCTTCCCTTCCTTCTGTTTCTCCTGGGGCTTTGCAAGTCACTTCCTTCGGATCTTTCGTTCCTCAGAGCTCGATTAAGAGACTAGAAAACTGCAAGCCGGGCCCTGGGTCTGTGAGTTATGTAGCTCTGAGGCCCAAGCAGGGGCCAAGCAGCCACCGCAAGGAAGTGAAAATTATGGGGGCTCAGGAACTAGGGACACGTGTCTGCTCAAGAAGGAAAAGAAGATGCTCCGCCGGGAGAAGCAAAGAGGAACAGAAGCTGCCCAAAGACTGCCCAGGTCCCGCAAGGCCAAGCTGTCGTCCTGCCATTTGTTTCACAGACGTCCTCAGTTTCCTTTCCGTGAAGTCCCGCATGCTTAAGCCAGTTTGGGGCGCTTCTGTTCCTTCTCCCATCAGTCGCCAGGGGGGATGTTCTCCCACTCACCGTCTCTCGCACGTCCGTCCTGCCCCTGGCTGACCGCTCTTCATGGCCGCCAGGATGCAGCCCAGGCTCCTTAGCATAATAACGTCCAAGAGCTTTTATGTTTCGCAGCCCATCTCCCTTCAACAAGACCCCAGCCCTTCGCTTCTGCACCCCCTCTCCAGCCCACCCAGCTGCCTTCCTCCCTATTAACACCGCACACTTAACATCTTTCTATGCTTTGTCTCTGCTTGAAATATCCCTTCCCGCCCTTCCCATGAACAAAGTCCTATTTATGCCTCCAGACCCGCTATAAAAGTCGCCTCCTGGCTCCCTCTCCACCCCCGGCTGAATCATTCCCCACTCTGGGATCCCACAGAACAGTCTAAAATATCAGAGTGGACCGGGAGAGCAGAGTGGTTAGAAGCAGGGACTGGCGGAGTGAATGCCGCAGCTATGGGACCGTGGAGCAATCTCTGACTTTCTGAGCCTCAGTTTCCTCCTCTGTAACCTGGGAGAAATAAGAGTATCCAATTCTCACCAAGGCGGTGGTGAGAATTATTTGAGATGATGTACGCAAAGAACCCAGCACAGTATCCAGAAGATGGTAGGTATTCAACAAATGATTCTCCTTCCCGTCCTGTGAGCCAGAACTGGGTCACTGTGCAGAGAGACTGGGGAAGTAGCCAAGTCTGGGGTCCCAGGAGCAGCACAGGCGGTGCAGGAATTAGCTGCATCTGTCTGGGGACTCCCAGCCCTGAGACCTTCCGAAAGCCTCTCTCAAGACTCGTGGCACATGACGGCCCGGAAATCTGCACCCACACAACTCAGCCACAAACCCAGAGCTACCACAGAGCCCGGAGGGAGATGAGAAATAATCAATGACAAAAACCACCAGGGGGTTTTCGGGTTTTTATCAGAATTTTCCACTTGGGTATCGCCACGTCGTATCATTCATTATCTTAATTGCTGGTTTGGGGGTTTTTTTTAAATTTTTTTCATTTTGTTTCCCCAGTTTCAAGCAGTCAGACTCAGCAGAGATTACTCATTCCCAAGAAAGCGCGTTCTTTCTATTTTGGCCAAATGGCGGTTTGGGTTTCCTCAGAATGAGAAGCTTCCTCCAGCCTCCTTTGAAAGACGGTTCTTACTTCATCTGCAGAGCCTGGAGGGGGTTTCGGGCCGTCAGATCCCCAAACCCCCTTGCGAGGCGGGGAGCCTCAATTCTGGTTGTTAGTAGCAACGATGACTCTGATACGATGAGGCGCTTAGTAGCTCCCCGAGGTTTTCAGATCGGTGCGCAACTGGAATCTCGAGAAGGAAGGGCTCGCAAGTGCCATCCCGGCCAGGGGTGTGGCCAACAGCGAACGGCTCCCAGCAGTGACTCAGTTTACAGACCATGCAGGGTGTCATGGCCCCATCGGAAGCCTCCAGAGGCTCCACTGCGTTTAGGGTGAAATCCACACACCTTCCCATGTCCCTGCACCACGTGTCTCTGGCTTTTGTCCCTCTCCTTCCTGCACAGACCCGAGCCAGCCTTGCCTGTGTTCCCAGTGACGGCCAAGCTAGTCCCTCCCTGGGGGCATCAGCACTAACTCCAGTGCCCTCCCCCATCTGCGTATGCCTGGCTCAGCTCAAATGTCACTCGCTCAAAGTGTCTTAAACAAGTTCCACCCCCAGTCACTCTCGGTGACATTACCCCGTTTGGCTTTCCCCATCGCGATTATCTTCAGCTGCAATCACTCTGGCTTGTTTTGTGTCCTTCTCGCACGGCGGGTCCTGGTCCGCCTTGCTCATTGCCGCATCCCCAGAGTGGACCCCGTGCCTGACACAGAGTCAGCGCTCGACGCACGACGAATCGATTTCATATCCTTTTTTTTAAAGAAAAATCCGAGCATCATCCAAACTCTGTGCAGCAGACATCACTGTTACGCTTATTTTATAGTCCAGGAAATGGGCTCTGAACAGGAGCTGATGTCTTCAAGGCCACTTGCCTAGTTATTCACTTACCTAGTGTTGGTTACACCAGGCAAAACGTGCTGGCTTAAACCAAGGCTGGGTTGTCCTCTCTGTTCTCTGGGTTGGCCGGGCAGTTCTTGTGCTGGTCCTGCCTGAGCTCACCCGTGTGACTGCATTCAGCTGCCAGGTGTGCTATCAGGGCCGGGACGCACTGGGTATCCCCCCGACCCCCGCCATGGCCTTCATCCCGTGGCCTTCATCCCAGATGTCTTCACAGCATGGTGGGCTGGAGCTTTGTTCCGAGAGGGCGAAGGTTGCGCTGAGAGTCTCTCGCAGCCTAGCCTTGGAGTCACACAGCATGGCTTCTACTGGGTTCTGTCGGCCAGAGCAAGTCGCGAGGCCAGCCTGAAATTCGAGGAGCGGGGAGATATCCTCCACCCCTCGAGAGGAGGTGCTGTCCTATTGCAAAGGAGCCTGGGCTGAACTGTTGTGTCCATCTTTGAAAACTCTATGACAGCCAGCGGCGCTGGGACCCGCCTGGCTGAGCCTGCGACTCACGAAGGCAGAGCAGGCGGCGTGGCTGTCTAGCAGCGGCAGAAACTGTGCCGGCTTCAACAAATTTCTCTCCCACTCACATCCCATGTCCACTGGGGGCTGGATGGGCTTCTGGGGCTCCATTCTGGGACCCGGTGATGGGGCGGCTCTTCTGGGAACATCACCTGAACAGCACCGGTCCCACGCAGACAGGAAGGAAATGTGGCTGGGCACTCGCTGGCCCTGCAGCCGCTGCTCGGAAGGGACACACATCTTTCCGCCAACACATCAGCCAAACCAGTCACAGGTGCATCCTCCTCTTTCTGGGAAGGGCATGAAGGCGCACGGATGGCGATCTCGCAACCATGGGGCCTGCTTTCCTCCGCAGCTCCTTTAGGAAAAAAACATTCTTCGCGGAGTGAAAAGTCTGCTCATTCTATTTTTTTGTTTGTTTGCTTGTTTTTTGAGACAGAGTCTCACTCTGTTGTCCGGGCTAGAGTGCCGTGGTGTCAG
>VBSM01000840.1:1188118-1202112 GCA_008086735.1 Cheirogaleus medius | reverse complement strand
AAGAAAGACAGAGGAGAGAGAGGAGAGAGGGAGGAGGGGAGAGGGAGGAGAGAGTGGGGCGAGAAGGCAGGGCAGGAGCGCGGGGAGCGAGGAGGAGGAGGAGCGGGGGGCGGAGACGAGGAAGTGGGTGCGAGGCGTGGGGCGCAGGCCGTGCGCGCCGCCCGCTCCATCCCTGCCCGGAGCGCAGCCGGCGCGGGCGCGGGCCGAGGGAGCCGGTGCGGAGCCAGCGCCCCGGCAGCAGCTCCAGGTAACGCGGCCCCGGCTGGGGTGGGTCCCGGGCGGGCGCGGGCACCGGGAGGGCGCGGGCGAGGCTGCTCCGGGATCCCCGGCCCCGCAGCTCGCTGGCCGTGCCTGACCTTGGGCAGGTGCCTCCGCCCGCGAGGCTCAGTTTCCTTCCCTGTGACCCTCGGGGGTCGCGCCCGCCCCAGGGGGGCGTCGCGAGGTGGGATGCAGCCCGGGCCCGCGGCCCTGTCCTGCGCACGGGGGCGGCTGGATGTCCCCTCTGCTCGCGTAGGGGCAGATTTGGAAAGTCCACTTGCGTCGAAACAGCCCCTGTTTTGTCCCCGGTCTGGGTGGTGGCATTTTCTCTGGCGTGGAGCATGGAGCAACTTTCTGCTAAAGGAGAGCCGGGAGGGGCGCGGGGCTGGCGGGGAACGGGGCTTCTAGCTGCTCGGGGCACGGGGCGCTGCCGTCTCCCTCCAGGGCGGCTGCTGCCCACGCCGGGCGGGCCGGGACCGCGCTCAGCCGGGGCGGAGTTCTTCCCTGGCATCAGGAGAGGGATTCTCCTGCGGGATGAACCAGGCAAGTGGCCTCGGTTCGGAGTCCCAGTTTGGGCAGTGACCTTGAGCATGTGAGCCTCAGTTTCCTCACACTCCGCGCCGTGAAAGGGGGCCCGGCTGAAGCTCCCTGTAGGTGGCGGTGAGGCTCAGGAGGTGGGGCAGGAAAGGGGGGCTGTTAGGGCGTCACACCCTAACTCAGGTGTCCCCAGAGCCCTGGCGCTGGCTGCTTCGGGGGGAAGTCGTTTGTGTGCGCTAGGCCTCCTCGGCTCCCCTTTGCCAGAGATAGCCGACGGCAGAGCTGGGTGGTGAAGCAGGGCCTAGGGAATTTGGGGGGCCCAGAAGCCCCACTCCCCAACACCCCACACACGTCCCGAGGCGGATGCTTCTCTAGAACATGACATCTCTCAGCTGACAGTTTTCGTTCTATGGAGATTCCTGACTTAATCCCTCAGAGCCTCAGCTTCTTTATTTATAATAGGATGTTGTGGGTTCCTGCCTACTGATGCATTCCCCGTCCCTGGGGGTTAGCAGAGGCCATTGGATAAATGACATTCCTTGACATCTCTGACCGTGGGCTATACGGAGAATTGAATATCACGGGAAAGTCACATCTGAGCACCTGCTCTGTGTGGGCCCCAGTGCTGGGTACCTGATGTCCGTGCAGGGCATTGGCTACCGTCGCCACGACAGTCCCACAGAATGGGACACAGGTGCCATTAGACCCCGGTTTACAGATGAGGAAACCAAGGCTCACAGAGGTAAGTGATTTCCACGTGGTCACACTCGTAGCCAGTACTGCTCTGTGACTGGACCCAGGTCTGCCTGAGTCCAGGGCACTTCCAACAGCACCACGCCGGCCCCCAAAAACGGCTGCGTGAGGGTCCTGGCGCAGGGCTGGCGCCGGGCGTGTGCTGGGTCACCGCCGGTTGGTTGCCTGTTCCATGTGGAATAGGAAGAGCCGCTACGTGTCACTGGGGAAAGTGAGCCTGAAGGCTGGCAGTCCGTTGGGGTACTTTTGCCAAGTGACTTCTCGAGGGGTCTGGGAGGAAGGGAGGCTGCTGCTCAGCACCACATAGGAAGCAGACAACGAGGCTCAACCCTTCTTATCACCTTGTCTTTTTAACCTGGTCTCCATCCCTCCCGGCCTGGGCTGAGTCCCCACGCTCACAGGCACTTCCCACCTTCCGTCTTGGTCAGGGGATGGACGACTGACCCTCCCACCCAGAGCATCTGTGGGGAAAACAAGGCCAGCTGTGGTCCATCTCCACCAACGCCCCAAAGAAGGGGAAACAGGATTAAGTTCCAATCCCAAGGATTTAATTCAGCCTTGGGGATTCGAGGGAAAAGGGCGTCCCGGGAGGTTAGAGAGCTGCCTTTGCCAAAAATGTTTTAAAAGAGGAGGAACACGTCCAAATGAAATGACGGGGCTGTGACAGAGGCTCTTTCAAATGCAAAGATATTGATCCACAATCAGGAAGTGCCCGAATGTCCAACAGTAGGGAACCAGTGAAGCTGTGCCACAGCCACGCCCACGGAGCGACTACTAAACATGGAGAGTTTTTAACCAACGGGGTCAGGTCTATGCACAGGCATATCTGTGGCACGGGGCCAAATTTTTGACAAGAGCTTAGAAAAAAGACTGGAAGGAAATAGGCTACAGAATGTTAGTATTTATTTGTGGGTGGTGGGATTATGGGAGATTTGTTCCCTGGCTGTATATGTTCTGGACTTTCCGGATTTTATGCTACGAGCATTTACTTTAATAATTAGCAGATGTAGAACTGCCTGGCGTCTATCACTGAGAGCGGGGAGGGAGGGTGCCTGATTGAAAGAGGGCGCTGTATGGCTTGGTAAGTCAGGTGCCCAGTCCCAGAGGGTCCCTCCAGAGTCCCTCCAGGCACATGGTAAAGACTGAATTGGCCCTAAAAGCGCACAGTAGGTTTGCCAGATTGAATTTTCCACATTTTATTGTCTCCTATCTTGTGCTCTGCAATTTCAATACATGCTTTATCCCCCTGTCAATTTGATTACTGAGAATGTTGCTGTCCTGCTCAGAAATACTCAAAGGCTCCTCATTCCCAAAAGCATCATGTCCCAAGTACTTAGACTGGCCTATATGGCTTATTACGGTCTAGCGATTGGCCAGCCTCTCCGCCTCCAGCTACCCCACCCCACCCACCCTCTGCTGGTCCACCTACGACAGCCTCCATCCAACTGGCTGAATTAACGATGTTCTTGCCCACCTCCAAGCTTTGCATTTGGAATTTCTTTTGCCTGCAATGCCCTCCTTTGCTTAGCAACCTCGTCCTACTCATCCTTCAAGATTCTGTTCAAGCCAGATCTTCTGGGACCCCACAGTTTATAGGTAGGCTCCTCCCCCAGGGCGCCTTGAACATGGGGACAATATAAACTACTCGCCCCTACCTTTTCCTTGCCAGTACCCGAGACAGGGCTGGCACACGCAAGCTTGTCAATGCTAGGGACACTTCTGTGTTGAACCCCGGCACGCCCCCTCAGAAGAAAGAAGGAATACAGAATTATTCGTACCAATAATACCTGACATGTGTTGTGTTCTCACTACGTGCTCATGATAACCCTGTGCGGCTCCTGTTCAGAGTGCAAGCCGAGAGTCAGATGCACTCAGCCACTTGCCCAATGTCACACAGGGTTCAAGCCAGGTCAGCTAAATCCAGAGCCTACACTCCTATCCAGAGTCAGGGAGGGTTGACAGAGGAGCCAACGTTGAAGCCGCCAAGCCAGGGACCCTGTGAGAAGCAGCGGGCTTCTGCCCTGTGCAGGTGACCAGATGCTCCAGCTCCGAAGCGTGAGGGTTTGTGCTGCATCCACAGGGAGCTCACAGATAGTAGGGCGGAGAGCAGAGCGTCAATGATATCCTTGGGGCTTTGATGGGGGGTGTTTAGGAAATGGGACCTCAGAGGGTGCAGGGTGAAGGCTGCCGGAAGCGGTGATATTGAAATGGGTCAGGAAGGATGAGCAGGAATCACCAGGTGAGTGAGAGGGGCTGGGACAGTGGATCTCAGCTGGGGATAGTTTTGCTCCCCTGAAGACGTTTGCCAATGTCTGTGGACATTTGATTGTCACAGCTTGAGCAGGGGTGTTCTGGCACCTAGCGGGTATAGAGCAGGGATGCTGCTGAACATGCCACCGTGCATGTGCATAGGACAGCCCCCCCACGGCAAAGAACTACCATGTCCCAAATGTCAGTGGTGCTGAGGTTGAGAAACCCTGGGTGAGAAGAGAAGAGCGTGACCGACGGGATCAGCAGGTGCGCGTCGGCCGGGGATCTCCGCCAGGAGTCTCCTCCGTGCCGGGATGCTGAGCCCGCGTTTGCGCTGTTGGCCACCTGGCTCCCTGCTCCCCCTCAGCCCCCACGTCCCAGGAACCAAAAACAAAAACAGAAAATCTTTACTCTTTTTATATTTTAAAAATTTATTTTTTGAACATTAAAAGCTTTACAGAGATATAATTCACATACTATGAAATCCACCCATTTAAACTGTACAAGGCAACGGTTTTTAGTGTATTCGTACAGAATTGTGCAACCATCACCACGCTCTAATTTCAGAACATTTTCATCGGCCCAAAAAGAACCCTGTACACATTAGCAGCCGTCCTCTGTCCACTCCCCACTCCCACCCGAGGCTTGGCAACCAGGAATCTACTTTATGTCTCTGTAGATTTGCCTATTCTAGGCATGTTGTATAAATGGAATCATTAAAAAGGTTTTGTGACTGTCTTCTTATACCCAGCATGTTTTCAGCATTTATCCCTGTTGTTGCATGTATCAGTACTTCATGCCTTTTTATGGCTGCGTACTATTCCATTTTATGGATATACCACATTTTATTTATCCATTCACCAGTTGATAAGCATTTGGGTCATTTCCTCTTTTTGGCTATTACTAATCATGCTGCTAGAGACATTTTCATGCAGTCTTTTGAGGAGATGCGTGTTTTCATTCCTCTTGGATATATACCAAAGCTGAATTTGTAGGTCTTGTGGTAATGTTACGTTTAACCTTTTGAGGAACTGCTGGACTGTCTTCCAAAGAGTTTGCATCACGTTCCATCGCTGCCAGCGGTGTGTGAGGGTTCCAGTTTCTCCACATCCTCACTGAGGCTTATTATGTATCTTTCGGATTCTAGCTGCCGGTGCGAAGTGGTATAATTGTGGTTTGGATGTGCAGTTCCTTGGTGGCTAATGAATTTGAGCATCCTTCGGTGTGCTTGTTGGCCACTTCTGTGTCTTCTCTGGATCACTGTCTATCCAGGCCAGAGTCGGTTTTTAAACTTCCTTGTGTCATTCCCTTACTTGGACTGAAATGCAAACTCCACAGAGGTCTACAAGGCCCCACCAAGCCTTTGACCGCATCTCTCCTCCCCCGCTCTGCCTTGGCCAAGGCCTCAGAGAGGCAAGCTGGTTCCCCGCCCCCACCCATGGTCTGCACTTGCAGTTTCCTCTGCCCACCTCGCCACCGCACAGCGGCTGGGGGACAGCCTCAGAGAGGCCCTCCCTGTCCTCCCAGCCTCAAGGACCTCCCCAGACCCTTGCTAGCATCCCTCAGGGTTTCCTTTGATCGTGTTTTCCTGTCTGATAAGACCTTGAAGAACTCCAGGTGTGACGGCACCTTCCGCTGCCCCTCTCTGGGCCTCAGCCGCCCTGTCTGAAAACCGGAGGAAGTAGGACCGTCACAACTGAAAGGGCGTTTCCAACTCTGCCCTTCTCTGACTCTGCGCGACCATGCTGCCAGGAGGGCCCGGGCCTGGCACCGTCACAGCGCGAGAAGGGCGGCCACGCTGGTCATGAATCAGAGTGGGCAGCTCGGCCAGTTGTTGCCAGCCCCATGGGGACAGTCCCCAGGAGCTTGTGGCAGCTTTGACTCAGCACCCAGCCTTTGGGAACAGGAGGGAGGACTGCCAACACCTCCCGCTCCACCGAGGACTAGACAGCTTGGCCACTTTCTGCTCCAGAGTGACCCACTTCTCCTGGGAGACTAATCTGATACCAAACCCTCTGTGAGCATCAGAGCTATTTATTCACTCATTTAGTCATTCGACAAACTCTTCCTGCCACCCGGCTTTTGCCCAGTCCCGGGCAACGTGCTGAATGCACAAAGGTGGATAAAGCTGACACCTACCAAAGGATTGCAGTGCAGGAGGGAAGGCAGATGTGTGACCAACAAGTGATGCTGCCATGGGACAGGGCAGCCCTCAGCTCTGTGCAGACCTCAGAGACTCGGGTACCCTCATGCCCCAGGTCAGGGAAGGATTCTCGGAGCTGGCTTTGGAGGTGCCTCGGAGAGCGGCAGTCGGACAGAGGTTCTGGGTGTCCGAGGTGCAGGCATGTGCACAAAGAGCCTGCGCAGAGATGCAGAGCAGCAAACCCTCCAGGTGTGCTCAGGGCATTCCGAATGATCCGGTTTTACCTGAGGCCGTGGAGCATCGGGAGGAGTTAACGAGGCTCAGACTTCGAAAAGCCCTCGGTACCCAGCTGAGGGGGTTGGGCTTCGTCCTGTGGGCTATGGGGGCCACAGAAGGATTTTAAGCGGAGGACAGAGGCGGTCCCTTTCCCAGACGGTGCGGAGGGCGTGGTCCGAGTAGAGAGCAGGAGCCCAGTAACCCGATCAGGGTGCCCTGCTCCTCCTGGTCCTGCATCCTGAGCAGGGGTGAAGCCAGACCAGTGCAGAAGGAGAGGAGGGAGCAGCTTCAAAGGCTGTTTGTAGGTAAAATCACCTGAAAGGGTATGGGTGGAAGGAAAGGAAGGAAGTTCAGTGGCGGATGGTACACAGCGGCAGATGTCAGTCTCCTGGGGCTCCCGTGGCGGCCGAGAGAGGCACGGGGGCTGGGGAGCTGGCATTTGAGCCTGGCATTTTCCAGGCGGCTGGAGACGGGTAGAGGCGGCAAGAGAGGGAGGTCCAGACCCAGGGATCTGGATGTGCAAAGGCACAGAAGTGTGAGGATTAAAGAGAGCTAGAGATGGAGTGAGACTCTCCAGATGCTTGGAGCACAGAGGGATTGAGGGGAAGATGGGAGGGGAAACTGAGGCTGGAGAGGGTGGGAGGGGTGGCCATGCTTGGCATCGGGGGCTGTTAGAGCCCAGCGCAGGGGTTCGGGCTGCAGGTCGCCTGACACAGAGTGCTCACTGCCCATGAGAATGTCCTCACCGAGGACGGGCGCACGGCAGCCCGATTTTCAAACCGCAGGAAGGCGGGCTCCTCGCGCAAGTGGCCAGTGCGTGCGACACCGGCCTGGGCCAGAGCTCCCGAAGCAATCGTGTGTCCGGGGAGAGCGATTAAAAGAGGAAGGGAATCCTGGGAACACCAGGAGCATGCCAGACCACAGACGGGCGGCTGGTAGAAGACTTCTGCAAAGCAGAACCCATAAGATGTTTTTGGTTTTGTTTTTAAAAATATGAGACAAGCCGGGCGCGGTGGCTCACAACTGTAATCCTAACAGTGTGGGAGGCCGAGGCGGGAGGATTGTTTGAGCTCAGGAGTTTGAGACCAGCCTGAGCAACAGCGAGACCCCATCTCTACTAAAAATAGAAAGAAATTAGCTGGAAAACTAAAAATATATATAGAAAAATTAGCCGGGCATAGTGGCACATGCCTGTAGTCCCAGCTACTCGGGAGGCTGAGGCAAGAGGATCGCTTGAGCCCAGGAGTTGGAGGTTGCTGTGAGCTAGGCTGACGCCACAGCACTCTAGCCCGGGCAGCAGAGTGAGACTCTGTCTCAAAAAAAAAAAAAAAATGAGACAACACTTTAAAATAAGGAGTTTCATTGAAAAGTTAGGACATTTTATTTTAAAGCCAGAAGATTTCATTTAACATCCAGATTTCCAGGTTCGCTTGGAGAATGTGGAGACCTGGTGGCAGGGGGCCCGCAGTGGCCACAGCTATGCGGTGGCCGCCCCTCGCTAAGCACGACACCCCCCCACAGCAGGTGCAGATGTGGACAGTTCATGCACAGCCTGCTTCATTTCACCCACCTGCCTGCACCCTGAGGCCCTGGGGTCTGGGAACCTTTCTCTGCCCTGGTGCCTGGAGGCTGGGCCAGAGGGGCCTCCTGCCTTGCAATCCCCAAACCGTGTTCCTGGGAGCATCAGTCTCAGGGGGAGGCTCTCTGGGGGAGGGGGAGGGACCTGGGACCTCACTCAGCTCCTTGCAAGCCCTGCCCTCCACAGTCCCTCTCAGTCACAGCACACATTAGTGGGTTCAGTCGAGCCCACAGTGAAGACCCTGGCTGATGAGACTCACCCTGGACTCCGGCAGAGATCCCTTTTCTTTTCTTTCCTTTTTTTTGGGGAGTTGGGGATGGGGTCAGAATCTCGCTCTGTTGCCCTGGGTAGAGTGCAGTGTCATCAGCCTAGCTCACAGCAACCTCAAACTCCTGGGCTCAAGCAATCCTCCTGCCTCAGCCTCCCGAGTAGCTGGGACTACAGGCACGCGCCACAATGCCCAGCTAATTTTCCTGCTGTTTGTAGAGACGGGGTCTCGCTCTTGCTCAGCCTGGTCTCGAACTCCTGAGCTCAAGCCATCCTCCTGCCTCGGCCTCCCAAGTAGCTGGGACTACAGGCACGCGCCACAACGCCCGGCTAATTTTCCTGCTGTTTGTAGAGACGGGGGTCTCGCTCTTGCTCAGGCTGGTCTCGAACTCCTGAGCTCAAGCCATCCTCCTGCCTCGGCCTCCCAGAGTGCTAGGATGACAGGTGGGAGCCACCGCGCCCGGCCAGATTCCTTTTCTTGAAACAGCACCTTTAACAAATATCCACAGAGCCCGTTTGGGCCAATGCTGCCTTCTTCTAAAGACTGATGGGAGGTTATGTATTTCCTCTTTATTTTTTGAGTAGATAAGACTTCCTTCTGGTTCAAAAGGAATATACAGAGAGGAAGGCCTTACTCCACCCTGCCTCCCACCTACCCAGTACCCCCCCATACCCCAAAAGAAGAGGTCGTTTTTGTCAGTGTGTTGTGGTGTATCCTCCCAGACTTTCTTTGTGCACATAGGGGAGTATATTATACATACCATTCTGCACCTTACATGTTGTGTTTTAGTCACTGGAGATTTAACTCTCAATGTAAAAAACTTTGAATAAAGAAATGTGCAAAGAAGACAGTAATAACATCCACCATCCAAAGAACATCACTAGTAACCAGCCAGTCTTTCCTGCTAGGCATAAATTTTTATTGTTATTTTCCCTCCCGCGTAGGCTTACAGGGTAGGACTTCAGAGTTACAATCATTCCGTCTTTACCATTTGAATCTGTGCCATTTTTCCGACTTAAATATAAGCATTTCCCCTTGTTATTTCCTAGTTTCCAAAATATGATAGTAACAGCTGTAAGAATTCCGCTATGACATAATTTAACCGTTCTTCTCGCTTTGAGCCTATGAGGGTCATTCACAACATTTGGCTACTGTCAAGAACACAGTTACACCTAATAGTTTTTTCCTTCCGTGGGATTTGGGCCGAGTGAGGTTTCAGGAAAGCGCCGCATCTAGACCAGGAGCTGAAGAGCCATGGTTTGGAGCCTGGAGCTGGGGGTGCTGCTGGGCACCTAGCTGGGGGACCCGGATGGTGACCGGGAGGGAGAAGGGACAGGGCGGAGTCAGGCCTGCGATGAGCCAGAGGAAGGCAGGTGCCCGTGTGGGCCAGGCTTGTGCATCCCCAACGTGCCCCACTCACACCCCCGAGTGTGGACTAAGTCGCACGTGCTGGGGGTTGACACCTGTTTGCTGTTGACCCCTCACAGCTGCCAGACAACGGGGGTGGGGACCGTCGTGATCTCCATGCTTCCGGTTGAGGAGTCTGGGGCGGGGGGACCCCCAGCGTTGGTCAGGCGCAGAGAGAAGCCAGGCGTTCAGAATGTAACCAGGCCGTTGGCTCTAGAAGGGCCTCGACCCCCATAAGCCTCGAGACACCGTTGTGAGGCTGCCATTGTTATCCCCATTTAGCAGGAGGGGAAACTGAGGCTTGGACAAAATCATCTGGCCCAAATTGCCTGACCGATCAGTGGCAGAGCCAGGATTAGAACCCACGGCAGCTTTTTCCGTCCGGGTCCTACAGAAGAGGTGAGGGCCCAGGCTAGTCACCAGGAGAGTTCCAGGCGTCTGCTCGCAGAGCGAGGGGAGGTGAAGCCATTCACAGAAGCTGAAGGAGGAGGCAGCAAGGTCACGGGCAGAGTCGTCTGAATCCAGACGGCGGGTGGGGGAGAAGCAGAGGAGGATCCCCCGGAGGAGAAGGGATGGGGAGGGCAGGACTCACCCAGTGCCGAGTCCTGGGGCAAAGCGGGACTCCGTCCGTTCAGCGGTCCCTGCAACGTTTCCCAGGGAGCTCCCTGCTCTGTCACATCTGTTCTCGTAGACGTTCCGAAGAGGCACGGCAGGAGAGAAGAGAGAATAAGGAGCCCCAGGTCCCGCGGCCTCACTGTTCTCAGTGCTTTGCCGGTCATCCCTCATCCCCACTCCCCACCACCACGTGGATTTTGCATTTTAAAGGAAACCCAAGACATCATGGCACTATGCTGGTGACAATTCCGGTGTTTGTTTCTAACCGACGAGTGCATGCCACCTTTCCCTGGCCACAGCTGACAGAATTCCAGCACAAACACTAGTGCCTTAGTGTCACCTAATATCTGATCCGAATGCAAGTTTCCTTGGTTGTCTCACGATGCCTTTGTCCCGTGACCATGTTCAAATCAGGCTCCAAGCAAGGTTCACGTGTCACATTTGGATGCAATATCCCTTTTAACACTTTCAAAAAGCACTGAAGCTCCACTAAGGGAATTATGCATTTTCTATTCAGGGACTAAGCAGAACCTCAAAGACCAGACACTTCCGTAACTTGATATTGCTTCTCCAAGCAGCCTGGATTTTACTAGCTACAAGGGCAGCTCCCTCAAGATGACAAACTCTGATGCCTCAGAGGCCAGGCAGGTGTTGTCACTGCCCAGCGGGACTATGCCTGGCCAGGTGGGCTCCGAGCACCGGGCCCCAACTTAAAGGGGGCAAGTGGGAATGTAGGTCAGGGCTGTTTCTCAAGAGTAAATGGAAATCTGGATTTTTTTTTTTTACATGAAACCTCCTAATTACTAAATGTTGGCCTTTTAAAAAAAATTTATAAATCAGCATTTGAACCCAACAACCGTCTTCAGTAGACGGAATTCAGCCTGTGGCCATTAGTTTTATCTTTGCTGTCCAAACATTGGAAACCAGGGTGAGACATGTTATTGAAAGGGAATGACCTCTCCATCTTTGGAGGTAATCAAGGAGAGGCAGCCTGGCCATCCATCTGGATTTCTGTACATTCAGTGATGACTGGGTTATTTTCTGTCCTCAGTCCTACTAGTAGATGATTCAGAGATCTCACAACCACTTCCCCTACCACACGCACACGCACACGCACACGCACTCAGTTTCTCCTCGGGCCAGCAGTGGGCCTGAGAACACGGCAGCAGCCAGGCTGCAAATGCAACCGCCTGCCTGGGCCCCAAGCCCCTTGAGCCCACAGGAGACCCTGTGCGAGTCTGCACAGGTAAAATTTCGGCCTGATTCCCATCCCCACCACTGGCCAAAGACTGGCCAGATCAGATTGCCAAAAGTCTCTACCAGACATCTGGGCTGGCCTTTGATTTGCATTGTCAAGCCTTGTCTGGACTTGGGCCTTTAGCAGCACGTGTGGAGCCCCATCTGTAGGCAGTGGTGGCCAGACAGACATGAGTCTGCCACCTTGGGGCTCAGACTTGCCTTCCAGGGTCCAACAGAGAAAGAAAGAATGGCCTACGGTGTTTACGGGCCATGCTAGAAGCACAGAAGGACGAGAATGTGTAGCCAGGGTCTAACTTCTGCTGAGAGGGCTAGGAGGGGTTGGGGAACCGAAGGGCTGGTGTGGCAGGGGAAGAGAAGTTTAGAATTCATATTAAGAAAGTTCTCCAGGAGCTAGAGGTATTGCCCAAAGCTTCGTGGGGCACTGCATGGGCTTGGATTTTCTCAACAGAGCAGAAGTTATATAACATAACCAACAGGTGTAAATATTCCAGGCACATGTTAGCTGTTTACTGCTGTTATCTTTAAGGTGACCCAGCTGCTGGCTGTAGGACTTTAACGTGTAAGAGCAAGTTGTACCTTGGTGGAAGGGCAAAACCTTCAAGGAAGGAGGTTGGGGAACAGAACAGAGAGAAAGGAAGAGACAGTGTTGACAGAGCAGCTCTGGCACCCAGTTCACGAGGCTAAAGCTGCCACTGGTGGTGGTGGAGGAGATGACAGTTGTGGTGGTTAGGATGGTGGTGGTAGAGATGATAGTTGTGGTGCTTAGGATGGGGGAGGAGATGATGGCTGTGGTGATTAGGATGGTGGTGGAGGAGATGATAGTTGTGGTGATTAGGATGGTGGTGGAGAAGATGATGGTTGTGGTGATTAGGATGGTGGTGGAGGAGATGATGGTTGTGGTGATTAGGATGGTGGTGGAGGAGATGATGGTTGTGGTGATGAGGATGGTGGTGATGGAGCTGATGTTTGTGGTGGTCTGGATGATGGTGTTGGAGGTGATGGATCCAGTTGGAGGACCTGAACACCGTTTAGCGTAGAAACGTGAGGGCTCAGGAAGACATGCCACTCTGGAGGGCTGCCTGGAGAAAGGGCCTTAGACTTGTTCTCTGGGCCTCAGAACTTTTCAGAAGCTCTACAAAAATGTTTGCAAACTCTCTCGCACACACACAAAGTACCAGATCTAATATACAAAAAGAAATCCACAAAATTCCAGGTAATAAATGTTCAGCCAAACATCCACTGGCTGCTCAGTGGCAGCTTGTTGTATCAAATAGCCACATACGAATTATATTTTCTCCAAAAGATACATAAATCGCAATGTATTTATTAGTCAGCGGGGTGTTGCCTCCAGAAGAAAGTGTGTGTGGCTTCAAAAGTGTCTTTGAATGGCCACGACTGGTTGGAAGATGCTGAGAGGTAGTAAGCCCCCCGTCACCGGAGGTATGCAAGGACAAGCAGGGCATGCCGCTCCGGGGTGCTGCGGAAGAGCTTCCACTGTCCAGAGCGCTCCTGTTTTATGCCCTGATTCCTTCCCCTCCCCTTCCACACACACCCCTGTAGTTGCTGGAACCCTTGAAATAGTCTAAGCCGTCTCCTCTCCTTTCTTCCGAGGAAGCTGCAGGTGTGAAACTTGCCGGAGGAGTGCAGTGAGTCAGAGGCACTCAGAGATGCCCTGTCCACCCCAGCTCCTGCCCCCCCGCCGTTTTGCCCCTCGTGGCAGAGACGCGAGCTTCTCTGCAAACACCGGCTACCCAGGGGCTGGCTTCCCCCCGGAAGAATCCACGCAGACTTTCCAGTCGGCCCTTTGAACCAATGCCCCGGAAACACTTCCCAGACCTGCCCCGCGTTTGCCAAGCCACTGCTGACAGCAGCCTTTGGCCAAGTCACAAAACACCATGCATTTCCATTTCCTCTTCCATA
Source organism: Cheirogaleus medius (assembly GCA_008086735.1). Classification (NCBI taxonomy): domain Eukaryota; kingdom Metazoa; phylum Chordata; class Mammalia; order Primates; family Cheirogaleidae; genus Cheirogaleus; species Cheirogaleus medius. The sequence goes on along the minus strand of VBSM01000840.1, from coordinate 1,188,846 downwards.
AAACAAGAGACAAGTATTGGTATCCATGCATAGGGTTGGTGCAGAGATGAAACGGGATAATCTGTGCAAAGTGCTTTGAACACTGCCTGGCACTTTCAAAGTGGCCAATAAATGGGCACATTTATATTACAATGGTTATTTTCAACATGCATTTAGCCAATCAGGTTTTAAGTGAGCCCCTGTTAAGTGTCTGTCGGTGGGAAAGACAAGAGTGGATCCGGGCTCCTGGCCCTCGCAGGGCTCGCATTTCGGCAGGGGAGAGACAAATAGCAGACAGAGAAACGAGCAAAATCCCAGAGAAAAAACTGGCCTGTGCAGAAGGCCAGAGGGGAGGATTTATAGAAAGTGGACGGGGCTGCTTTGGAGAGGGCCAGGAAGGCCCCTCTGCAGAGCACGTCCACGTCAGTCGCAGGTCACAGATGGAGCTCCCGGGAGGAGCGAGCGTGGCACACCTGAGGAAGCAGAGGAAGGGCAGTGTGGCCAAAGTGTACCCGCTGAGGCCCAGGGAGGTAAAAGAGGCCGGGCGGATCAGGAAGGGCAGCTTCCGAGGGGCCTTCTGAGCCAAGGGCAAGAGTCTAACAGGAGGCGTCGGCGAGTTAGAAGCCTGTGTGTGTGTGTGTGTGTGTGTGTGTGTGTGTGTGTGTGTCAGAGGCAGAATCCACAGGGGTTGCAGAGAGGTTGATGCTGGTGGTGAAGGCAGAGTCCGCAGGGGTTGCAGGCAGGTTGAT
>VBSM01000840.1:1166583-1188018 GCA_008086735.1 Cheirogaleus medius | reverse complement strand
GAAGGCAGAATCCACAGGGGTTGCAGGGAGGTTGATGCTGGTGGTGAAGGCAGACAGGAATCACGGTGACGCCTCAGTGTTTAGCCGGAGCAGCTGGGCGTCTGGAGGCTGGGGACGGGCAGAGTTAAAAAGACTGGTCCTCCCCGGGGCCCTGCTGTGCTGAGGGCGTGCAGAGGGGCCGGTGCAGAGACGGAAAGAAGGCCTGTGGGGGCCAGGGTCTAGGGACGGGGGTGGAATGGGGGTGACTGCTTAGTGGGGACAGGCTCTCCCTTTGGAGTGATAACAATGTTCTGGAACCGGATAGGGTGGTGTTTGCACAACAATTTGAAGGTACTGCATGCTACTGAATCGTACGCTTTAAAATGGCTCGTTTTACGTTATGTGGATTTCACCTCAATCTTTAAAAAGAAAGGAGAAGTAAAGACTTTTTCAGACGAACCAAAACTGAGGGACTTTGTCACCACAGGGAGTTTCAGGTTCCCACATCCACCACTGGCAGGGCCCAGGCGAAACGGCCTGAGTCCCTCCCCGGCGAGAAAACAATCGCAGGAAGGACTGGTTGCGCAAACCGTCAGAGATGGAGCTGGGCTCGTTCCGGTTCTCTCGGGGGGGTGGTGGGTGTTCAGAGGCTCTGGAACCAGGTCTGGGCAAAGCCCTGCCTGCCTCTTTACCAGTGGTGTGGCCTTAGGCACATGACTTAATCTCTCTGAATTTCAGTTTCCCCCTCTGTCCAACGGGAATGCCGCAATACTAGCCTCTGCCACCCATATACTGTTATCACAGAGTGGATGCCTGGCCGGTGGAAGAGCTCAGTGTCCTGGCTTTGGGTCCGTTCGTCACTATGATGCTGAAGGGGTGACATTCATCATAATAAAGTGTCCTCTTTGATCCCACCATCCCGCTCTGGCCCCGAGGCCACAGGTCTAAGGGGTCGTGAGGCTCTTCCTAATCTGTAGCAACTGCAGCACTTACAGAACCTGCCCCCATTCCAGACAACATTCGGCTCCATCACTGTCCAGCCTGGGCAAAGGGGCCCTCCCTTCCCCCGGGGGCTGCAGTGCTTGGAACAAGATGTGCTTGGGGACAGAAGCATCAACAAGCCCTGGGTCCCCCCTCCATCCCCCCGCCAGGACAAATGAAAGGGCAAGGGCCAGAGCTACTAGGAAGCCCAGGACTTTCTCTCAAATAAACAGCCTCAACCAGAGTCTTTTACTGCTACCGTGTTTCCCCGAAAATAAGACAGGGTCTTATATTTATTTTTCCTCAAGAAGACACCCTAGGGCTTATTTTCAGGGGATGTGTTATTTTTCCCCTCAAAGCCTCAGCTTGCAGCACGCACAGGATGGCCGGGACCCGGCACGGGGAGCCGACCTTGTCGTGGGGCTGCCCGCACCTTTCCGGTCACCTCTGGGATAGTAGCTGTCACGATGGGGCCGAAGAGAAGGGCTGCTCGTCTTCTTTACGGCTCCGCGACAGAATGCATGGGTTGTGCAGACACGCTGCGTAGCCACGCCCATCACTAGGTCTTATTTTCGGGGCAGGGCTTATATTGCGCAAATGCTTAGAAATCCTGCTAGGGCTTATTTTATGGGTAGGTCTTATTTTCGGGGAAACACGGTATTTGGGCTTTGACCAAATGTCCAGCTTGCTACAAAGAGGCAGTTAGACAGCTGCAGCCACAAAGATAAACGATGCACTTGCACCGAATGTAGCTGCCAAAGAGGAAGTGTCTTGTGCTGCAGATACATTGACAATCACACCATTTCTTTTAAAAAGCCCCAAATCCTTTTTCCCTATGTGCAGAGCCAAATGTGCAGTGGCCAACAACGCAGACTCTGGAGGCTGATAGAGCTGGGCTCATACCCTAACTTTTTCACTTACTGGTTTTGAGACTTTGGGCAAGTTCCTTAACTCCTCTGGGCCTCAGTTTTTGCATTTGCAAAAGAGGGAAATAAGAATCCCGACCCCCAATGTCGTAGCAAAGATTGAAGGAGACGGTGTGCATAGAGCCCCAGGCCTGTCCTCAAGTGGGCATTCTGTAGGCGCTAATCTGCCATCGTATTATCCTCTTTGATCGTTAGCCAGGTGGGCTTAAGTGATACGGGTTCGATATCTGCTACAGGTTCCCTGCATGACCTTGGGCCTCCTGTGGCTCCCTGTTACCTTCAGAACTAAGTCCAAACTCCAGAGAACTCCATCCCCGGCTGCATCTTCCTCCTCAGAACCATCTGGAGAGGTTGGCAGAAGCCGGGTCGCGCAGGGCATGTCGAGCACTGTCATCGTCATCCTAACGACGGGGGAAGGGGCATGACGTGCTCAAAGACCAGGGAAGTCGACTGCAAAACCTGTGCAGGGCCGGGGAGGAGAGGTCCCTGAGGGCTGCGAGCGTGCTGGTGGGGACTTCTCATGAAGGGGCTCTGCACGGAGCAGGCCAAGCCGCAGCCCCAGCCTGGCACCCACCCCACCTGCGCAGCTCCGTCCCGCTCTGAACATGAGCTGGTCCCCGGCTCCCATTCCTTCGCGTGTCACCCCCTCTGCAGACCCTTGCCCTCGCCTCCTCCTCCTGTCAACCTGTGTGGCTGTCAGGCTTTGAGGAGGCCACACACACACGGGATAAAGAGACTGAGAAGGACCCGGAAGGGCATATAGTGAAAAACAAGTCCCCCTCCCGCCCTGTCCCCAGAGGACGCGATCGCGACCCTCTTGGCAGGGCCTGCGGCGCGGCCCTCGGCCATGCTGACCCCTGGAGAGGTGTGGGCGCTCGCGTGTCCCCCTTGTGACATCGCGCGGGCACGCTCTGGGAGTCCACCCCGCACCGTCCGCCAGGCCGCCTATGTCAGCACACATGCACGTGTGCACACGCAGACGTGGCCCAAGTACACACACACGCACATGCGCACACGCAGACGCAGCTTTCGCCCACCGCCAACAGAGCCAAAAAGTCCCTGCAGCCCCACCCACGGCTCCCGCCGCCCCTGGCTGTCGGCCTGGGACGCAGCCCCCGCCCCAGAGCCTGCCCCGAGGGAGGCAAGAAGGAGCCCGGCTCCCGCACACACCAGGCCGCCAGCATTTCTCGGATGGGGCCGGCCTGGCTTCTTGAGTGGGAGGAAGGGCCCGGGGAAGGCGGGTGGTCTCAGATCTGCACGTCGGGCCCCGGTCACGCGGGTCGGCCCTGCGTCAGAACAGCCCTGTGGGCTTGGAAGGGCTCGTCCTCCTCCCTGAAGGATGGGAGTTGCAACACCAAGATAACTTCCCGCTTCTTGCCCCATTCTGGGCTGCTCCTTGGGGGCTGGGCTGCTTTCTGGCACAAGCCGTCAGCATTGGGTCCCTGGAATCTTTGAAGTGGCCAATTATAGGGGGAAGATTCTGAGAACGTGTGGCTCATGGAAATGAGGAACTGCCTTGCAGGAACACAGCGACTTCAGTGACCCCATTACTGCTGTGATAACGGGCAGCCAGGGTGCCCGGCAGCCGCCTGCGCAGGCCTCTCCCTGGCTGCTGAAGGATGGCAGGAGAGCCGGGCGGGAACCACGCACCCCTTCCTGCCTTCTAGCCACGTCGCCTCTGCCCGCCAGAGGCTTCCCGTGGCTCTCGGGTCAAAATCCACCTTCTTCCTCCCCAGGCTTTCGAGGGGGCTGTTCGCGCTGTCTGGAACCCGCCACCCTCCCATTGCCCCGGTTCCCATCCGGGCAGACCCACCTCCCTGGGGAAGCGTCACTAGCCCCGGGGCCCTCTGCTTCCCCTTTCCAGAACTCCCGGCCCAGCCACCATTAAATAAGCCACTCTGCAGCGGCCACTTCGTGTCTGTCTCCCCCGGCCCCGTAACCGGAGCTCCACGGGGTGTCTGTCTTGCTCACCGCTGCCCCCAGACCACAGCACAGGGTCTGCACCTGAAAGGGGCTCATTAAATACGTGCCGTGTGTGCAGGTGGGCGCTGCTTCCCAGCCCTACAAAAATAACCATTTGTCTTCCCTTCCTTTGCTGTCTGCATTTTCACAGCCATCCAGGGGAGGGGAGGTATTATATTATACAAATAAGAAAAGCAAGGCCCAGGGAGGCTGACGTAACGTGCACAGGGCCACCAAGCACCGGATAGAACCCAGATCTGTCCGGCAGCAAAGTCCTCGCTTTCAGCCCGGGGGCCGAGAAAGGAGAATCGTTAAAGTGTGAAGAGCGGAACGGCAGGTGTAGGGGACGGCAGAGGCCAAGGCAGGAGCGGGGAGGCATGTTGCGTTTGGGGACACACGCGTGCCCCGGTGTCTGTGACGCTGGGAGACGCGTGCTGGAGTGTTTGGCGAGACCCAGCTGGAAGGACGGGTTGGAGTCTGCTTAAAGCACAGACGGTAAAGACGGGCCAGAAGAGTTTGAGCCCAGGCTGCACCACTTGCTAGAGTGTGCTGCCTGGCCTCTTTGAGCCTCTCTCTCCTTAACTGGTAAACGAAGACGGCGATTGCCCTCACTTGTGGGGTGCTTGTGCAGATGCAGCGATATTTTATTTATTTATTTATTTATTTATTTTGAGACAGAGTCTCACTCTGTTGCCCAGGCTAGAGTGCCGTGGCGTCAGCCTAGCTCACAGCAACCTCCAACTCCTGGGCTCAAGCCATCCTCCAGCCTCCCGGGTAGCTGGGACTACAGGCATGCGCCACCATGCCCGGCTAATTTTTTCTATATATTTCTAGTTGTCCAGCTAATTTATTTCTGTTTTTAGTAGAGATGGAATCTCGCTCTTGCTCAGGCTGGTCTTGAACTCCTGAGCTCCAACGATCCTCCCGCCTCGGCCTCCCAGAGTGCTGGGATGACAGGCGTGAGCCACCACGCCCAGCCTACGATGTTTTATCTAATGTGCATCATACCAGCTGTGCCGGGGGGCGTGGAGGCTTCATCCCCCTACTGGGGGAGCTCACGTTGTTTGCATTTCTTTGCCGCTTGCAGACCTGCCGACCCTTGTCTGTGCATCGCTGTACCACGCAGTTGTCCTGCCGCAGGCTGGACCCCCAAAAGAACAATCTAGATCTAAATGGCTGAGAGGAGCACCCATTCCATATTGGGAATTTTAAGGGGGATGAAGGGAAGGCTGTGTGCGGGTGGTGTGTAGGCTGTGTGTGGGCGGCGCCCTGTGAGTGCCGTGAGGCGCAGAGAAGGTCTGGAAGGCTCCGCCACACCAGTCAGCAGGGCTGGGGGATGTGATGGCCATGGTAGTTGGCCCTTGCTGTATATTTGGGGATGTTTGGTGTACTGTAAGGAGCATGTCATCATTTAGAAATTTGAGAGGAAAGTTCAGGAGACTATATTTTATGTTATCTGTGACGGTGACGACGATGGCGACGGTGATGACGTGGGTCTTTCTTACACGCAGAGGGAGCCATGGAAGGGGTGACGTGACCCTCTAGGGTAATCCTTCTGCTCACAGGAAGGACAGGAAGGACGGGAGGGAGGGAGCCCCATGCAGAGCCCCTGCCTTCGCAGAAGGTTACCAGAAACTCACCGAGCTGGGTTTTAAATAGAAATACAACAGAAGTTCCTCTTTGAGACTCCTTGGAGGAAGAAATCACAGCTGTTTTGTTTGACCTCACAGAACCTGGAACAGCATTTGCAGGTTCTCAAAGAAATATCTGCTGAAAAGAACAGAGGAAAGGAGGGGAGGGGAGCAGGGGAGAGGAGGGGAGGGGGAAAGGAAGGAATTTCAAGTTATAAGAAAAGCAGGTTCACGCAGATTTAAAGACTCCCCCGCCCCAAACATTAACTAAAATGTCAGCCTAATGCCAAAATACCTATACCCAGCTGTTCAGGAAACTCAGAGAAAATTTTGATCAGAAATAAGGATTCTCAAAAAAAAAAAATCCTTGTTGGTACCCCATGCAAAATTAATTTAGTGTGGCAGTGAGACTCATGCTGTTCGGGCTACACCTGATATGAAAAGATCTTCTAAAAATAAACACCGGGAGGCCCGGCTAGCATGGCCGGGTGACTGAGCCGGGGGAGCCCCGATCCCGGCACCGACACAGTGGCTGCGCCTACATGATGCTTCTCGTGTTCAGGTTGCAAAACCGCTCCAGGCAAGAGCCCGGGAGAGGCTTAATTTATATCCCACGGAGATGAGCTTGCTCCTGAGAGGGGTTCGCCGTGGCCGGGTTTCTGCACACGCTCAGCCCGCCGATCGCCTGCTGGCTGCTGTCTGAAGAGCCAGGCGGAACCGTGCGGCAGGGTCAGGAAGGGGGCAGGGCCTTGGCTAGTTTCTCTCCAGCGGGGATCACAGACTGTCACGCTAGGAGGGAGCCTTGGAGACTGTGGGGTGTCCGGGGGCTCCTGTTTAACCAAGCAGCGTGGTGTGTGCCGCTATCCTACTGACGAGTTTGCAGCGGGAAGGGGGCGGGGAGGAGAAACCACCCAAATGCCTTCGGGAGGGGGATACGGGGATGACAGAGGACACACGGTGAGCCACCACGTGGGCCGTCCTGCAACTTTCGGAAGGGTCGAGTGAGCTGCGTGGACGTGGGGGTCACGTGTGCTGCCGAGTAAGAGCGGTGAGATTCAGAGATGTGTTCGGAGCGGGGACGGCACTGGCGAAGCGTGCAGACGACAGGCGACGAACTGCAGGCTCGATGTGGCTTTGTGCGGCCCGCAAGCTAAGGATGCTTTTTGCATTCTTAAATTAAAAAAAGGAGATTTTTTGTGTGTGTGCGTGACGCGTGAAAATCATAAGAAATTCAGATTTCGGTGCCCGTTACTCGGGCTGTCTTCACGGCAGCACGGACGGTGCCGGCTGCACAGGGGAAACTAGTTATTACCTGACCCTTCCCGAAGAAGTCGCCGGCCCTCGGCTTAGAGTGCAGTGACGCTTTGCAGAACCACAGCACCAGACGCCGTCCTCACACTCCGTAAGAGTAGATCCGGTGCACCGGTGCACTGGTCCATTCGTTCTATCATTTACTCGTCAGATGCTTCGTGCCCACCTGTGCGGCCAGGCACCAGCACCAGCAGCGAACACACAGAAGCAGCCCCTGTTCTCGTGGAGCTGAGTCTGTGTCTAGATGGTTCTATTTTCAGTGTAAGCGTTCCTAGTCCTTCCCACCCTCTCTCCCACGTCTCGGGGTCCAGCCCCTTGCACGATGCCTGCCGCCCTCCTCCCCGCCGTAGACCAGCCCCTCCCAAGGAAAGGCACCCACAGCAGCCTCTGCCTCCCAGAGTCGTGCCAGGAGGCCGATGTCTAGAAGGATTCGCCTTAAATCGGTCACACTCTGGGCCTGGTTTCAAAGTGCTCAACGTCCAACCTTTGCTCTTTCAGCTCCTGCCTTCCAGAGAGCCCAGAGAGGGAGGCCTCAGGCCCCAACCCCAGCGCGCGGATGGGAGCGGGCGCCAGCTACGGAGAAGGACGCAGCTGTGTCTCCACCTGATCCCTCCTGCACGGCACCAGAGCCACCTCCAGACACACGCCTCACTGCCTCGGTCTCTGTGCGCGGCCTCGAGGAGCGGAGACCCAGCCCAGCCCCGGGAGGAAGTTAGCTCTTCCGGGCATCCGAGGACTGGAGTTTGAGCTGCAAACCTGGCTTCCAGGCCTGCCTTTCTCTCCTTTTCATTCATGCTCATGCCTAACGCATTAGAGGAGACTGCTCTATTTATTTCTAGAAAAACAGCACTGAGTCCGTCTTTGAAGCCCCCTGAAATCTGGACACCTCTTTTGGCTCTGTTGGGAGCTCAGAGCGCTCGGCGGGTGGCGTCATTAACCCCCTCAGGAGCTGGGAGAGGAGTGGCCGAGGGGGGGGGCCCCAGTGAGGGGGCGGAGCTGTAGGGCTGCAGGATGGCATCCAATGCCACGGCCTCTTCCTTCTGCCTGGACTCCACCACGTGCAGGATCACCATCAGCGTGGTCCTCACCGTCCTCATCCTCATCACCATCGCGGGCAACGTGGTCGTCTGCCTGGCCGTGGGCTTGAACCGCCGGCTCCGCAACCTGACCAACTGCTTCATCGTGTCCCTGGCCGTCACTGACCTGCTCCTCGGCCTGCTGGTGCTGCCGTTCTCCGCCATCCACCAGCTGAGCTGCACGTGGAGCTTCGGCTCCGTCTTCTGCGACATCTACACCAGCCTGGACGTGATGCTGTGCACGGCGTCCATTCTCAACCTCTTCATGATCAGCCTGGACCGGTACTGCGCCGTCATGGACCCGCTGCGCTACCCCGTGCTGGTCACCCCCGTCCGGGTCGCCGTCTCTCTGGTCTTAATCTGGGTCATCTCCATCACCCTGTCCTTCCTGTCTATCCACCTGGGCTGGAACAGCAGGGATGAGACCAGTAAGAGCAACCACACCGCCGCCAAGTGCAAAGTGCAGGTCAACGAAGTGTACGGCTTGGTGGACGGGCTGGTCACCTTCTACCTGCCTCTGCTGGTCATGTGTGTCACTTACTACCGCATCTTCAAGGTGGCCCGGGATCAGGCCAAGAGGATCAACCACATCAGCTCCTGGAAGGCAGCCACCATCAGGGAGCACAAAGCCACGGTGACGCTGGCCGCCGTGATGGGGGCCTTCATCATCTGCTGGTTTCCGTACTTCACCGTGTTTGTGTACCGCGGCCTCAAAGGGGATGAGGCCATCAATGAGGTGTTTGAAGCCGTCGTGCTGTGGCTGGGCTATGCCAACTCGGCCCTGAACCCCATCCTGTACGCCGCCCTCAACAGAGACTTCCGCACTGGGTACCGGCAGCTCTTCTGCTGCGGGCTGGCCAGGCGCAACTCCCACAAAACCTCCCTGAGGTCCAGCAGCTCTCAGCTGTCCAGGAGCCAAAGTCGAGAAGCCAGGCGGCAGGAAGAGAAACCCTTGAAGCTCCAGGTGTGGAGTGGGACGGAAGCCACAGCCGCCCAGGGAGCCACAGACAGGTAACAGCCTTCGGTGCCGGAGGGGTCGCCGGGAGGGGGACCCCTGTTCAGGGGGTGCTACTTTAGGTTCTGGGAACTCTTCTTGAGCACTTTGCAAACTGTCTGGTTGGATCCTCCCGACGGCCCCCAAAGGTAGAACTGTTTAGCTCTGTTTTAGCAGAAGCACATTGAAGTTCTCAGAGAACCTGGTAAGGGCAAACGGGAACCTGGACAAGGGTCTTGGGACTCTAGAAGTTGCGGGCCCCTTTCTCCAGCTACGTCGTCCTTACAACCAGGAGACTAAGTCTGAGGCCTGACTCTGCCACTCAGGAGTGGTGAGCGCCCAACCAGCCCCCAGGGCAGCACCCGGTAGCCACATGCTGACGCTTCACTGAGCGCCTCGTGCTGTTCCATGGGAAACCCGGCTCCGCGCAGCGTTTCTTGAGCAGCTGCTGTGTGCCAGCTTTGCCGTCACTGCTGTGCAAGTCACTGAGGGAAGAGGAGGGCAGAGCTGGAGAGGCGGGCCTTGAGGGCCCAGGTAAGGGTTTGGGTGTTGTGCGGTAGATCTTAGCAGAGATGAGGGGGTGGCAGCAAGGTGGGGGTCACCTAAGCAGACTGTGCCATGAAAAGAGGGCTCTGGCTGCCCCCCGAGATGCGGGCCAGCCGGGGAGACTGCAGACGCGGGCTCTTGGCCCTGTCCGTGAGAAAGGAAAAGGGAAGAAATCAAAACCGAGGCGGCAATGTGTTTTTATTTTAATTTTTTTTTTTTTTTTTTGAGGCAGAGTCTCACTCTGTTGCCAAGGCTAGAGTGCCGTGGCATCAGCCTAGCTCACAGCAACCTCAAACTCCTGGGCTCAAGCGATCCTCCTGCCTCAGCCTCTCGAGTAGCTGGGACCACAGGCATGCGCCACCACGCCCGGCTAATTTTTTTTCTATATGTTTTTAGTTGGCCAATTAATTTCTTTCTATTTTTAGTAGAGACGGGGTCTTGCTCTTGCTCAGGCTGGTTTCGAACTCCTGACCTTGAGTGATCCACCCACCTCGGCCTCCCAGAGTGCTGGGATTGCAGGCGTGAGCCACCTCGCCCGGCAGGCAATGTGTTTTTACAAGGTCTGCAGACTACTGGGCGAGCCGGGTGCAAGAGATGCAAGATGAGGACAATGGGTCTCCACCTCCAGGAGGGCCCCGGGCTGACAGGTAGACAGAGTCAGAGGAGATTTGGGTAAATTCACTGGTGACGAAGCCGGTGGGGGAGCGACAGCTTACTGGTCTGAGCCTGAGCGGCCGAGAGGACTAAGGGAAAGAACAGCAGGACACCTGGCACATAGAAGTCGCTCAGTAATTGCTGCTTTCTTTCTCTTCCCAGAAGGCCGGTCTTTGGAACTGACCCATTCATTCATTCATTCGTCCGTTCCTTCATTTGCAAACATTTATCCAATTCCCGCCGCGTGCCAGGAGCCACGCCGGGTGTTGGGGGTGTCGACGTGACACGTTTGTGTCCGTGCTAATGAGCAGTGATGGAAAGTCAGTCGTGTAGTTCTGGTCTCAGCTCTGCCCTCACTCGCCCTGTGGCTTGGGCCAGTCCCTGCCCTCCCAGACCACAGTGTCCTCGTCTCCCAGAATGCTAGCTCTGTCCTCGTGTGGCCCGCCTGCTCACCCCGGAGCGGCCCGAAGCTCACGTGAGCCGCGGGGTAGAGCAGGCTCTGTGGTCTCCCGACAGGACAGGAGTCCACACGGGAGCTCTGGGCATCGGACTCGAGAAATGCTTGGAAGGACTCCGCAGACCCGCCCACCGGGGCTCTGGGTTCTGTCTCTCCGTGGACAGTTGTGGGCGCGAAGCCGCCTAACGAGATCCCTGGGCTTCCGGTCGGCTCTGGTCCTTGCGGCCACCACCCCCCCACCCCGTCCCCAGGTGTGGCGTGTCCCTCCTGTAGACTTGGATCCTGTGCCCTCCACTCTTCCACAACCGTCCCTCTGAGCCCCGCTATGGTCACAGCCTCCTCCCTGGCCTCCCGGCCTCTGGACCATCTGCCTCTCAAATCCATCCACCAACGTGCACTTCCGGAGGCTTCCACGTCCAGTCCCTCATTCAAGAGGCATCCTCCCATGCAAAGCCCGTTTAGCTCACAGAGCGTGGAGACATGGCCTCGCTGGCTTAGTTATGGGTATCGCTCTGTGCTGCTCTGACTTGTGTGCACCCAGGTCAATGAGCTGCCTTTTTGCCCTAATCCTTAAGGCAGCCCCCTCCCTAAGACGTAACTACAATAGCTGACGTTCACTCAGCACCACTGCTCGGCCACGAGCACGTGCCACGCCGTTTCTAGGTACTAGTCATTCTGCGGGGCGTCTGGTCCCCGACCTGTGCCGAGAGCCCCCCGCCCCGTGCGGCCCGTCCTTGCTCACGGTCAGGGCCAGACCGTAATGGTCCAGAGCGGCATGTGCCCCCCGGCACCCACGGGAGGCCCGTCCCGGAGGGCAGTGCCTCCTGGCCGAGCCTTTAAATGCCAACGAGAAAGACCCTCGAGACCAGGGGCCTCCTTTCATTCTCGGCACAACCTGCGGCGTAGGGGCTTGTTTAGTCTCCTGCGGCGTAGGGGCTTGTTTAGTCTCCACTTTTTAGGCGGGAAAACGGAGGCTCAGAGAAGCCACGTCAGTTGCCCCAAGTGACATCAGCCAGAGCCGCCCTCCGAGCAGCAACGGAAGCAGCAGCCGCCGTCCCTTAGGTACTGAGCACACTGCGGGGTATGAGCACCCTGGGCGGGGGCCGGGAAGACACCAAGGCCAGAGGGGCGGCGGTGCCTGCCTGGGTCCCACGAAGGTCCGTGGCCGGGCTCTGACCTCCAAAGGAGGCAGCCAGTCGGATGGTCTCACGCCGGAGCTGAGGGTGCAGAGGGTGGAGGAACCAGGCACAGGTCGGGGGCCCTCGATAAGGGCAGCTCCCAGCTTCTCTGCTGGCCAATAGCGTGTCCTTCCTGCTCTCCATGCGGGGACGAGACCCAGCGCTGAGCCAGAGCCCTTATCACTGCCCAGGTTGGGATGTCAGCCTGACCCGAGCCAGCCTGCTCTTTGGGGTGGGGTGGGGGCACGGCCAGCCAGGGCAGAGGGCGCCGAGCTCCCTAGAACTTGAACGTCACCACAGCATCCCTGCTCACTGACCTCCCGGCTTCTCGTCACCTACAGGGCATAGACAGCCCCCTGCGTCAGCCCCGCCCCCCCCCCGAGCTGCCGTGACCAACTACCACAGCTCGTGGCTGCAGACAACACACATTTGCTCTATTGCAGCTCAGGAGGTCAGAAGTCTGAAATCAAGGTGTTGGCAAGACTGGTTCCTTCTGGAGGCTTCCAAGGGGCATCTCTTCCTTGCCTCTCCTCACTCTTAGGTGCCGCCTGCACTCCTTGGCTCAAAGCCCCTCTCACGTACCCAGCCTCTTGTCGCGATGCTCATGTGGCCGTCTCCTCCCCCGTAGCCAGACTTCCCCTCCTCCCCTCTCATAAAGACACTTGTGGTTGCATTGAGGGCCCCCCGGATAACCCACGATACTCTCCCCATCTCAGATTCCTTAATCATGTCTGCAAACTCCCTTTTGCCAGGTAAGGTAACATTCTCAGGTGGTTAGAACATGGATATTTTTAGGAGCCATTATTTAGCCTCCCAGAAGTCCCGGCTCCCTGGCCTGGCATTCGAGGCCCTGCATGGTTTGGTCCCTGTACGTCTTCCCCTTCCAATTCCCGCCACCCCACCAGGCCCAGGCCCACCCTCCACCTCCCTCTGCCCCAGCCAAGACAAACCACTCAGAGTCCGTTCATTCAAGAGCATTCAGCAAGGACTTGCTCTCTGCCAGCACCGTTTGGGGGGCAGCAGTGAGCAAAGCAGAGGCCCCCCCCCCCTCCTAGAAACGTTATCCTAGAGCATTGATTCTCAAAGTGTGGTCCCCAACCAGCCCGGGACTCCGGGAAACAGAGCAGCTGGCCCAGACCCCACAGCCTCATGGAGGGGCAGAGCCGGGATTCAAGCCCTAGTCTGTCTGACCCCAAAGCCTGGGCTCTTTCCACAATGAAATACTGCCTAGACTTGAACTTGGCCCTGTGTTTTTGAGCAACAGCTCCGTGCTGGATGCCAGATGGGGAAACTGAGGCACAGGGAGGCAAGCAACCTGTCTGAGAAGTGAAGCAAGCTAAGGAGAGGCTGGGAGAGGAGCCCTGTGTCTCTGGTCCCCTGGCCCAGAGCTCTCCGGGTCCTTTCCCCCCACCCACTTGTTCTGGGTCACCTCCCAGGGCGGGAGAGCACGTTCCCGAGCACCTGGACTGTCAGTGCCTCTCTCAGCTCGCGGCACTCCGCCTTCTGGAGCCCTGAGCCTGCACCTGGGCTTCCACTCCCAGGTGCCTGGAGCCTGGAGTCACAGGTAGGGGGGGAGGCCCTCTTCCCGCTCCCCCCACCGACTGGCTCCTCGAATCCACTCTCCTTCCTCTGCAGCCAGAGAGAGGTTTTCAAACGTGAATTTGGATCCTACTCCACTCTCCGGTTGCTCTGAGAGTAAACAGTTCTTGCCCAGCCCCCACGCCCTGCACTGCGGCTCCCACACTGCCCAAACCCCTCTGGGGACCCTCTGGTCCCCTCCCAGGCCACACGGTGTCCTGTCCCATGCCACCTCCCCTCAGCCCAGACCCTCTTCTTAGTCCTCCTGGTGCTTTGTCGGTTTGACGTCTCCCCCAGACCTGAGGGCGGCTGGACCCTGACCCGGCACTGCCCGGCACAGAGCAGGCCCAGGAATGTTGTTGAACGAATGAACGAAGGAATGAGCCTCTTGTCCTCCAACCGGAGACCCCTGAGAGGGAGGAGTTACGCCACCCTTGCTGCGGAGGTCAGGAAGCCAGGGCTCAAAGCGGGAAGTGCAGGAGACCCGGAAGAGCTCAGAGACGCCTGTCTGACTCGGGCAGCCCTCACAGCAGAATCGGGGCCAGCTCCTAATCGCAGCGTCACAGGGTGGGGATGGCCCCGCCACGTCCCCCCACCTGTGTCACAGAGGAATCCGGGGGGGACGTGGAGCAACTCGCGCCAGTAGCACAGAAAGGGGGCTCCAGAGCCCCCCCACAACCTGCCGACGTCCCCTGAGTCACCAGGTTGGGGAACAGAGGAGGAGCAGGGCGGACGCTGTGTCCCTCGCCAAGTCCAGGTTCAGGAGAGGAGGCTGCGGAGTCCGCAGGCGTGACGGGGCATGTCTGGTGTGCTCTTCCTGTGGAGAGCTGGTGCTCAGAAAGGGAGGTTTCCTTTGGCCCAGACTTGCCGCCTGGGCCCTGGGGCTCTCTGAGATAGTCTTTCTGGCACGTGGATCTCCGCGTTTCTTCACGGCTTTGACAAGTGGCCTCTGCAGAGCAGCGTGACCACACCCCACTGCCGCTGCGCGGGAGGCCAGGGCGCGCGGCCCTTTCGCCTATGTCTTCTGGCCCTGCTCTCCTGGGCTGGGGGTAGCAAGTCACTCGCTTGGTGGCAAGTGGCTCGGTGGTCTGAGCCACCGTGTCCCGAGAAGAGCTGTTGTCAGAATGAGAGGGTGCCGGCGTTGGCGCCGTTCCTGGCACGTGAGCGGGGCTCCACCCAGCGTGGATTTGTGTTCTCCACCACCCGTCGTCGCTGTCCAAAGCCTGACTTTCTCCCGCGTAAAGGTTTTATTGAGATGCGCCTCGTCTACTGCGCAGCTCGCAGGGCTGCGTAGCCGTCGCCAGAATCCATGTGAGCAAGTTTCGCCACCCCCAGAAAATACCTGCCCCCTTCAGCTGTCACCTCCTACCCCTGCACTGCACCCCTGCCCCCCACGCTGGGACGGCCGCTCCTCTGCTTTCTGTGTCTCCAGGCTTGACCGTGGGGCATTTCGCATACCGTGTGGTCTTTCGTGCCTGGCTTCTGTCACTTACGTAGTATTTCCAAAGTTCTGTCTTTTGTCTCTTCCATTCCTGGTGTGTGTGTTTCCCCTCCCTCCGGTTTTTCTTTCCTGTCCTTCCTCCCATCCAAGGCCCACTGAGCCTCCACCTGTCGGGGGTCAGGGGCGGCTCTCAGCCGGCCATCAGGAGGCCCAGGGCGGAGGCTCCAGGCCCGAGGAGGCTGTGCTGCGGACCGCCGAGTGTGGCCTCGAGGGGCGGACGGCGCCAGCCAGGAGCTAATCGTTTTCCTCTTCTGTCTCCTCAGAGAGTTTGGGGAGTGAGAGCCCCTCGCGCTCCCAGAGAGGAAGTCAGGGGAAGCCGAGCAGAGAGGAGACGGGAAACCCTTTACAGCCTCAAAAGTCAAGGAGGATAAATCGTGGCCTCGGGAGTCACTGGAAAGGTAGAGCACCTGTCTCATGTCCAGTCTGCGGATTGTGCCTGGGAAGCCGGCTGAGGCCCCCGTGTGCGCCCAAGTGAGCCCTCCTTCCCCTGCCTGTGCCCTTCCCTGGCCCCCACCTGCTGGCTCCTTCTGACGCAGGTCGAGAGCCACCGCCTGCCCAGGGCTGTGATGGGGAGGGAAGGGGACAATGCCTTCAGGGCCACTGGTGGCACCTGTCCCCTTAAGAAAAAGGAGCTCACTCTAGGTGAACAGGTGAGGAAAGGGCTCTTCCTGCAGGGGGGACTTGTCCCCAGGGCACATGGCTGTCAGCAGAGGGAGGACTGGATTTCAGCCCCACCATGCACTTCACCTGACACCGCTGTGCACAGAACACCCACACCACCTCCCAGACCCAGGAGATAGCAGGGCATAGGACAGGGGGAGGCAACGTCCTGCAAAGGGCCAGGCAGCAAACGCCCCAGGCTCTGCAGCCCACACACTGTCCCTGGCACCTGCGCATCTCTGCCCTCGGAGGGAGAGAGCAGCCACGGACGGCACACGCGACTGGGGGTGGCTGTGATCTGACAAAATTTCATTTACCAACACAGAAATGTGAGCTCCGTGTCATCTTCATGAGACACAAAATCTTATTCTATTATTATTTTTTCAACCATTTCAACCAAAACAGGTGCTGGGCTCCATCAGGCCAACCCTGGTGTAGCGGGAAGAGATGGGTGGCCAGCTCAGCTCCAGCCCCTGACCCTGGGACCTTGGGTGGGTGGCTTGCCCTTTCTGAGCCTCAGCCTGCCCATCTGCAAAGTGGGGATAAAAATGCCTCCTTGTGAGGGTTAGGATGGGATCTGGGACCATTTTATGCAAAGCACCTGGCACAGAGTGAATGCTTAGTAGCTTTTATGATTTTGTTCCGCATCCCCCGTGCCAAGGAGCAGCTGAAGAGTGCGGGGCAGGCTTTGTGGATTCATGTCTCAGCTGTGCTGCTGAATTGTTCGGGTCAGGCCTGACCCTGAGCCTCGTGTCCCTCGTCTGAAAAACGGGGGACTTGGATCCGTCTCCGGGGACCATTCCAGTGCTAGCTATATATAAATGCTTAACAAGGGAGACAAATCGTGCCAAACCCCAACTGTGTTGTGTCAAGAATCTTCTGGCAAGGGCGATGAGGGACGTGTTTTTCATACTAATGAGTCGCTCAAAGTGTGGAGGCAAATTCAGTAAAATGTGTCCTCGTCACAACTTTTGCAGGTGTAGGAGCCAGGGCAGGTGTGGGCACAGGCTGGGCACAGGGCAGGTCTGCAGAGAGACAGCCCCAGCCTGGGAGACAGGGTACCTAGGGCTGTCTCATCCCCCACCGCCCGCCACAGTTCAGCCGCGTGACCTTCAGAAGATGGCATCCCTCCCTGAGTCCAAATTTGCTCATCTGTAAAAGAGAGCTGAGAATTTTGGCAACGGTCCCTGCCACTGAAGAGACAGCAGTGAGTCACAGGGCTCTCTGCTGTGAATGACACTGGTGTTCTCTAAACTCGCAGCAGCTGTTTGTGGCAGTGCCGGGGGCAGGGTGGGAGTGTGCATGGCAGGATGCCCACAGCCCTTGAGGCTCTCGTGGGGGGTTTCAGGGCCACTCCCTCCCCGCCCGAAGACAGGAAGGCGGTGTTGTCCCAGCTGCAGAGAAGTGGCAGATGGTGCTTCAGAGCCGTCAGAGTGTCTGCCTCTCCCGCGTCCCATCCCTGCAGAGAGGTGCAGAGAGCGGAGAGGGCCTCACAGACGGGGCGCCCCAGCGCGTGGAGGACACTCAGTCCTTCCTCATTCGAGGACTGACCACATGCCATCACCGCCCAGGGACAAACATTCAGGGCAGGTGGCAGGGCTGTCCCCCTAGCATTCAGGGATTCAGGGAACTTCCCCTTCCCATGCCGAATCAGGAGACACAGAGTTTGTAGAACGTATTGTTAAAATGGAACGTGAAACCGAAGGCTGTAGAGAAACCCCATTCCTGTCGACACCCTTCCCAGTCCCTGAAGCCACAGCTCTGCCCAGCTGCCTTTTGTCCCTGTGCACACGTGGCCTTAACATCACGGCCACGAGAAGGCCCACACAATCCTGCTTTCCGCCCCCCTTTTCGTTCCCGTGGGTCCTGCTTCCTCGGCAGGCTGATGTCACATATACATGCTCCTCAGCTAATCGTCACCTTATGTCCTGATAAGCCCATCATAAGTTGAAAGTATCCTAAGTCAAAAGTGGATTTAACACACCTAAACTTCTAAACATCATAGCTTAGCCTAGCCTACCTTAAACAAGTTCAGAATACTTACATTAGCCTGTAGTTGGGCAGAATCACCTAACAAAGCCTATTTATAGTAAGGTATTGAATATCTCATGCAATTTATTGTATACTGTACTGGAAGTGAAAAACCAGAATGGCTCACCGCCGCTGTCCAGCATCGCAAGAAAGTATCACCAGGCCAGCACAAGAGCAAAATCCAAAATTTGAAGTATGTATATTGCTTTTGCACTATTGTAAAATTTAAAAATTGGAGGTCAAACCACTATATATATGGCGCATAGCATATGTATAATGAGTCCTTGCTGACTCACCTCCACCTGTCCTTCCCCGGCCACTCTGTCACGGGCTGCACTGCACGAGCTCTGAAGGCCGACCTGCCCACCTGGCTGGCTCAGGGCAGGTGACTTCCTCTCTCTGAAACCGTGCCTCCTCATCTGAAAAGTGGGGCTGATCGTCACGGCACCCGCCCCCGCGGTTGGGGAAAGGATCGGCTGAGCTAACGCACTTGCCGGGGAATGAAGCTTAGAGTGCGCCCCGGGAATGCCCAGGTGCGAGACACTCCGTCTTGTCCTGCTCAGCGAGCTCGTGAGCCACAACTTCACAGCTGGTGGAGAAAATTAAGTTCTCCACGTCATAGGAGCTCGGTCCCTTCCCCGTAGTAAACTGGGGACTTTTGGGACGCTGAACGCAGTCCGTACAGGGTTCTGCCCGCTCCCCGCCGCCACCCCTCTGGAGTAACCTCCGGGAGGCTGTGGGCTCCGCTATCCCAGACACAGCGGGCCGCTCCCTGGCACTGCTGAAAACCAGCCACCTCCTCCCAGGGAGCTTGGCCTCTGCTGCCGGCCTCCACACCCCCCGCAGCCCCGCCCCCGGGGACACCCCGAGCAGGCAGGCCCCCCCCCGGGGCCTGGCCATGTGCTGGTTCTAATTGTAGGTTCATGGAGATTTTGGGGATCTACTGCACCCTCCCATGGGAGCAGAGGAAGCCAGGTACAGGGGCAACGTGAAGCCTCTTAGCTGCCATTTCTGTTCCCCTGCAGGGCCCTCCCTTGTCCTGGGCTTCTAGACAGTGAGCGGGGCACAGTCTCTGAGCTTTCAGACCCCGGAATCATCCTTCAGTGGCCCCACCTTACCTGCAGCAGGGTTTGCTCCCCCAGGAGGGGAGCAGGGGCAGCAGCCGCGGGGCCTACGCTGGCGGCCAAGCCCCCAGGGCAGCTGCCCCTCCCTGGGTGGTGGGGACTCCTCCCACGGGCTCTGGAAAACCTGCTGCGCTGGGGGTCTCTCAGCACCTGTCTGCTCAGGGCGTAAGAAACTGTCTGCGCCTGGCCTGCAGGCACAGCTCGCGGGGCCTGGGCTGGGGCCGGGCAACCCCTCTCTTGGCAAAGTCTATCCCGTCCTGCCCGTCCCGAGGAGCGCGCTGACCCCGTCCCACAGCCACCTGGGGAGGGGGACCAGTACCTGCCGCTGCTGGAGTGAAGGATGAGCCTGGTGGCCCCGTCTCAAAGTGGCGTGGTTGGGAGTCGAAGCCGCTGGGCAGGGTGGGACGATTCCGGCCCGACCCCTGCTCTGTGTGTCAGAGGTGAGCAGCCCCAGCTCCGCGGTGGGCCAAGCCGAGCCCTCCGGAGGCTCCGCGTACTCGCTGTGAGTTCCTGGGCCAGCAACTGACGTTCTTTGGGCCTAGTCGTCCTCATGGACTAGAGATGAGAGCAGGGTAGGCGCATCATACCTCCCACACGGGTGTCGTGAGAGCTACATGAGACTGTGGATGTCGAGTGCCTGATCCGCAAGCGCCATCCTCGTTTCGTTATCCGCAGGCCCAGTTCAGCGGCGGGGAACGGGCAGGGGCAGGCAGGGGAGGGCTGGGCGGGGGCAGGCCCCCCAGGCCTTCACGGGGACACACCCAGCACCACTTACTACCTGTGTGACCTCAGCCGAGTTTTCTAACCTCCCTGTTCCTTAGTTTTCTCCCCTATAAAACGGAGAGAATCCTGGGACCTGCCCCACGGACCCTCTGATGGGGGTTCTCTCCATGTCGTTTGCTTATAAGATAAGCGAGGATTGGCCAAGAGCCCCTGCACACAGAAGCCCCTTGGTCAGTTCTTGGTCATCCTCAGTGGCCGTACCCGCTGCTAGATGCAGAGGAGGAGGAAGAGAAGGAGAATCCTTGACATTGCCGAACACCTCACTCTGCCCATCTCATCTCGTGGCTTCACCAGCCCTTTCTCTGGGATTATCCCTGTTTTACAGATGAGGAGGGGAGAAGGGTTGTCTGAGACCCAACAGCAAGGGAGGGAGGGAGGCTCAGGCTGAAGGCAGGACTCCGGGTTCCAATCTCCCACTGTCTCCCGCTCACCCCCAGCGCATAGCAGCTGCTGCCCAGATGTTTGCCGAAACGGTAAGGGCTGCTCGACGCCCATGCCAGGGCTCCCACAGGCGGGCGGTGAGAAGGGAGAGGCAGAAATACAGCCAGCTCAGAAGTGCGGGCTGCCAGAGACAGCCAGGGCCAGCGTGGGTGTTTCTGGCCACCTGTGAGTTTGGGAAGTCAGAAGACGGGAGAGTCACTGTCGAAACTGGGACTTATTGGGGGTTTCACTCATTAGTTCACATGCGTGAACATCTGCTATAAACTTGGATGGGGGGACGATGAGAGTTCCAACACCTGCCTTTACGACATGCCTCGTTTAGTCCAGGAGACAGACAAGGAACTGACACCTGGCCCAGGTAAACTGACACCTGGCCCAGGTAAACTGACACCTGGCCCAGGTAAACCGACAGCTGGCCCAGGTAAACCGACAGCTGGCCCAGGTAAACTGACACCTGGCCCAGGTAAACTGACACCTAGCCCAGGTAAACCGACAGCTGGCCCAGGAAGATAAGAGCCTTGACAAAGGGGCTGCAAGAGGGAGCCCCCGAGTCCTGGGAGACCTCAGAGACAGCTTCCCAGAGGAGGTGATGCCTGAACAGAGTCTGGAAACAGGAGTAGAAGTTGACCGGAAAAGAATGAAATAACTTTGAGCAGTGGGAATAACACACACAAAGGCAGGGATGCAAGGAACAGCACTGTGGCCCGTGCAAGCGGGGGTTCTGCCGTTTGCACCGTGAGCAGTGGAGGACATCGGGAAAGGACGCTGGCATTTGTCACCGCAGTCCTTACAGTAGTCCTGTGAGCTTTCTGTCACCAACTCATTTCACAGACAGAAAACCGAGCGTCAGAGGGGACCTGAGCAGGACTTCTCACACAGAATGGCACTGAAACTGGGTCCCCAGCCCTGGTAGCTGGACGTATTAACACCCTCCAAGTGCAAGGATGAGGATCAGATGCAAATAACATTTATTTAGGAATGTTGTGAGTCCGGACCCTTTCAACCGCACCTTGCAGAAACCCAGGTATGAGAGGAGGGGCTGGTAGGGCCAGGTAGTTGACTCATGTAACGAAGAGACTCAGAGTCGCCTCACGCATGGCTGGATCCAGGTGCTCAGACGCCATCAGGAATTTCTCTTTCTGCAACTTCCAACTCAGCTTCCTGCTCTGGTGACTTCCTTCCCCGCCAGATTCCCCCCACAGGGCCACCGTGGCTCCGCGCTTATATCTTACCATCTTCACAGACCCAGCAGAAAAATATATCCCTTTCCTACCGTTTCAACGAAAAGTTTCAGGCTTGGATTTCATTGTTGGGATTGGGTCACCTCTGATCCACCTGTCACGAACCCAACGCTGTCACAGAAAGTTGGGGAAGTTGGATCCCGAAGGAGAATCCAGGTGTTGCTACCAAGAGAAGAAGGGGGCTTGGTGCTGGGAAGGTGGAGGACAACAAGCATTATCATAAGCACCTACCGTGTGGCAGACACCATAGCACGATCTCTCCCGGAGCCCCATTAACATCCCTCACTTCAAGTGTTAGGGCTTAGGACGAAGACGGGCCATGGGGCCATGAAGGGGGTTGAAGAATATTAAACCTACTAGCATCTTTTTTTTTTTTTTTTT
>VBSM01000840.1:1150885-1163263 GCA_008086735.1 Cheirogaleus medius | reverse complement strand
AAAAAAAAAAAACTGGGAACAATCTGGGTGTCGATCAACACGAGAAAAGACAGGCAAACTGAAGCGTACTCACGCAATAAAACACAACAGTGGAAATGAGCTACAGGTGCACCCGTCTACACAGCTGAATCTCAAAAATATCATGTTAAACAACAAAAGGTTAGCTACAGAAAAAAGTCATAAAACATGATTCCATTTATATAAAAGTAAAATACAAGCAGAACAACACAATGGATTGTTTAGGGAGGTAGAAATATTTGCTAAGACGAGTCTGGTGCTGGTGAAGTTCTGTTTCTCCCCCTGAGAGGTAGTTAACTGGTATTCTTTTCAATGTTCTTTAAACCATGCCCATGTGCTTAATAGAAAGTCCTGTGGATGCTTAATGCATTTCGTTTAAAAATACTTAATGACTAGGCCTGGCGAAGTGGCTCGCACCTGTAATCCTAGCACTCTGGGAGGCCGAAGCGGGAGGATCGCTCAAGGTCAGGAATTTGAGACCAGCCTGAGCAAGAGCGAGACCCTGTCTCTACTAAAAATAGAAAGAAATTAATTGGCCAACTAAAAATATATATAGAAAAAATTAGCCAGGCATGGTGGCACATGCCTGTAGTCCCAGCTACTCGGGAGGCTGAGGCAGAAGGATTGCTTAAGCCCAGGAGTTTGAGGTTGCTGTGAGCTAGGCTGACACCATGGCACTCTACCCTGGGCAACAGAGTGAGACTCTGTCTAAAAACAAAATAAAATAAAATAAAAATACTTAATGACTGAATTGACACGTAACAAAGAGATATGTCCAAGTAGAAGAATTACTTGAAATGTTTATTTTCTTCTGTTTGTTAATCTTTATGTTCTGAATCTTTTAGCATGAACATGTGATATTTCCAAAATATTATTTTAAGTGATTTTTAAGCCCCTTAGAAGAAGGAGGTAGTTATTTTCCTAGGCTCGAGCTAGCTTTTCTCTCGCCATTTCACTGATTATAGTGAGAGTCACTTTCTCAGAGCCAGTGGCTCGGTCTGGAATGTTAATCCCAGGGCAAATACCTGCCCGCTTGGTCAAATATGTACTCTGCTAACACGGCACAGGACGCCCGAAGCCCGAAACGCCAGAGGGATGACCTTGAAGGCCAGGTGTGGGTGGGGCTGACCGGCCTTCGGGGAGCACGTGGGCCACGCCGGGCCTCCAGCCGTGGCTTGGCCGAACGTGCCCACGCATCGAAGGAAGTGCTCACAAAACCTGGCAAAGTCAGGCCTCCAAATCCACAGGCACCTTCAGCTGGCCTCTGAAGGCAACAGGATGTTCTTCCCTCTCTGCGTGGAAAGGAGAGGGAGCAGTGAGCTGGACTCCCCTGGCAGCCAGTGTGTTCTAATTGCACGGCAGAATAACACTGAGACCTCCCAGCCTTCCCCAACTCCGCGAAAGGCATGCTGCAGATACTCAGCAACCGTCTCAGTAAAATTTGGAAACAGCAAACACTAATTGGGCTCCTCCTAGGAGCCAGCCTACGTGCAGCATTCTTTTACAGATATTTTATAACAAGAATTCTCCCAGGAGTTGGAAAGGTAGATATTTTTACCTCCATGTGGGGTTCAGAGAAGCCAAGTAACTTGACCAAGGGCACACAGCATGTGAGAAGCAGAGTTTGGATTTGAAAGCGAGTCTCCTGAAGGTTCCTCCTTGTGGGTTGAGCTGCTCTGGGTGGCAAAGGGAGGTCCCCTGGCCCGTCACACCCCACCCCTCCCAGGGCTTGGCTTAGGAGAAGCAAGTCGAGAGGCCCAGCCCAGGCCCCCCAGCCTTGCTCTGCGGCCCCCTCAGCCCCGGCCTGTGCTTGTGTCTCCCCAGGAAGCCGGCGCTGTCCTGCACCACGTGCTCTGGCAACCTCCTGAGCTGCTGCAAGAGCCTGTGGGGGCGCAGGGTCCTTCAGAGACACGTGGGGGTCCCCGTGGAGGAGCCTCCGGGGGAGCCGCTGTCTGAGCAGCCACTGAGCACACCACTCCAGGAAGAGAGGACACTGCCCTCCCAGGCTGTCCAGACCCGGCCCCAGGACACTGAAGATGCTGCTCCCAGTCCCTAAGATGTGACTCCTGGAGCCCCCAGGGACCCAACCCCCAAAGCCACTGAGGACACACCCCAGCCTGAGTCTGCAGGTCCCAGAGCACACAGCTAGACACTGGGGTCCCGGGGCCTCAGGTGGAACAGCCTGTTCTGTCCTCGGCATTCCCAGGCAGCCGCTCGGGGCTCCTCTGGGCACGGTGGGCCGAGTCCCGCGGGCTCACAGCTCACGTTGGTGCTGGCCCTGGGAGCCGTGAGCAGAGACGGCGGGAAGCAGGGGATGTGTGCGTGTGTGTGTGTGTGCACGGACGTGTGTCAGGGGGACATGCATGGCCCCCGAGCAAGGCAGAGAGCATCGCTATAAAGCACTGGCGTCTCTCTCCCTCACGGGCTCTGCAGGAGGAAGAAAGGAAAGGAAAGGACAGGGAAGGGAAGAGAAGGGAAAGGAAGGGAAGGAAATCAGCCTTTCCCGAGCACCTGCCGGCACGAGGCACGCGTCCCCCGCATGAGCTTTTTGAATCCCTTGTCCCAACGTGCGCTGACAGTAAGGATCACCACCCACCTTGATGGAGGTGGAAACTGAGGCTCAGAGAAGTGCAGGACCTGCCAAGGCCACTCCACCAGCAAGCGTGCCTGGCGCGTAGGAGGCACCCAGAAAAACACATGCGGAATGAATGAACGAGGGGGAGGGCAGGTGAAAAGCCAGGCTCCCGCCCCTGCTCGCGACGCTGCGGCACACTGCGCCCAGGAGAGAGAGACAGTCCCGCCTCGGCCTGCCCTGCTCCCAGCAAGTGCAGACCCAGGGAGAGTGCCAGCCCTGGAGAGGTGAGCTCGTGGCCAGGCTTCTGCCCCCAGGGCTCCTCAGCATTAGCGTCTCTCCCGGCTGACCGCTGCAGCCCTCCCTGACCCCACCCTCCTTGGTCTCCAAGAGCCCTCCTGGTCCCCCCTCCCTGTCCACCCAAGCTTTTCTGTCCCTTTTGCAAATCATGGTCCCCCACCCGGCTGTCAGATGTGGCCGTTCCCCGAGGCTCCGTCCTGAGTCTTCCCTTCTTGCTCCCGTGCCTGCACCCTCGTGGCCTCAGTTGCCAGGCACGAGGAGATGTTTGCTCAGAGGTTTACAGCTGCCTGGGACCCGGCGGCAGCCCACCCGGCGCGCACACGCAGCCACACTCGCCCTCCCGGCCCGCCGTGCGCCCTGGGCTTCCCTTCTCAGACGGCGGCCACTGGGCACCTCCCTTTGCCTCGCCCCTCGTGGCCAGCCCTCTCGGGTCCTGCCCCACACGTGCCCACCGTCCACTTGGTCTCCCCACCTGCCCTGGCGTCATTCGATCTGACTGCCGCAGTCTCCCTCGGGACGGTTGGAGCAGCTTCTGACACCTCTTCCCGGCATCTGCCTCTCCCCTCACCCACCCAGCCCACTGCGCACCCGACAGCCACGGCGGGGCCACGGCCGGTGTGCTCGGCCTGCTCGGCCCTCGCCCACCTCCTGCACCCTGTCCTCCCGCAGCCCGCGCCCCCGTCAGCCCTGCCCGGTGCAGTTTCCACAGCTAGAAACGCTCTTCCTGCCCTTCGGGCCAGTTAACTCCATGAGATCCCGCCTAAAATGTCACTTCCTTGGGGACATCTTCCTGGACCCTCCATACTAGGTCAGGGCCCTGCCACCCCCTCGGAACTTTCCTTGGAAGGTCCAGGCGCGGTTGTCGGACTGCAGCCGTTTGTGGGATTCCCTGAGCAGTGTCTGTCTCTCCCACTCACGAGGCCCTGGGTCCTGCCTGTCTCTGTTGGCCGTTGTCTGGCCCCTAGAATCGTGCCTGTCACGTAGCGGAAGCTTGAGGATGTTTGCTGGGTGAGCGAGCAGAGAAAATGAGGAGTACAGAGAGTGGACCGAGCAGGTCCTCTGAGAAGCTTATCTGCCAAGACACCCAAAGGCACGATTTGCCCTGGTGACTCCCAGAGATGCTTAGCCTCTTGCCTGAATTCCTTCTGGAATCCCCAGAACCCCCTCCTTGGAGGTTTTCCCAGGAGTGGGTCTCTCGGTCATGGCCACGTGGTTGGAGTGGAAACAAAGCAGTCTGGCCCCTCGTGGACTCTCGGGTCAGGGCTGTGACCAGGTGCCGGGCACCCCGCTCCGCAGAGACTCCCACAAGCCTGTCTCTGGGCTGCCCCTGCCCGGGGAGGCCTCCTGGAGCCCGAGGAGGGACATCTGCGGCGGGACCCGGGATCCGTGTTTGTGTTGCCACCGTGTTCCAATAAAACTTCCAGACAGATGCTGCCTCGCGGTTTTATTTTTTAACTTCCTGGTGAGGAAACGCTTCCCAAACTTCATCAGACGGTGTCTTGATTTAGAAAAAGAGTCATGATAAAATCCTGGCCGAAAGGCCAATTTGAAAATTGCCTTAAATAGAAGGCAGTCGAGAAGTTTTGCCGGAGCCAGGTGTCGTGCTAGAAGGTCACGTCGGAAACACCGGAGGCCCGATGGATCCGGAGGGCCTGGTTGGTGAGCCAGGGACGTGGAGAACGGGGCGGGTGCTCGCGGAGCGGAGTATTTCTGAAGCTGTCAGAGGCAGGGACACTTTGTTACGTGGGAGAAAAAGACATCTTTAAAATGGAACCCTTGCCGATCAAGCAGGCCCACAGCAGAGAGTAGGTGCAAGTAAGAAAGCAGGTCAAGAGAAAATCCATGCATCTTGTGCAAGGAGTGAATCCCCAAGACGCCAGCAGCAGGTTTTAAGAGGAGGGAGGAAGGGCTGGGCAGCGTCAGGGCACCACTGGTAACCGCAGCGCAGCCCGAGAGGGGAAGGCTGGGGGGTGTGGAATTCTGAACTCGGGACCCTCCCGAGAAGCCATCAAGACACACCTTGATGCATTTCCACAAGCGGAGAGGAGGTCACGTGTCAATCAAAGCTTGCAGGGCCCGTTCTGCTCAAAATGAGCTCTAATATATTTCAGGATAGGGAAACTCAGACCGATGCTGGGAGCGGGCTGGGTCCGCAGGAGATGCTAAGCTGTCCGTAACCGGCTGCTAAGCCCTGAACCACAGCCACCGTGACGAGTGATGGGTGCCCGGCCAGGAAACCACCATGTCTGAGTCCCATTCCAGCAGCTTCCAATTCTGCCAGTGGGAATCCGGAAGGGGAGCCAAAGCTGCTATCCAGGCAGAGGGCCTGGAGCCGGAGGGGCCCTCGCAGGGCCCCCTGGGGGTGATGTCTGAGTAAGTCTGGTGGCGCACCTACAGCAGGGGTGGCAGCCACATTCCAGGAGCCTCTGCTCACTGCAGACCTCAAGGACCTACACACACCTGGGAACTCAGAGGAAGCGGGCACCTGCGCCCTCCAGAGAGCTGGCCGGTACCTGAACATTACGAGGAATTGGGGAAGGAATGCCCCCCCCCAGGGGGCTCTCCCGGGGAGGGAGGGGCAGTGTGCGGGGCGTGGGAGGAAGCGGACCCAGCAGCAGTGACATTCGACAGGGAATCGCTCCTGGGCACACAGGGCCAGGCTGTGCTCACACCCAGTTCAGAGGCTCGGTGGGCGCCAGGGAGCTGCACGGGAGCCAGCCTGAGAGGGAGCCACTTGGCATCTCATCTCTGCTGAGCCGGGCGAGTCGGAGCATCCAGCCCTGCTCACATGACTGAGCCCCTGCACAGTCCCTGCACGTCCAGCTCTCGAGGAGAGTCTGTCATCCTCGCCATACAGGAGGGAACGGGGGCTCCCCGAGTTCAGGTGTCTGTCCCCAGTCACATGGCAGGAAAGGATGGCCAGGGACACACACCTGCCAGAATTCCAAGTGTTCCGGTGAGGACTCAGGAGCCCTCGAGGGTCACTAACTGCCTGCAGGGGCTCAGGAGGAGACACCCTCCACCCTGTCAACAGCCCTCCTGAGGGGCTCGTAACTCATTATTTGGGAGGTAACTACAGGAGTTGGCACCATGTTTGCGACCTCCCCGCTCCGCTCCATGCTTCTCACGCCCCCGTGTGAGCTGGCGTGCTGGCCTGGCTGGACTACAGCCCTCATTCCCCGGGCGTTGCCCAGGCTCTCATGTGCCCAGCGGGCCTGGCGGGTTCCCAAGGAAATAGGCCCCCAAAGGGACATGCAGCCTGAGCTGTGTGGCTCCCAGATAAACCTCCCGCCACTTCCAGCTGGCATTGCCAAGCCCTTCCCGTGCCCAGACATCATGCCAGCCCCTGCGGGCACCACCCCATTGCTCCCCACGTCCAGCCCTTCCGCGTAGAGGCTAGCGTCTCCACGAGCTGGGGCCCCAAAGGAACACCCCAAGTAAGTGTCCTAGCTAAGACTCCTGACATATCTGCTTGTCCAAGTCTTTTCTTCATTATTCACATTTTGAAATTAATTTTTAAGGACATAAGTGATCGTACAGGTACGGTCTCTTTTTTAAATCCCAACGTTACAGAAAAAGCTGGAGTTCATTGGACACCCCCCCCATCCTGTTTCCCTAGCAATTTCCTCCCAGGCAACCACTGTTACCCCAGTTTGTGTTTGGTTCAGTTTTATTTGTTTTGCTTTTTAACATAAAAGTTATTCTGCACCCAAGGAACTGAACTCGACAATATGTCTTCAAGCTTCAACCACAGTCGCACATAAAAATCTTCCTCATTATTTCCAGTTGCCGGAGGGTGTCCCGCAGTGTTGGTAGGTACCTCCGTAGCCACAGACATTTGAGTCATTTCTATTTTTATTTATTTATTTTTGCCGTTTAAACAATGTTATGCTGATCATCTGACAATGTTTATTTGTGCATATGTGCAAATGTAGGTTTTTTTGGTTAGGGTGTGTGTCTGTGTGTGTGTGTGTGTGTGCACGCAAGTGTGTTTAGAATAAATATGTGGGGCGAGAGCATTTGAGGCAGGCCCGTGAGGAGATTAGCTACTTCTCCCCATGGAGCCAAGTCCCTGAGATAGGGGTCGCCGCAGAGGA
Source organism: Cheirogaleus medius (assembly GCA_008086735.1). NCBI lineage: Eukaryota > Metazoa > Chordata > Mammalia > Primates > Cheirogaleidae > Cheirogaleus > Cheirogaleus medius. The sequence continues at coordinate 1,156,276 of VBSM01000840.1, read as the reverse complement.
TAAGGAAATTGATAGGCAACAGAGAGAAATAAAAGAATACACAGAGACTAAGGTATAGTTTACAGTTTTATATATATATAGAGAGAGAGAGATAGATAGATCAGATATAACACAGCAGGAGGTTCCGAGGGGACTGGCAGATCTCCATAACCACCAGCAATATGGTTAGATTCATACAGGTTTTTATAATCACAGACATCAATTACCAGTTGTCAGGGTAACATATTTGCATATCAGGGAATGCAGTTGCTAGGGGATACAGGTAGTGGGTTAGGGTCAAAAGTCCTCTCAAGGGGCTTCTAATCTATCTAGGTGAACAAACAGGTACAAAGTCTTTCAGGGGCTAACTTCTAAGATCTAAGAGGTAGTTTTCAATTAACAAAGGTAAAAGAGGTATAATGACTCAATATTTCTTTGATTAGTTATGGTGGACTTAAAGGTAGACAGACAGGAGAGAGCAGGAAGCCCATCTCTAATAAACAGGTTGTTTATAACCACCGGGGTGCTTCTCTGGGCAAAGTGCACTCATCATTGTCCCCGGCTCCCATCCTGTGGGCCATGATTGCCTTGTCTTGTCTTTCAAGACACAGGGAAGCTCACAGATTTTGAGATACTGGGAAGCCTTCCTGGAAAACATCCCCACCGGAGATTTGAGAGCTCTCCCATGAGGGCAGCCTCTAATAAGTGAACCATTGAGTCCACACATTCCTTCAGGGCAAAACCCTGCAAACTCCTGTTTCTGTCTTTAATATAGTAATATTGGGTTATACAATAGAATAATGATCTTATGAGCCACATTTCATTAATTCCTCAATCACGTTTCCCCAACATAAATATATATACCTGCAAGTGTCCTTCTGGGTGTGGCATATACGTGCTGCCAGGTAGCCCTTCAGGGAGGCAGGTTCGAGCTCTCAGCAGTGACCCTGGAAAGAGCCTGTCTCCCCACAACCTCAACATCCCACCTGTGCCTTCTTCTTTCATCCCCTAAAAGTTGGCATGGCCCTCCGAGAGATGCCCTCCTTCCAGTGCAGGACAGAAAGTGTAGGCAGAAGAAATACCGAGACCCAGGCCTGCCCTAGGCTCTCCGTGAGCTCTGCCACATCCTGCCTTCCTCCCTGGACCCTCCACAGGGGAAGCCAGCCGTGCCCAAGCCACATGTCCATTGTATCGGCTAACCATGGCCATAGCCACGCTGTGTAACAAACATCCACAGAAGTCTCTCGGCGTACAAGGGCGTACAACGCTTATTTAGCTCATTCGTCTGTAAGCGGCTAACCTAGAATGGGCTCTACTGGGAAGGGCCAGCATGGCTTCAGGTATCTCCGAGCATCCTCTCCTGGAACTGGCAGGCTCCTCCCATGGAATTGGCCGGGACGTCAGAGACAAGCCCAGCCCACGTGCACATTGCAAGTTTCTGGACGTCTTGCCTGTGAGCACCGTTAGCCAAAGCAAGTCCCGTGGATGCACCATGGACGGAGCAGGTAAACCCACCTCCACCCCCCACGGAATTGAGGTGGGGTGGGGGGCGAACGATCATCTAATCCACCACAGAGAGGGGCGCTCAGGATGGAAACGAGGTCTGCCAGGTGACAGGCAGGGCAAGCTTGGGGGCCACGGTGTCATCTGCAGAAATCCAGAAACCCAGTAGTTCACGATGCCACGCTGCCCACCAATAAAAAACAATGTCTTGTCTAAAATCAAAACTCTTTACTATGCTTATTTGATTTGGATACTCCTCAAAGGAAACCTAGGAAGGAGCAATAACCACCAAAAAATGGGAAATGTTTTGCTGGGTATGTTCAGAATACTGACCCCGCTGTGGCCTCGGAAGTGACTTTGTTTCCATCTATGGTTTTTCTTAACAGAAAAAAATTAGTTTTTCTCTGACCCTGCAAATGAACGCTGAACAAAAATTGAAAGACATAGATCTGAAGAGGTGCCCAACCATTTACCTGCCCGGGACTTGCATTTAGGCTCAGCCCTGACCCCAGTGAAGATGTGCCCCAGAAAAGCCCTTTTCTCCCCCCTTTCTATTAAGAAACTGTGCCCCAAACTCGAGCATAAGGCCAAAGGGAGATGGCGTGTCCTTTGAGTGTCAGATGGGGGTGTCTCTACCAGGCCCACCCAGGATTATCTGATTCTCCATAATGTCCCTTTGTTTGACTTACTATTTACTATTGATTAGGGCTCAGACTCTGAAAAGTTACATGTTAACTTGTAGAAGATTGATAAGTTGCAAATATTTTTCTTTTGCCCCATTAGGAATGCATATGATTTCTGTCCAGTCGGAAAGATAACACCAAAGGTTATGATTTGTGGTCCTGTAGGGCATCGAGCTGTGTGTCTAATTTAGCAACCCTATCCCAAGACTCTCTTTCAGTGATGGTCTGTATCTGTCTCCCAGCTACTTAGTAGAGTCAGCCTTCCATCCTACTTGTTCCATCATTAATGGGTTAATCCGTGTCACGTGTTGACTAAATACTCACATGAGTCACTTTGATGAACTCGGGGATTCCAACCATAGCCAGTGGACAGGGGTGCCCCCTGCTGGTAGGGCCATTTCATCCGTCAGACATAACACGCACAAGTTTTCAGAAGCCTACAAAGATACTTGGGACCTGGAAAAAAAAAAATTCAGAGCCTCCGAAGTACGAAAAGAAAAATTAGAATTTAAAAACAGATAAATACCTAAATATATGAAAAATGCAATATTTCAGGTGCCCACAAAGCATAACTTGTCAACCATAGCTCAACTCAGTTCATAATGGTATGAAAATTATTTTTAACAGGAGGTAGTTTCAGCAGTCACAACTTCTGACGTTTGGAATCTCTCAAGACAAAGAAGAAGGCATGTTAAGGGCATTATTTTTTACATAATGTAAAATGAAGATAAAAATAGTCATGTGCTTTGGGGCATTCTCTTGGGAAGGAGGGAGTCAGCTGGTCCCACCTGCCCTGTTTCCAAGAGGAAATCAACTCCAGGCTATAGAAACCCCAGCCCAACTGCCAAGGCAACCTCTGCTGCCCAGCTGTGGTGGGAGACAGTGGTCAAATCTCATGCCCGCTCCTGGCTCCCTATGCCACCAAGACATGGTGCTGTCTCTGGGGTCCTCACCCATGTTCAGGGCCACTGAAGTCTTGATGCTAATCAGTTGTCCATCTGGGCAACAGAAGACCCACCAAACGTCACAGGAGAGTGCGCTGACAGGAGCCTACTCTACTCTCCCCGGGACAACAGCCACCTAATTAGTTTGGCTTCATTGAGTCCTTGCTGCAGGCTGGGAGCACCTGGCACTAAGAAATGTTTAGAAGCCAAAGAGGAGCTCTCTTTCTTTCTGGTTCTGAGCTGTCTTCTGAGCCCGTCGCCAGCTGGTATCACTGGTCACCCCGAAGGGCAAGGAAGAGGTTTCAACGGGGCTTTTGTATCTCCATCTCCACAAGTGCACAGATTATTATTGCTTGAAAGATCCTAATTCTGATTTTGATAGTGTGGAAGTATCAATCGGAGCCAGACATGGAAAGCAACCGAAGTGTAGAATAGCATCACCTGTTCTAAGCACAAAAAATGCTGAACCAGGGCCAGGCGTGGTGGCTCACGCCTGTAATCCTAACACTCTGGGAGGCCGAGGCGGGAGGATTGCTTGAGCTCAGGAGTTCAAGACAAGCCTGGGCAAGAGAAAGACCCTGTCTCTACTAAAAATAGAAAAATTAGCTAGGCATGGTGGCACATGCCTGTAGTCCCAGCTACTCCGGAGACTGAGGCAGGAGGATTGGTTGGGTCCGGGAGTTTGAGGTTGCTGTGAGCTAGGCTGACGCCACGGCACTCTAGCCCGGGCAACAGATTGAGACTCTGTCTCAAAGAAAAAAAGAGAGAAATGCTGAACCAGGCCAAACCACTCTTAGGGCCATGAGATGACGATTGACACTCCTGTCCTCGCTGCTCTAAGCCCTGGTGGGGCCCAGAATATCACTGTTTGCAAAGCCAAATTCCATTTGACCCAAGATAAGAGGAGAGTACAAACATACAAACTGTGGGTCTCAGGCCTTCGCCAAGGAGAACCCCGGCTCCTCTCTGAGTCTCAAAACCCTGAGATCTTTGTTCTGGCTCCAGTTCAAGTCCTGAGGGAAACTCAGGTGGAGCCTGTTACTTACTCATTTGCATCTTGGTTTCCCCATCTGTAAAATGGGAGTGACCATCTGTACAGGATCAAGTCAGGACTGAATGAGAGAACGCACAGGAAACATCCAGCACCTCTCTGCACCTAGGAAATAGCTGTTTTAAAAGTCTCATAACTTTAAAGTCAATAACTATTTTACTTGTCCTTAGAAACAGTAAACTTCTCTAGGTTGAAAAAAAAAAAAAAGATCCTGTGGTGTGATGTTTGATGAAGGTCCTTTCCATATGCCCCTAATTTGGGATGACTTACTCCCACATCTTATCAATATTGGAAAGCGTTTTCCAGACCTCACCTGACATGACTCTCGGTGTTTAATTCAATTGCAATTCACCAACTAGCATTACTGCTTGCAGAATATGTGTAAATGTAAGCATTGATTAGGTTTAATTTTGCAGTCTTTTCTTTTTCTTTTTTTTTTATTTTTGGTGGAAGGTGAGGAACCAGTGACAAAGGGGAGGGAGTTCTGGGCTGGAGGTTGTCAACAGCAACCACTGCCAAGGGCTCATTCTGGGGGTTAATTAAATATTTACCCCAAACTTAAATAGAATATGACTTTAAAAAATAATCAGAAGAGATTAAAAATCCTATAATTGACAAAATCGGAACCATCCTTCTTCCTCCAAACTAGCAGTCTCAGAAAACAAAAGTGTTATTAGAAGAAAACGTAAACATTCCGTTTTTGTGCTTTGCTTCGTCAAGACTGCGGGATTTATTCCCGCTCGCCTTGCGATGGGCAGGTTTCCGGCCACGGCGGGGCAGGCAGCGCTGATGGGGGGCGCCCTCTACGTCTGAACCACATCCTCTACTTAGAGCCTCCTGCCCAGGGCAGGGTGCAAACGTTCCTGCCTGGCCTCCTCTTTGCAGACATGTGACTGAGGAGCTCCATCAAAGGCACCAACAGCTTTGATTTAGAAATAAGCTCCTCCCAGCAGTGGGATTGCTGGGTCCTATTTTCAGTTTCTGAGGAACCTCTGTGCTGTGCTGTCCCGCAGTGGCTGGGGCTATGCTGATCTGCACTCCCACCAACAGAGCGCCCGCGCCCCTTCTGCCGCACCCTTGCCAGCATCCATTGCTTTTTGACGAAAGCCATTTTTTCCCTTTTCTTTTCTTTTTTGTATTTCAGCATATTAGGGGGGTACAAATATTACCGTTCCGCATATTGCCCATGCCCCTCTCCCCCCTCGAGGCAGAGCCTCAAGTGTGACCATCC
>VBSM01000840.1:1116573-1132606 GCA_008086735.1 Cheirogaleus medius | reverse complement strand
TAAGGTATCTCCATATTGCTTTCCACAGAGGCTGAACTAGTTTGCAGTCCCATCCTTACTCCTTAAGAATAAACACAGAGCAGACCTTGAGCTCAATGGGGAATCGTATCTTTCTAGAATAGAAGGAGTATTTGTTTTCATTGTATTTACTTTTATGATTGACCTCCTATTTCTGGCAAGTGATACTAGTTTTCTATTTATGCCATTGTTATATTTTCCTTTTAAAATGCAATTTTTTCCACACAAAAAAATTGTGAGTTTATCTTAGCAAAAGAGAAATGGTGATATCATTTTAATAAGAAAATTGAGTGAGTCATTGTGCAGATATGTAAGTAAATGTGGGGAATTCACGAGGGTGGTGGGCAAACGGCCAAAGTTTGGGAAACACTGATGGGGATGATGGCCGAGACCCCTCCCTTCTACGGCTGCAGAGCGCAACGCTAAGCACGTCAGATGTGGGGCGACATTCCCAGAGTCAGCCTCTATGTCTGCCGCTTACTGGCTGTGTAGCCTAGAACAAGTCACTTTACTTCTCTAAGCCTCAGTCCCCTTGCAGCAAGATGGAGATGAAAACCCTCGCCTCCTGGGCCGTGGCGAACACCGGCAGCTGTGTGCACCGCGCTTCCTCTTTCGGCCCATGCACACAGAACCCCAATTTTGTTCAGGTACCTGCTGCTCCTCTGTGTAGCCATGAGCTTCAGGGAAGCTGGTCCCGGCTCCAGAGGTGGTCTAACTGCCCTCGCCCCTTGTCCGGGAGTAGACATACGATCCAACAATGGCCACCGAGGCAGGAGACGCATTTGAGAAAATTTCATAGCTCCTAAGAGTCGCTGGAAATTATGTTCTCATTTCTCTGCCTGGGTATTATTGTGTCTGGATGTGACTCCCAGAACCAGTGTAGCCATTTGCTTCCAGCCTGGGGTGGATGCCAACACCAAGTGCAAGAGAACAGGTAGGTAGACAGACCCCAGCATTGTCTGGAAGTGATATATAGGAGCTGATAAATGTCATTATTTAAGCCAATAGGTGATGGGGCTTCTGTTACTTGGAACTGAAAGAATCCTAACTAATACAGATATTGATACTTTATGTTCTAGGTTCAAATAGCTACATTAATACTTCTGCAAAACAGTCTGCTTGGTCTGGCTGTTATTAATTATACAATAGTCCTTTGCACAGAGCAGGGAGGACTCCCATGCGCTAGCCAGCATTCCTTCCCTTCTTCTCCCTTAGGAACAGAACCCAGATGTTATTTAGGGTAGCAGTGTGCCCGGTTAAAAGACTACACTTCCCATCATCCCCTTGCAGCTGGGTGTGCCTACAGGACTGAGTTCTGGCCAGCGCTATGCAAATGGAACTGAACCTGGGTATCCAGGAAGACTGCTTAAGGGTGTGGGCTCAGCCGGAAGTACACTCCTCCCTCTCCTCCTCTTCCTTCTTTCTCCGGTGGAGCTGCGATGGTTGGAGTCCCAGGAGTTTTCTTGGACCATGTGGTGACCTTAGGGATGGAAGTTCTGTGCAGCAGAACATAAATTATAAAGGTGGAAGGTGCTTGGGTCCTTGAGGAGTCCCTGGAGTTGCCGTACCAACCCTGCGCTGCTCACTCTCCGACTACTTCTATGCAACAAAGTACGCCCTTGTGTGTTTCAGCCACTGCTACTTTGGGATTTCTGTGACATACAGCAAAACCTAATCCTTACTGATACTGTATCAAATTGGAAATTCCTTGTTCTTTATCAAGAGTTTGATGTCTGCAAATATGTAAAAGGGTGGCAAGGATAACGTTCAGGTACACAAAAGACCTAAGATTTAATATAATCATTGTTGGCACTTGGGTTTTCCCAAGAACCTTAGAGTTGCAAGGAGAGTTAAAAACAGACGACGTATGTGATGCGCTTAACTCGGAATCCAGAGCATCAAAAGCACCCTAGTAGCGATGACTTCTAGACTGTCACTGTTGGCCAGTCGGACCCTCTGCTGTGATGCGTGAGGAAGTGGAGGTGCAGAGAGGGGAAGCACCCTGCCCAAAGTCACCATCACTTCGTCCCGAGGCAAGACCAGAACTCAGGTTTCTTCACCTTTGCCTCACTGGTCTTTCCCCATCCTGAGCCCTTTTGCAAGGCGATGAGCCAACGACCAAGGACGTGTTCAGGGGGCCCTGGATGGCTGCTCTCCCGTCAGAGGACCCCGCAAGCAGCGACCCCTCTCCTGGGTTGCAAGCTCGGTTGAACGATCTCTCGGTTCACTTCCAAGTTCAGGGTTCCAAGACTTGTTCAGGACCAGAATGAAAGTGAAGGACTGGGGAGCCCTGTGCTCTCCCATGTAGTCATGCATGATGGAAATGAATAAAAAGTCAATAGTCTAAGCCCCCAAGCTTGATCCAGAACCTACAACATGAGCAGTGTGGGTTTCTGGCTTCCCTCTTTCTTTCTTCAGGGTCCTAGTTTGCCCTGCTTTCAATTTCCCTGTCTCTTGGAGGGAAGCTGAGAACTGTCCGTGTGGCTGACACGGCTATAGAAGAGGGTTGGGGGGTGTCTGATCTGGCTGGAAGACCAAAACAGGAGACTGATTGGAAGTCTCCGGAAGCTGTTCTGGTGCCACCTCCCTGCCAGGGAAGTGTCTGTTATTGACAGAACCTTGTCAACATTTTCTTAGTGCTGTTATTAAGGCAGCCAGCTTGCCCCAAGCTGATGAATTTTAAAAGAAGCATAAAATAATTTTTTAAGAAACCTTGAAGCTGAAAGAGTAATGAATGTTTAAAAGCCTGGCTTATTTCAAGCTTCTCTCTGCAGCAGATTAACCTAATCCATTTACTGATTACGAATTTGAAAAAAAAAAAAAGTTTATTAGTAGGTTCCAAGAACCACGTTAGACATTACAGCATCTCTGACCATGTAATTCTTAGGAGAACCCTGTGAGGCCACTGTCATGCCTCCCACCCTCACCCCAGCCCCAACCTCCAGCCACACCCGGGAGAGCCAGACTCAAGCATGGGCCTGTGAGGCCACACAGCTCGTGCCATGGTCGCACACTGGGCCCAGCCGTGTCCTGGTCCTCCATCATTGGCCCAGCCCTGGGGCTCGGCCAGGACAGGTGGCCCACTTAGCTTGCCCAAAGGACAATCTCTTGTACCTGCCTGCCAGCTCTCAAACCTTCCAGCCTGGCCAACAAGGTCAAGAGCTCTTCGGGAAGCAGGGGAAGGGGTGCGGCAGGGTAGCTGCTCCATTCTGGTTCTGCTCGGCTCAGAAGAGCAGCCCCTAGACACAGAGCAAAATCTGGTCCTTGTGGCCCCACAGGCAGAACAAGAGACCTCAGAGAAGAAGCTGCAGGGAGGCAGGTTTGCGCTCCATAGAGGGTCACTGCTGCCCAACCAGGCGGGAATGAGTTTCCTGTCACCAGAGGTATGCAAGCAGAGGCCAAACAGCCACCTTTCAAGAATGCAGTATGAGAAATCCCTGCCGTGGGTGATACTGGCATTCAGTGGCATCAGAGTACCCCTTGTTCCCGGAGAACTTCCCACAGGCAGCATGAAGTTGTGTACGGAGCCCTGCTCCACCAGGCCCTGCCCCAGGGCTCCAGGCTCCACTCAAGCCTCACAACAGCTCTGCAAGGGGAATCATTGGCCCCATCTTACAGATACTCAGAGAAGGCAAGTGGCTTGTCCTAGGTCACACAGCTGACCTATGTCCGGCTGTCCCCCACCCTGTATTTATCACTCTGTATCTCACTTGAAGTTAATTCCATCTGTGGAAAGCAAGGTGGTGGGGGCCTCTTACAAATAATAACACAATATCTTCCATTTATCGCAAGTGTGCTGCATGCCAGGCATTCTCTGTGCACTCTACAGATGTTACCTGCTTAATCCATCCAAATCACCTTTCCCACTCGACCTGTGAAAGGCCGACCCGGCCTCCAAAGCTGAAGTGGCTGCCTGAGGCCCCAGCGCGTTACCAGCGGCAGAGTCAGCCTGGCTGTGCTTCGTAACCCAGGCAGGGCAACCCAGCCACAAAGCATGTGCGACAAGAGGAAGACAAGGAGAAAGGAGGGAGAGGCGCTGGTCTGGGGCAGCCTGTGAAAGAGCCGAGCTCTCAGGCTGGTGGAGGCTGAGGAGGGCCCTTCCAGCCACGGGCCCTGGCTGCAGGGTGGGGGAGGCCGACCCAGGCTCGGGTGCCTTGTATGGTTGGCTGTGTGGGCTTAGTCAAGGCAATACCCCTCTCCGAGCTTGTGATAGGCCATGGTTTAAAGCAGAGCTGCAAGCCCAGTAAGGATGAGAGAATAATTTAGGAAACTGAGGCATGAGTGGAGTTAGAAAAAAACTATGATTCCATAAGTCCAGGTGCACTCAGTTTTCTTAGCTGTTTGTGCTAATTTGCCCTCCCTGCCCCAGAGGAACTTGGGGATGGAGACTCTCACCACCTGCAATGCTGTAGGTCCTAACTATTTCGAGAAGGAGCCAGGGTGCCCCCTGTACTCTCTGACCCCACGTGTATATTTGCCTTCTTCCAACCAGGAATTTCCAACCACTTTCCAGGGAGTTGATCCTCGAGGTCCCTTTCATCCATTTGTTTATTCGTTCAACAAACAGTTGTTGGGCACCAGCCGTGTAATCATTCCCAAGCTAGGCACTAGTCCAAAATCCTTGCTGCACTTGCTACACATGGGCAAGTGCCCCCATGAGCACAGAGAGGAAGCCATCCAGCCGCAGTGTCACAGCTAGGAAGGGGCAGGGTCTGCTCTGAAGCCCATGCCCTTGCTGCGGCACAGGCCAGTCCCAGCCCTTTGTGTCTGAGAGGAACCCACAGCCCAGGGCCTACCGCCCACGCCATGTGCGTGTGTGTCTGAAGGTCCTGGATTTCCCACCGTCCTGGCACCTGTCACAGTTTAGCAGGTTACCATGGTATCGCTCCCCAGCACCCCGGGCAGCAGGGACCACCATCTGTTTACACGGCTGTCAGAGGAATTGATGTCATGTGAAATTATCAGCTCAGCCGGGTGGGAGGAGAAAGAGTGGGCGGCTCTGAAAGCATCCAAGCCATCAAAATTCATTTCGATCAAAGCCCTGAGTGAGTCTGTGCTCCCCTACAGGGAGCAGAGAAGAAGAGAGAGCTGAGAAAACACATCTCCTGAGAGGAAGAAGCAGGTAGCAATAGTAATGGTCAGTGTTATTCTTCCCATTTTTTACCATCATTTACAATGCACACATGCTCACGTCGGCTTTGCACAGCCCCGGGAGGTGAGCATTGCCGTCGGCTCCATTGCACAGATATCTGAAATATAAAACTGACACTCAGAGACAGGAAGGGTCAGCTCAAGGTCCTAGGAAAGCCAGAAGTCAGGTCCCGAGGGGAAAAGCTCCTTGATCCTCTGGCTGAGCGTCTAGGGGTTCATTTTTGGCTGAGATGGGAGGCAGGATGCCCAGGTAAGCACGAGACAGGTTGCTGTCACCCACACCTGCAGAAAGGAGGCAGGACAGGACAGGAAGAAGACGAGCCTGCGAGTCCCTGGTTCTAATCACGGATCCGACAGGACCAACACCACAACAGGGGCCGGAGCAGCTGCGGTTGCCCGGGGCGCAAATGTCTAAATATCCCTGGAAATGTCACCAGAGGGAGACCAGAGATCTGTCACTTTCCCGCTCAGCAGGCACCCCTCTGCTTTAGGAACTGCCGAGTCTCCTCGGGGACGCCCCAGACTCCGCCGGTCTCGCTCTGCCGCGGTTTGCAAAGCGCTGAGCCACCAGGAGACGGAAGCAGATCTAAGCCAATCCCCAGATGACCCGCATCCAATCCCACGAGCATAGCTCCACCCCTAGCCCTGTGATTGACTCAGGCGTGGGCACGTGACCCAAGACAAGCCAATGGGAGTCAGGAAAGAGAATCGCTTCCCCCGGAAGCAGGCAGCCATCTTGCCACCGCGAGGATGGCACCTCCCTAAGAAGGGAAAGCAAGACCAGGAAGTGGGGGACCGCGGACTTTCTCCCCCAGATCCAGCCCATCCTGAGGCAGATGCTACCGAACTTACATCAACCAACACAGTTCCCTTTTTGCTGAGGTAACTGAGGTGGGTTTTCTGTCCGTTATGCTTGAACTAGTCCTGGTTTGTTTATCCCCATTTATTTCGGAGAGGGAACGCTGTGGGTTTGGGAGCGATCGCCTGGGCTAAGCGGAGACCCCCAGGGCACGTTGAGTAACAACAGATGGCTGCTAAACTGCCTTCAAAGTGATAGGGGAAAACCCCCACCTGGGGCCCCATGGCTGAACTCACTGCTGATTGGATACTTTTTGGATCCCACTGCTGATTGGATATGTAAAGCTTGTTGTCGATTGGATGTAGAGCTTGTTGCTGATTGGATATGTAAAGCTTGTTGATTGGATGTAAAGCTTGTTGCTGATTGGATATGTAAAGCTCATTGCCCATCCACTGATTGGATAACTCCTCATGCTCATAGTTGATTGGTTGTGTGTAACCCCAAGAAGTGTAAAAAACTGGAGGAGAACAAGGAAGCGGGGCTCAGAATTTGGTGGCATGCCCCTCTGAGCCCACCGGCGGAACAAAGGCTGCTTCTCCGACACTGTGTGCCGCTCGGTTCTTTCCCCGGTCAGTCGCTGTTAACACTTGCTGGAACAAAAGGAGAAGGGTTTTGCTGGGTGGACGATGCAAGTTGAGACCGGAACTGAATCGCTAGAGTAGGGGACAGGTGAGCCGGCCACCAGAGGACCTTTCTCCACCCTTCCTGGGCATCTCCCGGCCTCACCTCCATAGAAATGTTGACCGAGTATTTAGAAAATAATGATTGGAAGGGACCCAGAGTTCTAGCCTGCTTTAGTGACCCACTAGTCTCCAGCTAGTCCAAGTACCATAAAATCTTGTGACCTTGGGCAAATCCTGTTCCCTCTCTGGTCCTCAGTTTCCTCATCTGTTGTGGCCCGTTTGCAGGATGGGGGATGAACACAAAACACAAAGAAACACACAAAGAAAGACACGGACACACATAAAGACAGTACAAGACTGCAGCACCGAACGCACCAGTCATTTTATATTTATACCCTAAAAATCAAAGTTACTTCCTTATACGTGACCACCCAGGCATTGCAGCAACGGCCATAAATTCCAGAACACATAGCCTAAGGACACAGATGTCCCATGACTCAGGGTCTTAATGCAGTTGCTTCAGGCGACGGCCATAAGCCAGAGTTTGAGATAAGCACAGATAAGCAATGCAGCCACAAAGGGAAACTTTCCATTCCCATCCCTTTCGGCCTGGCCCCCTGTGGCTGTGCCTGTCTTAGGTTGTCCCTCCTGGAGGAATCTTACCCGTCATGGGCTAAACAGCCATCCCATGAGCTCAGGCGGTACCCATAAGGGCAAGATGTTTATCAAGTGGCCTCCAGACCCCCAGGGCTGTGGGGCTGGGCAACATTTGCTTACGTGCAGAAGCTCAAACTCTTTGTTATGCCTTCAAGCAGCAACCCTGTTTGTTAGGTGAACCTAAGCCGGAACGTATGACTCTCACGCCGCTCTGGGCTGGGCACGTACTCCTTCTCCTAAGATTAATTCTTAAGCTGTGCAATTATATGGCAAGTCCTCAACACTCATCTGTAAAGGAGGGACTGTTGTTTGCATTTTGCTAGTGAGGAAAGGGAAGCAGTGAGGGACAGGACTTGACGTGCACTGCAGCAGGGTGGGGAGGCACTTAGACTCGCTCATCCCTCGCTCGGGGGTCGCAGTCTTGCATTTTCACACTGGTGAGGGTTCCAGGTGCAAGGATCTTCTTCCTTTAAAAATATATCTGTCCTTGCTTCTTATAGATACAGACTGAAATGTTTGTGGAGGAGATGGTATGATGTCTGGGATTTTCTTCAAAATAAGTTGGAAGGGGGAGAGTAGGTAGGGGTATAAATTAAGCAAAATTGGCCAGGAGCTGTAGAAACTGAGGTGATGGACACATGAGAGTTTATTATCCTATTTCTCTACTTATGTGTAAGTTTGAAATTTCCATAATGCAAGGTTAAAAAAAATAAAAATGAAAGCTAGCCTACTATCAGTGTGGGCTGCTCTGACATATTTCAACATGCTACACGCAGAACCTGGGGCAGTCTCAGCCAGAGGGAGATGAGAGACGTGTACCAGAATAATTGATGGAGATTTTGCTTCCTGTGTTTTCTTTCTTCCTCTGCCTCAAACAAGTTGGCCGATTCTTGCTCCCTGACTTCCAGGGAGGAAGAGGCAGGAAAGAAAGCAAACACTGCTTGAGACTTCATTGAAGAGAAAGTAGAATTTTATTGAGGTTGACAAGAGAGGCATGGAAGAAGTTTCCCCAAGGTTGGAAGGGGCCCACCTCGGCAAAGCTTCTCAGTTCCAAGAGCAGCAGGGAAGCCACAGAACCGCCAGTTGCACGGTGTAAGAGGGCTGGGGGAGCCGGGCATGGGAGCCTCTCCATGGGGACCAGGGGGCACCAATGCCCAGTGACAGAGGGGACCTCTCAGGGGCTTTAGCAAGGTCTAAGAATGCATGACCTTTGCCTTAAGCCATGGGGTGGGCTGCCCCCTAATGACTGACGCTGACCTTCTGGTCTGTCAGGTGGGGTGGGGGTTTCGGTTTTAAGTTGATTTAAAGAAAATATAGATATATATAATGGTGGACACATGAGAGTGAGGACAAAACAAAGCAGGAGTCTCTGGAGTCCCAAGAGCAGGGTACTGATCCTGGTTCTGCTGCTTATGAGCTGAGACCCTGGACAAGTCCCTTCACCTCCCTGCAACTCAGCTTCCTCACCTGTAAAACAAGGACAACCAGACCTATGTTAGGGGTGTTGGAAGGATGGAAATAAGGGGACGCCCTGCACCGGGCATGGTCCAAGGCATCCTTCACTTCTACCTCCTTCTCTTTCCCCGTCCCGACCACCCCAACCCCCTGCATTTAGGAAGAAGCCATTTAAACGGAACTTAATTAATATGCAGTCAGCAGAGGCTAATTAAGAATTTATTTTTGCTCCTTGATTAAATGACAGTTTAAAATCTGCTTTCTCATTTTCTTGCTTGGATACACAGAGTGCCCTGGAGTCTTCCACGCACAGCCAAGAGGCCCCAGTTAAATCTACAAACAGGAATAAGTCGTCTCTAGCTCGGAGGGCCCAATTCCGCATCGTCTCGCCCACCACCCTGCAGAGAGGCTGGAACTCACACAGGTGACTCTGCATTCCTCCAAGCTCACTGCTCTCCTGGTCTCCTCCAACTCAGGAAGTGGAACACTACCCCCCACCCAAATCATCCCTCATTACCTCCACTCCTCCAGCCTCCCCCCCCCCACCATCCTCAGCAAGGCTGCTGGCCCCGCCCTACCCCCACCATCTGCCCGCTTCTCGCCATCTCCTGGCCCCCTCCCAGTTCACGCCGCCATCTCCTCTTCTCTAGAGCTTCTCGTCGGTCTCTCTGCTTCCTCTTGCTCCCCTCCTTCTTTCTCTCCTTGACAGCCTGAGTTTTTCCAAATATAAAGTGAAATATTAATATTTAAAATATTAATTGAAACCCTCCAGTGGCTTTGTATTGGGCTTAGAATAGAAATCCGCTCCTTCTGGTACAGCAGCGTCATCTAGCCCCCGCCTGTGCTCCCATCTCACCTCATCCATCACTGTCCCAGCTTTGCTCAGCCCTCTGGCCACCTCTCTGTCTCTTGAACACACACGCCCAGCTTTTTCCTACTTCCAAAGTCTCTGTATCTTCTCACAGGTGCCTCCTTCTCGTTCCTCAGGGGTTAGCTTAATTGTCACCTCTTTAGAGAAGCTCTCCCTGACCACCACATCTAGAGGA
Source organism: Cheirogaleus medius (assembly GCA_008086735.1). Taxonomy (NCBI): domain Eukaryota; kingdom Metazoa; phylum Chordata; class Mammalia; order Primates; family Cheirogaleidae; genus Cheirogaleus; species Cheirogaleus medius. The sequence goes on along the minus strand of VBSM01000840.1, from coordinate 1,122,797 downwards.
GTCTCCTCTCCTCCATATCTCTTTCTTACAGAAATGAGCCAAAGACACCCCGCCTCAGTCTGTACATTAGCCCCTAGGTGATTGTTTTCAGCAGGCTGAGACCAGTCAGCTCAAAAGCCTGCTGGCACCAAACTCAAATTTTCACACATGTACTTGTTCTAAAAATACCCCAAAAGCAGACTTTTTTTTAGTCACTTGGGGCCTGTCAGCTTTGCGTACTCCACAAAACTACACCCCACATCTGCTGACCATTGGTAGAACAGAGCCTCGTGGATATAAGACCCCAGGCTGTTACCGCCTTGCGGAGCTATCTGACCCAGAGAGTCCCTGCCGTGATGCTGAGTGACATCACACAGACATACCAGCCCTGACTCCCACACCCCCTCCTCTGGGAGTTCCCTTGCCCTCCACCCTTCTGGAGGGTGGGCCCCTGGCCGGGAGCCTCTGGACAGTCTCATGCTGTGAGGGGTTTGCTCTCTCACACAACCCTGTCCAAGCAGCACCCGGTAAAGATGGTTGTGTGTTACTGCCTCTCATGGTGGCATCTTTTCCCTTGATTAGCCCCCAAATCCTTCAGATCCCTACGCTCTTCATCCACTACCCTGTTTTATTTCTTGACAGCACTTACCACTCTCTGAAATGACCTGGTTAAGTTGCTTGCTTGCTTTTTTGTCTCTCTCCCCCATTAGAATATAAAGTCCCCATAATCAGTAAGTCTGTGAAAAAGATATTTGCCCACACTAGCAATCAAAGAAGTCTTGAAGTAAAACAAGAGATGTCACTTTTCATCCAAGGTGGTGAATTTTTAAAAGTCTGACCGACACGTATTGCCAGTGTACGGGAGGAAAAGGAGTGCCCTCGCACCCTGCTGGTGGGAGTGTGAGCTGGCACACACCTCGGAGGGCAATTCGAAACTTAAAATACACGTACCCTGCGGCCAAGCAATGCTACGCCCCGGTATCTACCCTGGAGTGACACCACACATGTGCACAAGGAGGAAGGTCGAAAAATAAGTAAATAAAAGAGGACTTGCACTGCCAGGAAGGTAGAGTGGCTGTACATCCCCTGTCCTTCCTGTGAGCACAGCTAAAAACCCTGGGCATTTTGTATAAAACAAACGTCGGAAGACTCTGAAAGGTGGAGAAAAGAAGGCAGCCTGGGTAGGGACCTCAGGACCCAAGTAACAGCACAGTGCTGAGTTCTCTGGGTTTTCTTTTTGCCTCAAATATCACAATCTTAGAGCCTGAAGAAACCAGCAACTAAGAAATGCCAACAGACACAGACAAAAAAAAAAAAGGTCTAACAAAATCCTGCTCCCTCCTGCCGAAGGATCAGGAAATGTACAACCTAGAAAGACAGAAACTATTAGACAGTATTGCTCTACTCCAGAGAATCTATAGTCCCACTCTCACCCACACTAGCAAACACCAAGTGGGAACCGAAATCTGCATCCTTACCAGGCTATGCCAAAGCACCCCACCCCCCAGTGGAGTCAAAGAAGGCCAAGTAGGGAAGAGGAATAAGCGCCCCCCCCACGGTGTCAGTGGAGGCCATGGTGGGGGCTGGAACTCCCACTTCCACCCAGCAGTAATGAAAAGTCCCCCTCACCTGTGGTGTCAGGGAGGCCAGGTGGGAAACCTGTGACTTCAACCCCCACCTGGCAATAACACAGCAGCACCTACCTTCCCTTGTCAGAGGAGTTTCAAGAAGAAGCCTATTAAAATAGAAGGTTTAAATAAGATGCAGAGTCTCATAACATAATACCTAAAATGTCCAGTTTTCACTCAAATCTCTTATTATACCAAAAAGCAGGAAGATCTGCAACTGAATGAGACAAGACAGCCCACAGATGTCGACATTAACAAGACACAGATGTTAGAATTATCTGATGAGAATTTTAAGGCAGCCTTCCTAAAAATGCTTCAACAAGCACTCATGAACATGGTTGAAGCAAATGAAAAAAATAGAAAGTTGAGCAAAGAAATAGCCCCAGCAAAGAGATAAGAAAATGTAAAGGAGAATCTAACAGAAGTTTTAGAATTAAAAAATACAATAACTGAAATTAAAACTCAGTGGATGGGTTCAACAGTAGAATGTAGAGGATAGAGGAAAGAATCTGAGAACTTGAATACAGAACAACGGAAATGCCCAATCTGAACAACAGAAAGAAAATAGATAGAAAAAATAATTAATGAAACCTCAGGAACATATGGGACTATAACAAACATCTGCCATTTATGTCATTGGAGTCCCAGAAGAAGAGGAGAAAGAGGGCATGACTGGAAAAAAAACATTCAGTTGAATAATAATAGTTGAGAGCTGCCCAAATTTGTCAAGAAACATAAACCTACAGGTTCAAGAAGCTGACCAAATCCCAAACAAGACATATACAAAGAAATCCACACCAAGACACATCATAGTCAAATGTCTAAAAACTAAAGACAAAGAAAAAAATCTTGAAAGTAGAGAAATGACACTTTACCTACAGAGAAAAAACAATTTGAATGATAGCAAATTTCTTGTCAGAAACCATGAGTGCCAGAAGGAAGTGGCACAACAGTTTTCAATTCCTGAAAGAAAAGAACTATATATATTGAAAATATTCTTCAGGAATGAAGAGGACATCAAGACATTCTCAGATGAAGGAAAACTAAGAGAAATTGCCACCAGCAGAACTACCCTTGAAGAATGACTAGAGGAAGTTCTCTAAACAGAAAGGAAATGATAAGGGAAGAAATCTTGAGACATCAGGAAGGAAGAAAGTGTAAACAAAACTGTAGGTAGATAAACACATTTTTCTTCTCCTCTTGAGTTTCCAAATTATGTTTGCTGGTTCAAGCAAAATTTATAACACTGTCTGATATGGTTCTAAATGTATGCAGAAGAAATATTTAAGAAAATCATATTATACATGGAGGAAAGTAAAGGAACATAAGGTTTCTACACCTTATGAACTGATAAGATGACAGCCCCAGCACACTGTGATAAGTTAACCACTAAAAAAGCTATATAAGAAGAATCACTCAAAAATACTACAGGCAAATGAAAATGGAACTCTAAGGAATGTTCAAGTAACCCACAGGAAGAAAGGAAAAAGAAAATGGATATATATATTTTAAAAACCTAGCAAACAAACATGGAACAAAAAAGATTTAAGCCATAATATATTAATAATTATATTAATGTAAATTGCTTACATCCATTAAAAGACAGATGGGGAGAGTGGATTTAAAAACATGACCCAACTATATCGTATCTAAAGGAAACTCATTTCAAATACAATGATATAGGCAGGTTGAAAGTAAAAATGCAGGAAAAGATACATCATGCCAACGTTAATCATAAAAGGCAGCAGCGGTGATATTACTATCAGATAAAGTGACTTTGGAACAAGGGAAATTACCAGAGACAGAGAAGCACATCATATAGTGATAAAAGGGTCAATCTACCCATGAAATATAGGAATTTTAAATGTTTATGTACCAAAAAACAAAACTGCAAAATATATGAGGCAAAAACTGATAGAACTGAAAGAAAAAAAAGACAAATCTACAATTATGTTTGGAGATTTAACACACCCTTTCAAAACTAGAACAACTGGACGGAAATTCTGCAGGAATACTGAAGGACTTAACACCACAAGTAAGCAGGATCTAATCGACATTTATAGAACACTCCACCCAATAACAGCAGAATACACACTCTTTTCAATTGCCCACAGAACACATACTAAGGTAGACCGTATCCTGGGCCATTAAAAAAAAAACTCAACAGATTTAAAAGAGTTGAAATCATACTGAGTATGCTCTTCAAACACAAAGGAATAAAACCAGAAATCAATAACAGGAAGATAATAGGAAAATCTCCAAACACTTGGAAATTAAAGGACACACTTCTAAGTAATCGATGAGTCAAAGAGGTAGACTTTGGGTTACAACGGGATATAAGGGATATAAAAATACACTGAGCTGAAGGAAAATGAAAATACAACATATCAAAATTTGAGGCACAAGTAAAACAGTGCTAAGAGAGAAATTTACAGCACAAAATGCATACATTAGAAAGAAAGAAAAGTCTCCAAGCAGTAATTGAAGGCCACATCTCAAGAACCTAGAAAAAGGAGAGCAAAATAAACCCAAAGCAAGCAGAGAAAAGGAAATAATGAAAACAGCAGAAATCAGTGAAATTGGAAACAGTGTAATAATGGAGAAAAATCAAAGAAACAAAGAGCTGGTTCCTTGAAAAGATCGATAAAATTGACAAGCCTCTCGCAAGGATAACAAAAGAAAAAAGAGAGAGGACACAAATTACTAATATCAGGAATGAAACAAGGGAGATCACTACAGACCCTGCAGACATCAAAAGGGTAATAAGGGAATACTACAACTCTACAACATAAATTTGACAACGTAGAAAAAATGGATCAATTCCTTGAAAAACAAAAACTACTTCCATCTCACCAAATAGGAAATAGATCATTTGCATACCCCTGTTAAGAACATTGAATTCACAATTTTAAATCTTCAAAAAAAAGAATCTTCAGGTCCAGATGGCTTCACTGAAGAATTCTACCAAATGTTTAATGAAGTAACACCAATTCTGCACAATCTCTTCCAGAAAATAGAAAAAGAGAAAACACTTCTCAATTTGTTTTATGAACCTAGTATCACCCTGATACCCGAATCAAAGATAAATACAGTACCAAAAAAAGAAAAGAGAACTACAGACCAATATCCCTCATGAATATAAACATGAAAATCCTTAATAAAATATTAGTAAATAGAATTTGCAATAAATAAAAGGAATTGTACACCATGACCAAATATTGTTCCAACATTTGAAAGTCAGTCAATGCAACTCACCATATTAGCAATCTAAAGAAGAAAAATTACATGATATATCAACTGATGCAAAAAAAAAAGCATTTGACAACATTCAAAGCCTATTTATGATGAACATTCTCAGAAAATAATAATAAGGAAGAACTAACTTCATCTTGATCAAAACATCTACATAAAATCTACAACTAACATTATACTTCATGGTGAAAGGCCATTGTATGTTTTCCCCCTAAAATAAGTAACAAGGCAAAGATTTTTGATCTCTTCACTCTTATTCAACATAGTGGTGGAAATTCTAGCCAGTGCAATAAAACAAGAAAAGGAAATAAAAGGCATACAGACCAGAAAAGAATAAATACAACTACCAGTATTTTCAGATGACTATGATTGTAGGATAAGATAAACATACAAAAATCAATTATGTTTCTATATACTAGCAATGAACACCTGAATGCTGAATTTTAAAATAGAATACCTTTAAAAATTACTCAAAAAAAGAGAGAGACATGCCGGTTGGGCACGGTGACTCATGCCTGTAATCCTAGCACTCTGGGAGGCTGAGGCTGGAGGACTGCTTGAGCTCAGGAGTTAGAGACCAGCCTGAGCAAGAGCGAGACCCTGTCTCTACTAAAAATAGAAAAATTAGCCAGATGGGCATGGTGGTGCACACCTGTAGTCCCAGCTACTTGGGAGGCTGAGGCAGGAGGATCACTTGAGCCCAGGGGTTTGAGGTTGCTGTGAAGTAGACTGATACCATGGCACTCTAGTCCAGGCAATAGAGTGAGACTCTGTCTCAAAAAAAAAAAACAAAAACCAGAAATACTTAGGTATAAATCAAACAAAACATGTACAGGACTTGCATGTTGAAAACTATAAAATGCTGATGAAAGTAATTAAAAAAGATCTAAATAAACAGAAAGACATACTGCGTCCATGAGTTGGAAGACTCAACATAGTAAAGATATCCATTTTCCCCGCAATTGATATACAGATTTAACACAATTATTATCAAAATCTGAGCAATGTTTTTTGTAGAAATAAAGAAGACTATTCTAAAATTTATATGGATAGGTAAAGGAACTAGAGTAGATAATATAATTTTTAAAATAAGCATAAAGTGAAACAAATTAGTCTACCTGATTTCAAGACTTACTCTATGGCTACAGTAATGAAGACTGTGTGAAACTGGTGGAATAACAGACCACAGACCAGTGCAGCAGAGTGGAGAACCCAGAAACAGACTCACATAAATATGCTTTGACTTGCGACAAAGGCGCAAAAGCAATTCAATGGATTTCAGCAAATGACGCTGAAGAAATTAGACATCCATATGATGGGGAAAACCGCCGGGCGCTGGGACGCACCCGCTCGCTGCCTCCCCGC
>VBSM01000840.1:1096637-1113739 GCA_008086735.1 Cheirogaleus medius | reverse complement strand
TCAAAAAAAAAAAAGACCAAATATCAGAACCAAAGATTCTCCTAGCACCCCATCTACAAGGATGTCAGGATTTCTATGCCAGGAACAGGGGAGCAGAGACCAATGTATGTTTCTTAGTACGTCACGACATCACATTCACCCCATCTCCATAGCCGGTCCGCGAGACGGGAGCAGCATCATGAGGAAAGAGGAGCTCAGAGAGGTGACGTCACTCGCCCAAGGCCACACGTGACCAGGCTAAGGCTCAACCCCAAGGCCACTGGCCTCCAGAGCTTGCAACCCTGATAACACAGGCATGTGGCTGGAAGGCTCTGGGACCCCCAAGTGGGATCCTCTCCTTGTGCCTCTCAACACCCCTCCGAGCCCCACCCGCGCCCCACCGGCCCGGCCTCTCCGCGGTTGAAGTCCGGGCGCCCTCCCCCTGCCCAAGCACGGCTTTGCTTGTCTCCTGGACGGGTGGGAGCTCCGCAGGTCTGTGAATTCCAGCTCGAAGGAGACTGCCGGCTGGTGAAGAACAGCCTCAGGCGCTGGCTGCCCTCGGCTGTCCTCCCTGGGTCTCGAGCTCTACTGTGGGGACGCGTTCCTCCTGCACCCCCGTCGCCTTCTCAACCCCGGACGCTCCTGCCGCGAGGGTTGCGCGGGTTGCGCACCCGCAGCGGGACCTGCAGAGCGGCAGCCCCGTCAGGGAAGCGTCATTTCCCTCCTTATTCCTGCACAGCATGTTCGGAACCGGGCCCTTGGAGACTCGAACCCCTCGGGACGGAAAAGCCGCAGTTGAGAACATCCGTGAAAATACAAAAAGGAAAACAAAACCACAGCACCGACTGGGACGTCTCAAGGCAGAAGCCCCGAGGGCCGCTAATGACATCATCTCTCCTTCACCTTGGGTCCGGGCTCCTCCCGCATCCCGGTCCGCCAGGCCCACGCCCATCTCCCTTGTCATGATTGACAGTAGTAGCACCATCCTTTGCCATTTGGGGGTCAGGCCCACATGGTTTACGTCCCAGCTCTTGCAGTTCTGGCTGTGTGACCTCTGACGGGTAAACTAACCTCTCTGAGCAGCGCGCCTGGGCCTGGGTCCCGGGGTAGTTGGAGAGTCAGTGGCATAATGCATGTGAAACTGTAAGCTACAGGTCTGGCAAACTTCAGTCCAAACAGAACAATAGATTTTCATTCTTTTATAGTCTGAAAAGTCCTTTTACGTAGGTTTCAGGGCAGAGCAAGCAGGCGGACTCGGGAGCACGCTGTCAGCTCCAACTCTGTGCTGTTGCAGAGAAAGTCCTGTAACCCTTTAAAGCCTCCTTTTCCACATCTTTCAGATAGGGTTAACGGTAACCCCTACCTCCTAGGGATGTGTGAGGTTTAACCACTCCGGTACGGCGCTCACCGGCCACGAACCCTCGCCCACAGCCGGCACTCACAGTCCGCACGGTAGTGTGTGCTGTGCATTGACGACGCATCCGTTTTGCTCTTGTGTGATGAGGAAAGCTTTAAAGCACTGAAAGCTCGTTTGACTTTACAGGCAGCTTTACTCGTAATGTAAATCAGAATAGGTAACATAGACATATATGCTTTCATTACGTTGTTTTTAAATGTTCACAGTTTTATTTTGATAAATGAAAAATTAGAAAAGTCATATCACGGCTGTCGGCTAAAGTCGCTGTGCGTGTTCATCTGTGGCTGTCGACTATAGTCGACGCTCGGCTGTGCATGTTCATCTGTGGCTGTCGACTATAGCCGGCGCTGGTACAGAAGTGGTTAATAGGATGGTACACCCACAGGGTCTGTCTCAGTCCCTGTCACAGAACAAGCGCTCTGTAACTTACTGACCGTTTCCATCTTCCCCACTTTCTTATTTATAGTCAAGGCTAATGTCATTGCCCCCATTTTACAGATGATGGAAGTGAAGCTCTGGGAGGTAAAGTACCTTGGCCAAGGTCACACACCAGGGAATGGCAGGGCAGGGACTTCTGCTCTGGGCTCCCAGTCCTGAGTTAGTGCCCCTCCCATTACAGGCCCTAAAGTTTTTCTTTTCTTTTTTTTTTGAGGCAGAGTCTCACTCTGTTGCCCGGGCTAGCGTGCCGTGGCGTCAGCCTAGCTCACAGCAACCTCAGACTCCTGGGCTCAAGCGATCCTCCTGCCTCAGCCTCCCAAGTAGCTGGGACTACAGGCATGCACCACCATGCCCGGCTAATATTTTTTCTATATATTTTAGTTGGCCAATTAATTTCTTTCTATTTTTTTTAGTAGAGATGGGGTCTCACTCTTGCTCAGGCTTGTCTTGAACTCCTCAGCTCAAATGATCCTCCCGCCTCGGCCTCCCAAAATGCTAGGATTACAGGTGTGAGCCACCGCGCCCAGCCGGCCCTAAGGTTTTTCATTCAGCATGAACAACCTGCACCCCTGGTCAGCTCTGCCCGAACAGGTGTGACAACATTCCAGCCCAGGGGCTTTAGACTGGTCTGATTTCAAACTCTCCTCCTAGCTGCGTGCCCTTGGCCAGCACACGCAGCCTTTCTCAGCTTCAGCTTCTTACCTTTAGCTCGATGTGGATTAGCCGTACTCCTCGGGGTCAATGTGAGCAGGAACTAAGAATGGGTGTAAAAGTGTCCAGCATCGTGCCAGAAACACAGTCTGTACTCAGGAAATGTTCTCTCTCCCTCCCTCCCCACCAGTGCATCTGTTGTCACCTCCCCTGGGGCTTCTGGCACCAGCTTCCTTCCCAGGCAGAGGAACCTGAATGACTGACAGGCCACGACAGTCAGCTGACAAAGCAGCTTCGTCTCCACCAGCGGCCCCAGCCTGCCAGGCACCTGCCCACTGGCGGCGTCCCATCACCTGAGCGCTGAGAGCTAATCAGGGCACAAGGCAGGCGGTGACAGACCCATCTCAGCTCCTCCAGGTCCTGCCTTTCTCTCCTCCCTCTTGTCCTCTCTTTTCTCGTCCTTCCCCCAACTCTGACTCCTTCTCTCACCTTCCCTGAAACGTTGGAGGAAGCAGCCCCACGGCCTCTCACAATGACCCAAAAATTACTAAGATGTCAAAAAAAAAAAGTACAGGATGATTTATTCATTCTACAAACTCTTAGCTCAGTCTTACTCTTATGGAGGGGCATTGAGAAGACAAAAGCGAAAGAGACACAGTCTGGCCTTGGGGATTTCTAGAGGAAAATGAGGTATCGACAGATAGGTACAAAATAGTAGGGTGCCCCACAATAAATAAGAATCCCAACAGCTGCTATTTATTCGGCACTTTATACTTATTCCTGTTTAAGGTCACTGCCCAAGTGCAGAGAGGTTATGAGTCTTACCCAAGGTCACATGGCCAGTAAGGGGTAGTGTTGAGATTCAGATCCAAGTGTGGTCTCAAAACTTGGGATTCCTGGCCGGGCGCGGTGGCTCACTCCTGTAATCCTAGCACTCTGGGAGGCCGAGGTGGGCGGATCGCTCAAGGTCAGGAGTTCGAAACCAGCCTGAACAAGAGCGAGACCCTGTCTCTACTGAAAATAGAAAGAAATTAATTGGCCAGCCAAAAATATATATAGAAAAAATTAGCCGGGCATGGTGGCGCATACCTGTAGTCCCAGCCACTCGGGAGGCTGAGGCAGTAGGATATCTTGAGCCCAGGAGTTTGAGGTTGCTGTGAGCTAGGCTGACGCCACGGCACTCTAGCCCGGGCAACAGAGTGAGACTCTGCCTCAAAAAAAAACAAAAAAACTTGGGGTTCCTTCCACTTCCTCAAGCTTTGTCTCCCTTGGGAATGTCCAAAACATAGAGGAAATAATTATGATGCAGTGTGAAATGTGAAATAAAAGCACAAATGACAGAGCAAATTAATACTTTGGGGAAGGATTCTCATGAGCTGGATATGGAAAGGTGGTGATTATGTATGTATACGTCTCTCTGTCTGTGCCTACGTCTATGTGTACAGCTATGTCCATGTCTATATTTCCACATCTCTACCGACATCCATGGATATGTCTGTGTCTACATTTATACCTATCTATAATCTTATCTCCCAGGCTGCCTGAACGAAGCCGTCACTCCACTCTTCTCTCTTATGGTAGTTACAATCGAGCTCAGACAGTTGGTGCCCAGAGTTGACTAGTTAATAAAAAAAAACTTCAGTTAAAGTAGGAAATAATTTAAATAATGAGCTACGCATTGCCTAAACATCTTACTTAAACTTAAAGCATATAAGTTTGCATGTATCCTGTCCACTGAAGAAATGACAAGGCTCATAAATTTGGAAGAGAGAGCTTTATTTCTCATAAAGGGCTGCAGCCTGCGGGGCGGGGGGGGCATCCTGACATATTGGGAAGCGGAGCCTCTGACCAGAAGCCAGAAACACACACTTAGAGGGAATGGCACAGGGAACATAAATTTATGCTGAGTGGGGTGGCCAAATATGCATATTTAATAAGGTGTAGGAGGAGTCGTGAATATTTATGAAAGAAGAAATGTGCACATGTGCACATGAGCTTCACGGGGGCGGGGGGGAGGCAAATCCATGTTCAGAAAATGGCAGCTTAGCATGAGCTGAGGGTGGAGTTTTCCGCCCTCTGATGTTAAAAGGTGAAGCAGAGGACACGGAAACCACTTCTGTGCGGCCTTCATAGACTGGCCAGAATCGCTCCGTGGCTGGCATTATTCTCTTATCAGGAAGGAATGCAGGTTAGCTGTCACACTGAAACCACAGAAAAGAAGAATTACACAAGAGACTGATTTCTGTTTAGTCCTTAGGAAGAAAGTCTGATGGCTGTTAGGGAGGGAGGGGGTGTAATGAGCCATGTCTGACCGCCCCCCCCAATCCCATCGTGATTAGGTACTCTGTTTTAAGCTTGCTCTGGGGTCCCTTTGGCCAAGGGAGGGTCCATTCAGTCAGCAGGGTGTGCTTAGGATTTTATTTTCCGTTCATGATCCAAACAATTTTAGATAAAAGCCTCTGAGGCACTTCAGAATAGGTCTGTTGATGGAATTCTGCATCTTCTTTTTTTGGGATAAACCATAACCAAAATACATCATGCTGTAGCAATGTCTACATTGTCAAAGCGTGACAAGAAAAGGCAACTGGAGTGCTGAATCCTTCTGGATTTTTAGGGTTTTTCTTTTTCCCCTGACCCTTTCTGGGTCTCTCGCCCACACGTATACAGACAATATTTTTTTAAGCAACTGACCTTTATAGGGTCTTTCCAAAACACTCAACTTAGTTCATCATAGAAAATAGAACTTTCCTTTCCTGAATCTTTCTTGTATTAAACTCATTATTATTGTAAATTATGTTATTTAGTTAAATATGACGCGAACTGATGAAATATGAGTGCAAAAACGAGAGAGCGGTTGTTTCCACGAAAGCTGAGTCGAATGGTTTGGAAACACTTCACAGAGATGAGTCGCTGCAAGGTAACAAATACAGGTGCGTCCTGCCAAACGGCAAGTCAACCGATGGAAACATAAAGACAGAGATCTGCTCATCTGGAGAGTAACCTGGGTGTTCAGCCTGCCATGTGACACCGGTAAAGGTCAACAAGGGCAATGAAATGTTTTATGAGTTGTCTCTTTAACACCCTCCTTGCCTTTTTTGGGAATTAAAACCCACATTCCTGCCTGAGGCCAGTAATCAAAGGAGCAGAAAAACGTTGTTTGGTGTTTGCTTTCCAGTGTCTTACACCTCAGGAGATGGCTCATCAGAATTGTCCAGACAGTGGTCATGAGGTCTTGTCACCAGAGATGAGATCGACCAAAACCACCAATTATAGTTAAACAACTACAGCCTGAAGCCGTGACATGTGACACTGGTTACATAGACCCAAACCCAGTGACCGAAACCCCCACTTTTAAGAAGCCCTGTTTGTCTGCTTATGGTCAGGATGGCTGTCTCAGAGACACTAGTCCACTTCCCTCTTCATTTGCCAGCAAATTAACAAACTTTTCTTTCCTTTTCCTCAAATCACTTGTCCTCATTCTTTGTCCTCACTGATTCAGCCTCAGGGACAAGCACCAAACTTTTGGTGACACCACCAGCCCCAGGCAGCAGGTTTGCGGATGACAAGCCATTGATCCAACATGATAGTTCTGTGGAGGCCAGGTAGAAAGCTCCCACTGCACCTATTTTATATTTCTGAGCCCCCAACAGGGTCTACGTGGAGTGCGGAAGGGCCCTGCCCGGGCTCTGGCCCACTTCCCGTGCTCAAGAGGAGGCTTGCACTTCTAAGTAGCAAGACCCTACAGCGCTGAACAGACTGTTGTCACTAGAGAGCAGGTCGCTGTGCTGGCGAAGGGCCGCTCATTGTCCCTGCCGTCTCTTCTTCATCTCACTCTTCCCGGTTCTCAGCTCTTGTCTCCTGTCTCATACTGGTGACAAAAAGGTACAAGAGCATATGCTTTGAGGGGGAAGGAACTTGGAAATATTTTACCCCCAAATACATCATGTTGACATGCTGGACTGACTGAAGAAACCTCAAGTTCTCTCTGGCCTTGCCCCCAACCCACCGTTGGCACTCTCCCAATGCCAGAAAGGCATATAAGCTTCTAAACCCTTTTGGGGAGCTGAATCTTCATTCTGATGGTTCCCATGTATATACATTAAATAAATTTGTATCTTTTTCCTCCTATGAATCAATTTTCCTCATGTCAGTGATTTTTCAGCAGACCTTTATGGGGACAGGGGCCTTTGATCCCTACAGGGGGGTGGCAAGAGAGGAGGGCGTGGGAGAAAGTGAGGCTGGGGAAGTGGGCAGGCATCAGTTTGTGCCACGCCAGGGCATTCAGACGTTCTCTCTAGGCAATGAGGAATAAATGAGGTTGAATGTGTGCCAAAGAGAGGTCACTCAGGCAGCTGATATGGACAGTGGGTTGGAGGAGAATGGAGGCAGGGAGGCCAGTAAGGAGGCTGCTGCAGTCACCTGGGCCAGAGACGATGAAGCCTAAACTCATATGGGGGCTAAGGTGAGGACGAAGGTACCACATGGTACCAGACCTGACAATGGATTAGACACAAGGAGTGAAAACAAAGTCTCTGCGCATGCTCGGGCTTCTGTCTTGGCCAACTGGCCCCACCCAGAGAGATGGGAGGACAGGGATGGGGGTGGGTTTGGGGTCAGGACGATGAAGTCTCCCGCACTGGCCACCTGATCTTGCGTAGCCTGTGAAGCATCCAGAAAGAGCATTCTAGGAGCCCAGAGACATTCCAACCCACTGGGAAGACTGCGTCTTGGAAAAACAACCCTTCCAGCTGCTTGAACCTAGTGGAAGCTGCCTTCTCCGCTGGGGTTTTCTGACAGCTCCCGTTCAGCTCGACACTTGGCAGTGAAGTGGAGAAAGCTATGGCCTTGAGTCCATCCAGAACTGGGTGGAAATTCCTAGCTCTGCTGATGTACACTGTGTGTGGCTTTGGCAGTGTGATTTAATGCCTCTGTGATTCTGTTTCTTCATCTGGGAAGTGAAAATAGTAACACATTCCTCGTGGACTATGATAAGAACCAAACGCGACTGTGGACGTAAAGCGCCAGGCTAGTGTCTGAGACATGGCAGGTGTTCTCTAACGGTGCTAACTAGCGGTGGCATTTCATACCACTAACTAGGGTATGAAACTAGTAGTAGTGGCTAACTAGCAGTGGCATTTCATACCACTAACTAGTGGTATGAAACTAGTAGTAGTGGCTAACTAGCAGTGGCATTTCATTTGTAATCTATAAAGTACCATCTATTAATTTGTTAATCCTGCAAAAATCAGAGTTATAGTCCTGGAGTGGAGAGTTTAACGATTCAAAGGGATTTGAAAAGCAGATATTTATTCATTTCAATTCAATAAGACTTTTCTGGGCTCCCTGGGATTTGATGGGCCCTGGGAATTTAGGAGGGACCTCTAGATATTTCCATGCTTTTTTCCTCCTCCTCCACACACACACATTTAAGCAGACAGTCACTATCACCAAAGGGGGGGCTCCCCCAGTTGTGTGGGAGCTCTCAAGAGCCGAGTTAAACAGACATTCCATGCCGGGCACTGAGCACACAGAACAGTCGCGCCAAACCTTGGCCCCGGAGACGTAGAGCCCAGTGCTGGGCATCAGCGAGTCTTGAATGAGCTTTTTCTCCAGGAACCAGTCTCCACCCCCGCCTCAGGCTCCCTGCCCATGCACAAGGCTGCCAGCCCATCTGTGTCCTTGAGAACATGCTGGGCTCCTGACCCAGGCAGCAGCTGGTCTACTACCTGCTGCCCCCGACCCGGCACCGGTCCAACTCCGAGGCAGTGAGGACAGAGCAATAGAATCCGAGAGCTGGGAAGGGACATGGAACTCATCCAGGGCATGGGGTGTTCAACTCCCTGGACCTGGAATCAGAAAAGAGCTTGATATTTTCACGAGCTTGGCCCCTTACCACCTGTGTGGGTCAAGGCGGTCACTATTCACTCTGAGTCTCAGTTTTCTTACCTGTAAAAGAGGGATAATGAATGTCTACTTCATAGTGTTATTGTAAGGACTGTGTAGGATATAGGCTATTGGGACTCTTGATTGGAAATGACAGATACCCATCGAATGGCGAAATGGTTAAGCAAAAACCAAAACAAAACAAAACAAAAAAAATGAGGGGCATTTATTGATTCAAAGTGTTACTGAAAAGTTTAAGAGTAGATCTGACTTCAGACAGCTGAAACTCGGAGCTCAGACATCATCAGAAATACCCCGTCTCTCTCTCTTTCTCTCTCTGTGACTCTGTGTGTGTGTGTGTGGCAGTTCCAACGTCCTCCAGAATGGCTTTATTTTCATAGAAACCTTCCCTTCAAGGAGACAAGCTGGCCACCAGCAGCTGGAGAGAGAGTTTCTTTCCCAATAGTCTTAAAACCGGCTCTCATTGGCTCTGATTGGACCACGTTAGGTTATATGCTTACTCCTCAACCAATCACTGTGCCCTGGAAGATACCATATTCCCACCGGCCAACGTCGGGTCATGTGTCTGCGTCTTGAATCCTGGATTCCAAATTGGCTCAACTGTGCCCTGATAAGAGGGACTGATAGTAGAGACAGAAGTATCCAAAGGAAAATCAGGATGCTATTATAGATCCAAGGGGGAATGGATGCTGGGCAAGCAGACATCAATAAGAATATGTAGGAGTTAATTTTCAACAAATGCTATCATCTTCATCAACATTGTTATCATTGTCATCATAATTATCAACATCATTGTCACTATCATCATCACAAGTGAATAATAAATTGTACTTGTATGTTCCTGTGACCTACCGTTCCCCATGTGACCTCTTCTACAACCATTCTGTGCTTAGAAGAGGAGTCTTCTGGCACCCAGGCAGGGTTTCTAAGAGGCCTTCTTCCCTGCTCCCTAAAATCATCCAGTCCTGCCTCTGTCCTTTCTCTGGGTTCTGAGATGCATCTGCTCCAAACATGGTCTCTGCTCTTCATCAACATCGGGCTCCAGCCCCATTCTCCGAGACTCGTCACACACTGTACCACCCTTCTGGTCCTGAAATCAGGACCTCTTTTCATCACTGGAATTTATCATTGGCCCCATATCCTTATGGTTACATCTCTATATGGCTACTTGAATTGAGTATGTATATTAGCAGACTTTTAGTTGAAAATAACAGAGGACTTCACTCAAACTGACTTTTAAAAATATTATAAAAGGAATTTATTGGCACACACAAAAAAAATCCAGAATTCCAGCAACTCAACGACATCACCAAGAATCTGGTTTCTTTCTCTCTGTTAGCGCTGTGTTTTGTAGCATTGACTTCATCCTAAGGCTATTTCCTTGGTATTCCCAAGATAGCTTCAAGTAGATCCTGGGGCTACATGTTCCCAATCTTGTGTCCAGCAGAAAAGAATCGCTCTTTATCCCAGAATTTCTAGCATAATTCTAACGGATTCACTCTTACTAGACCAGCCTAGGTCTCATCCTTGGTCAGTTTAAGGGAAACCTGGTGGGGTCAGTCCCAGGCAAGCTGCAAGTCTGAAAACTGGGGAGAGATGATTTCCCAAGAGAAATGTGGGATCCTATTACCATTAAGGAAGGAGGAAGTTTCCTGGCCAACAGTCAAAAGATGATCATTATCATATATTTTAAAAAGCCATGCTCAGATTATACCTGGAGGCAAGCCCAAGATCTGCCTATATTCTCAGAGATATCTGCCCTCTCTTTTCATTTAAACTCTCTTTTCAATTGGGAGGTGATTCACTGAATTTTTTCATCTTGAATCAGGATAAGAAGCTTGTTAGAGTTGTTTGTACTGTCCTTGCAAATCTTCTGTAAGCCTGAAATTATTTCCAAATAAAACAATTATTAAAAGTAGCATGTGGTGCGTGGTCACCATCTTTTGCTCCCGCAGGTAAGATTCATGTAATCTTGATGTTTGCCTTATCTTCGCTGCAGGGATGATGGAAAAAGGGGAGAATTCACCCAACTTCGCTGGGACGTTGGAAGCACTGTTTTGGAAAAGACCTTTCAAGCTTTGATTCACTAAGTGTGCATAAATTGGCAAACATATCAAAGTCTTTTAAACAAAGATTAAGGAGTAGGAGCTCTAAAATAAACACCTCCAAATTAGAGCCAAATATTACACTACTAGGATCACGTCTCCTGTCTCAATTATCCCGTTGCTAAATATGGGATGTAGGTTGTCAAGGTGAAGCCCTTTATAGCAATTACCCTGTGCTTGCCAATTCTTTGCAGGGTGGGAGGGCAGACACTCGTCTGTTTAGTGCAAAGGTCTTCAGACCAAGAGGAATGGTGCTGAAGGGTCTGTACCCAAGGCCAGCTCCAGAGGAGCCCCACCCACAGCTAAACCTGATTTAGATGACAAGATTCTGGATATCGAGCCTGGACCTGACAATGTAACAGATGGGATTTGGGGGACGTACTAGTAGGAGTGAATGTATTTTGCACATGGGAAAACATAAATAATTTATGGACAGAGGGTGAATTGTAGTGGTTTTAAAATACGGGCCCAAAATTCTTTGATATCCTTCTCATAGAGAGGTAGACTCTATGTCCATTTCTCTTGAATCAGGGACAAACTTAGTGATGGGTCGACCAATAAGAGTATGCCAAGTGACATTACTTGACTTGTTTCATTTGCATTATCTCACATAGTTATTCATTGGTGGCGAGAACACTTAACATCCACTCTCTCAGCCAGTTTCAAGTACGCAGTTCACTGTTACTAGCTATCGTCACGATGTGGTACGTACAATAGATCTCTCTGAGGCTGGGTTGGGAAAGGTCACACCGCTTTTGCATGGTTCTCCTGAGAGGCTCACTCTTGGAATCCGGGCAAGAGGAGGGCTGAGCGGCCAGCGGAGAGGTTCGCAGGGAGAGGCTGGGGCTGGAGGGGAGTGAGGCGCCTGTAGTTCTCAGCTCCATCTGGGGCCTCCAGCCCAGCCGTGGCTTCAGCACTCTGGACAGTGGGTCCTCCAGCCCCACCACCCTCCCCACACGGAGCAGAGACCAGCCCGCCCCACCGCCCCTGTCCAGACGGCAGATCTGCGAGCAGAATGGATGATTTCTGTTTGGTCGAGGCGCCGAATTTCAGGGTGGTTTATTGTGTAGCTGAAGTATGTGGAGCAGCATGCAAATGATGCAGAGCACTTCAAAGAGAATAACTTTGATCTCCAAGTATTGAGACACCCTTGTGAAAAACTTTAAAGTCCATGAATATTCGTGCAAAACTGAACTTCCTGATGTATGTACTGCCAAACATCAAATGAAAAATAAAGGCAACAATAATGAGCCGTCCAACAATTTTACTGGGGAAACAATATGTATACATCCTCGAAAACGTCGACATTGGATTCAGTTCTTGTTTGTCCATAAAATCAGCACATAGTTCCAATGATGACCTGTGTTTTGTGAAATAAAGGATATCATTAATTTTATTTCTTATTTTTAACTCTTGGCAAGGTCCAAGTCAAATCTATTAACCTGCTTTTCTGCCAAAATTGTAATCGCTGCCTGAAGTGGTTCATATTGAGAGGGATTTTTTTTTCTGTTCTCTAGTTATTCTTAGGAAACTATATTAGTCAGGGTTCTCCGGAGAAACAGAATATATTTGTGTGTGTGTGTGTGTGTGTACATATATACACATAGATATGTATATATATAGGTTCTGTTTCTCTGGAGACCACACACACATATATATTCATGTACATGAAGAGATTTATTATAAGGAATTGGCTCACACGATCATGGAGGCTGAGAAGTCCCACTATCTGCCATCTGCAAGCTGGAGACTCAGGAACGCCGGTGGTGTAGACCGAAGGCCTGAGACCTGGGAAGATGATGCTGTAGTTCCCAGTGGGTCTGAAGGCCTGAGCGGCCAAAGTACCGAGGGCAGGAAAAGACCGACGTCCAGGCTCAAGCAGCGAGGCAGAGTGAGTTCACCCTCCTCCACGCTCCGCTGTATTCAGGCCGCCCGTGGGTAGGATGCAGCCCACCCACACCAGGGAGGGCCATCTGCTTCACTTGCTCCACCAACTCAAATGCTCATCTCTTCCAGAAACACCTTCACACTCACACCTGGAAATAATATTTCACCTGTTGCCTTGGCATCCTAAGGCCCAGTCAAGCCGACTGATAAAATTAACCATAACAGAAACCAATAACCTCTTCTATGTACCTGGACCATAACCTGGTCCTGTTGTACCCTCTCGCTGTGTGTTCCACCTGCCGACTCGCTTGTTCCTGGTGCCAGAAGAGGAGGATGTTCCCCAACCTCTCAGGGCCTTCCTTCATCCGCAGTGTGCCAACCCTTCAGTGAACGCCCTTGTCACCACGGAGACAGAGCATCAGAAACGGCTGCCTCCAGCCAAAGCCCCCTGGAGTGCTGTGTTGCCCCGCCCTGCCTCCCACCTGTCTCCACCACCCTGGCTCTTCATCCTCTTTCCTTGGCATGGGACCTTCATTCCATAGGTATCCTTGGATCATATCAGCCTCTTCCAGGAAATAACCCAGACCAGTTCCTTCCAGTCCCCAGTGCCAAACCATGACACTGAAATGTCTTCCAGATTGATCCCCATTATCACAAAGAGAAACAAGGAGCAATTAACAGATGCCGTAGTCAAAGAAACCTGATACAATTTGAACATCCCTTATCAGAAATGCTTGGTACCAGAAGGTTTTCAGGTTTTGGAATATTTGCATTATATTTACAAGTTGAGCATTCCAAATCCGAAAATACAAAATATTCCAATGAGCATTTCTTTTGAGCGTCATATCAGCATTTTAAAAGTTTCATATTTTGAAGCATTTTTTAATTTTGAATTATTGAATTTGGGATGCTCAACCTGTATTGACAAATTTCACACTGCCTCGGGGCTGGGTCTGTGGCAGAAGCCTACAGATACGACTTCACATTAGGAAATTCCAGATCCAATTTTTTTTTAACCAAACTTTGGGGTCTTGAAATCCATTATATAGCAGTTAGAACTCATGCTGAAGTATCAGAAAACCCAACTCAAACTGGTTTAAACAATAAAAGGAATTATTTGCCTGATATAATTGAGAAGGGCAGAGATAGAACTAGCTTCAGGTAAGGCTTGATCCAGACACTCAAATGATGCCACCAAGAATCCAATTTTATTCCATCTCTCCTTTCTGCCTCCTATAACAGTACCCTCATTTGAAGATCTCACTATAAAGCTGCTTCCCTTCTTGGTCACAGGGCATCTGTCAGTATCTCCGAGGGTTACACAAGTACACTCCCCAAACAGCTCAATACAAGTTTCAGAATTGGTCGTGGTTGGCTAACGTGGACTATATGGTTAGGATCATGTTATCTCTGTGGTTAGCAATATGAGATACTGGTTGGTTTAAGCGAATTGGGGCCTCAACAGAGTCAAGGCTAACCAACCCACATGGATGAGAAATGCATGATACTCTTAGGAAGGGGGAAATGGGTGTTAGAAGGCTAGAAATTAACTCCAGACCACAAGTTCCACATGCTTGTTGGATGGAGGACACACTAAGGTACTTAACTACCCCCAAGATGGCCATAACAACAATGCATGCCTGCACACTGTTTTTTAAAAATAGACTTTATCTTTAGAGAAGTTTTAGGTTCACAGCAAAATTGAGTGAAAGGTACAGAGATTTCCCATAAACCCTCTGCCTTCCCCATTATCAACATCCCCCACCAGAGGGCCCATCTGTCACAGCTGATGAGCCGACACTGACAAGTCATTCTCGGCCAAGCCCCTGGTTTACGTTGTGTTCGCTCTTGGTGTTGCACGTTCTATGGGTTTGGACAAATGCATGACAAGTGTCCACCATTTATTGCTAGTGTCACACAGAGTGGATCTGCTGCTCCCAGAGTTCTCTGTGTTCCACCTGTGCATCTCTCCTCCCCAACCCCGGCACCCACTGATCTGTTTGCTGTCTCCCCCTAGTTTCACCTTTTCCGTGGTCGTATAGTTTGTATCACACAGTGTGTAGCCTTTTTAAATTGGCTTTTTTTCTTGGAGGCAATCAGGTGTAGTGTTGGAACTCACAGACTTTACAGTCAAACATCCAGGGTTTGAAGCTTGCCTGTGTCAGAGACAACCTTGGTTAAATCTTTTGACTTCTTTTTCCCTTGTCTGTACAGTGGGGAGGAGAGTCATACCTACCTCATTGGATTAATACAGGCCAAGGACTTTAGAGGTCACCGATACAAGCCAGCTCTCTGCAAAACAGCCATTATTAGGCTCTTTGTGGACTTCCCAGAGGGGTGGAGAGACAGAAGGTAGATTTTAGTTCTTGTGCCAAGACTGTTTCATTAGCGTGGTGATTGCCCTTTAAAACATGGGAACAAATGATGGCGTGTAATGTTATTGCCACATAACAGAGACCATCAGGATAAAAATCCAGGAGCCAAAAGACATAAAGTACGTACACAGCAGAGGAAATCCTGGCTTCGCTGGTTGTTGGCTGCCTAGATGCCAGTATGCTTTTCTGTATATTGGAGAAGAAAATTGGTACAATTATTCAGCAACCATTGTGGAGAGCTAAATTCCAGCCTCCTTGAGGTGCTCGGACGCACGGGGACAATACATTTTGACTTTCTACAGTCAGTAGTCCAAAGAGCTGTATGAAGGTCCTGCATTAAGTGGCACTTCTCACGCCTTCTCTCTCACTTAAATTATTGCAGCAGTCTCTAAACTAGACTCCTTCCTGAGTCCAGTTTCTTCTTCTTCAGCAAATACTAAGCACCTAAGTTTGCCCCAAGTTCTTTGCCAGGTCTTAACAAACAATTAGAACAAGCTCACAAGCACGGTACACTCTTGGAGCTTAGGGTCCACGTCACTCCAGAGTGGTATTTCCAGCGTTAATAGAAAGCACATTGCAAACTGTACAGTATGAACGCGATGTTGTTGCTGCGGGGTGATCAGGATGCTGGTGACAGGCGTTACAGCAGAACTCTTGCCTCTCAATGGCTCTCCACTGCCTAACGGATAGACACACGGCAGCCAAGTCCAAACCAATTCCTGCCTAATTTCTCATCCTCCATCCTGTACATCAGCCTTACACTTCATCCACTCCAAACTTCTACTAATAACAGTCCCTTCATTTTCCCATGCTGAGGCCCTTGAGTATTCTGTTTCCTCTGTCTGACGTCCTATACTCCCCTTTTGTCTGCCTTAAAAACACCACTTAATCCTTCAAGGTCCAGTGTCAGCCTCCTGTAACGCCGCCCAACAGGTAACGCTCATCCTTTCTTCCCCTCCACTTGCAGAACTCTCTACAGAAGTGTTTCTCAGTAGGGGTGAAGACATATCAGAGTAACCTAATAGTCATCTCCAAATCCCAGGCCCTTCCCTGCTCACCGGCCACTCGGATTCCTTAGGTCTGGGTGCCTAATGGTTCAGAGCTCAGGCTTGGAGTCAAACACACTCAGGTTAAGTCCCAACTCCGTTGTCTACCAGCTTCATGACTTTGGCCGTGTTACTAAATTTCCCTAAGATGGAGTTTCCTCTGTAAAATGGGGATAGGAATACGCCGAAATGACTAGTTGAGACAAAGTAAATAAAACCCTTAAAGCGGTACCTGGGAAGCACTCAAGAAAGTGTAATTGTCGCTGAAGAGTTTCATTTTATTTCGATTTTGACAGCCTGTCCATTGCTTCCCTGCCCTACCCCGCCTCTCTCCAGGTTGAGAATCACTGCTGAGCATTTACAAATTCTTATGGTGCCGTGTTTATGTGTCTGTGTCTCTTACTAATGTGAAATCCTGGCGGGCAGAAGCTATGTCTTCGTTCTAGACCCCCAACATGGAGCACAGTGTGAGAAACAGCGTCAGTGTGGACAAGCTGTGTGGCCTTGGCCAAGCCTGTCTGCCTCTTTTGGCCTCGGTTGTTTTAGGTGTCAAATGGGGAGAATAATACCTACCATACAAAGCTGTCGTAAACCTCAGATTAGATCACGATTGTGAAAGTGCCCCGAATGGCGCAGAGAAGCGGGGGCGTCCTGCTTTTTCTCTGTCCAGGGGGAACAAGGGCTTCGGCTCAGGCCTGTGATTCCACAGCTACATGTCTTTGGCTGCCCCCTTCCTCTCCTTCCCTTTCCCATGGAATATCAGTGTGATCCTCCTTCTTTAAACATTCTTAGATGACTTATATCTAATAGGAGATTTCGCAAGGACCTGCACAATAGCTCAAGCATTTCTAAAGAGAAAAGGACTCTGGACGCCTTCCCTGGAGTAAGGCCGGCTCCTCTCAGAGTGGTCACCACTGAGAGTCCTGCGGCGAGCAAGACAGACGTGGCGCCCTCGCCCCCGTTGAGTTCAATTCCAGTTGGCGAAAGCCAACGATAAACAAAAATACACATGTAAATAAAATGATTTCAGAGGAATAAGTAATAAAAAAAATGAAGCAGGCGACACTATAGAATAATTGGAGGAGAAAGCACTGGATGGGCAGACAGAGAAGGCTTCTCTAGCAAGGTGACATTTGAGCTAAAATTCAAACGACAAGGAGAATTCAGCCACGTGAAGATCAAGGTGATGAGGGTCCCAAAGAGAGAAAACATCAAATATATATATTTTTTTTTAATTTAAAAAGAACCTTGGGCCGGGCGCGGTGGCTCATGCCTGTAATCCTAGCACTCTGGGAGGCCA
>VBSM01000840.1:1062461-1094286 GCA_008086735.1 Cheirogaleus medius | reverse complement strand
T
Source organism: Cheirogaleus medius (assembly GCA_008086735.1). Classification (NCBI taxonomy): domain Eukaryota; kingdom Metazoa; phylum Chordata; class Mammalia; order Primates; family Cheirogaleidae; genus Cheirogaleus; species Cheirogaleus medius. The sequence goes on along the minus strand of VBSM01000840.1, from coordinate 1,094,285 downwards.
CGCCGAGCCATATAAATGCTTGGAAGGACATAAAAGAGGGCGGGGGCTTGCTTACGTGGGGTGGCCAGGGGGACTTCCAGGAACAGGTACGGAAGCTCACATCCGAAGGAGGAGGAGACAGTGGTTATGAGACAGGCGCCCAGGCAGAAGGGACAGAATGCAGAGGTCCTGGGACAGAACAAGCCTGACAAGGTGGGAGGACAGAAACCCAGGGAGCAAGGGGGAGGCTGGTGGTCGGTGAGGACAGAGAGGCCGCGGGGCTCGCCAGGCAGGGCCTTGAGGCTGTGCAGAGTCTCTGCCAGGCATAGGGGTAGCAAAAATCCAAACTGTGGCGAAGTCACTTCCCTCGGTCGTGCAGCCAGGAAGGGGCTGGATGGGGTGAAGCCCACGTCAGAGTGATCTCCTGGACCCTCCTCAGGTCCCCAGTCCCTGCCGCCATCTCTAGAACAGGAACAGGCGGGTGATGCGTCCGCCGGAGTCGCCTGCTGGAACGTAAATCGCAGCCTTGCGCATTGCATCCTGATGCGAGGAGGCTGCAGGGGAGGGAGGGCCATCGGGCCTCGAGGACTGGGGTGAGGCCGGGAAGAGAGGCACCTGCCTCAGGTGCAAAATTGAAGGGTTGCTAAAAACTCAATCACAAAGCTAAAGAACATTTTTATGAAATTTTTAAAAAATTAATGCAAAAAAATACATGATGAATACAATGTCAAAATTTTAAATAAAGGCAGGATGCAAAGCAGCAGGGATCAGGGTGAGGAAGGAGGACTGAGTTGCATGTACCTAGGCTCTAATCCTGGCCCCAGGACATTTGCTCAACCTCAGGGCCAAGGACCCGTTCTACTCCCACTGGGAGCCAGCAGCGGCATCCAGTCTGCTTAGGACAAACTAAAATTAAGAAATTGCTCCTGTTGGGGGCCTCAGAGACCCCTGCCTGCCTCGTCTGTGTAGCCAGGAGGCGACCCTGGGCCCCAGGGCCGTGTGGTGTCGGGCTGGCCTACGGGCAGACCCACCATCGCATGCGGGGGACCCTCATTGAGGTGCATTGCCTCTCAAGTTTCAGCTCCCCCCTCTGTGAACTCGAGACTAACAGAATGCCTAGTCCCCAGGATTTAGTAAGAGAATGAATGTATGGAGTCCCACGGCACCCGGCTACTCACAGTGCGGTCTGTAGACCAGCAGCCTCAGCAACCCTGGGAGTTTATTAGAAATGTCGGATCTCAGGCCGGGCACAGTGGCTCACACCCCCAGCACTTTGGGAGGCTGAGGCAAGAGGATTGATTGAGGCCAGAGTTTGAGACCAGCCTCGGCAACATAGCTAGACCCTGTCTCCAAAAAAAAAAAAAAAAAAGAAAGAAAAGAAAAGAAAGAAGCTAAAAAAAAAAAAAAAAAAGAATGCAGAGTCTCAGCCACATCCCAGACCTACTGAATCAGAAGCTGCATCTTAACAAGACGCCCCAGTGACTGGCACATACATTAAAGTCTGAGAAGCCGGTCGGCTCTTGGCATATAAAAAATGCTCATTAAATGTTAGTGCTACTCCCCTGCCCACTAAACTCTCAGTCTCAGAGTCTGACTCAGGCAAGAGGAAAAACCCAAAATGTAGAGAAGAGCTCCTAAGATGGACACTTCATTAAATTTTAAATGTGCGAGTTTTGAAGCCAAGGGAGCCTGGCCGAGTTCTTTCTGCACTTAGCCATATGGCTCCTCCACTGTGTTCATATGTAAAATGGGAATAATAGTCACAGTACCGCATATGGTTGTTGTGAAGATTAACTGAGACAATATGAGGGAAGCACTCAGCACAGGGCTTGGCACCCAGTAATTGTTGCATAAACTCTTCCCGCGCTTGCGGTTGCTGCTGCGATACATTGTTACTGAACACAGACCTTGAGATGAGATAGACATTTGTATAGATCTTTGCCATTTGTAAAGCGCTTTAGTTTATACCCTTTTAACTGACTCTCATAACCCTTAGGATAAGGTAGCATGAAAGAGGTGAATTTTAAGAGAAAAAAAAAATTTAGACTTGCGGGTGAAGTGACTTGTCCAAGTTAACTAGGATTTAAATCTCTGGAGTCTGACACTAAAATCTGTTGTCAGACAGAGCACCCAGCCAGTAACCATGGAAAATATAAAGAAAACGGAATAAGACAACATTAGACTCTAGAGATGGTGGTGTCCGCCCTTCCTATTTTGCGGAAGGGAAAACTGAGGCCCACAGAGGGGAAGAGACATGTCCAGGGTCACTCAGGCAGGGTGTCAGCCCTGGGGTCAGAACCCAGTTTGCAAGGCTACCCTTCCAGAGTCCTTCCCAATCTCCAGACCCCCTTCCCTCACCCAACGGGCCAGTCTCCACCCGCCGAGCCTGGGGCGCAGGCCGCATGGTGGCCCTGGGCTGGCTCCCCGGGCAGGTCTAGTGGTCAGGAAGCATCCAGTGCCACCTTCCCTTCCAGCCAATCAGAGGAGGAGCTGGCGTTGCCAAGGGGAGGGCTGCAAGGTTGCTAGGACATGGTCTATAGGGAGACCTTTGCTGGGGCTGGTTCTAGGACCCGCCATAGTGGCTTTCTGTTGCCCAGGCTAGAGTGAATGCCGTGGCATCAGCCTAGCTCACAGCAACCTCAATCTTCTGGGCTCAAGCGATCCTCCTGCCTCAGCCTCCCGAGTAGCTGGGACTACAGGCATGCGCCACCATGTCCGGCTAATTTTTTCTATATATGTTAGTTGGCCAATTAATTTCTTTCTATTTTTTTTTTAGTAGAGACAGGGTCTCGCTCTTGCTCAGGCTGGTTTCGAACTCCTGACCTTGAGCGATCTTCCCACCTCAGCCTCCCAGAGTGCTAGGATGACAGGCATGAGCCACCGTGCCTTGCCAACACAGTGGCTTTCTTGAGGGCTGGAAGAGAAACTCCATCTCCACGGGGGAGGTCAGCCAACAGGAGGGTGACAGCCACGGGCCCTCCCATGGCACTGCCCCCGTGCCAGCCAAGCCAGCAGGCCAAGGCCTGTCCTCCCTGCACTCCACACCTCCCTGAGCACCAAGCCCTGCAGCCTACTCCTCCTGTCTCTGCCAGCCCCGGCCGCTGCCTCGCACCTTTCCCCGTCCCCGGCCTGGGACGAGGAGCCCAGGCTCCCCTCTTGTCCCACTCCCTGCTGCCCCGGAAGGATCTCTCTGAGCACGACGCTGAGCCCTGCAGACCTCCCCACCACCCTCAAGGTGAAGCCCAGGGCCTTGTAAGGGCCCGTAAACTGGCTCTGACAACCGCCAGTCCCGTCTTTTGCCCCCTCCCCCAGCCCCAGCCAGGAGACACTCCCCCATGTCTCCCCCACGTCTGGGCCTCAGCTCTGTACTCACCTTTTCAGAGTCGCCTCCAGCTGCTCCTGCAGGGTGAGGCAGCCGGACAGACCTGTGTCAGAGGGTTAGCGTGGGTGTCGCGTTGTATTTTAACCGTCTGCTTAGGAAAGATGTTTGTGTCCCCATTAGGCTGTGAGCTTTTTATGTCTCCCTCCTAGAGGGAGATGAGAGACCTGGTTTCCAACTGTGCAGGATCGAGACCTGTCTGAGCCTCGCCGGGAATGTCAGAGACTGTGGGCGTGGGGGCTCGGCTCTGCTGTGCCCCAGTGAGTCCCTTACCTGCACGGTGACAATGCCTGGTGTGTGAACGGGCTGTGCAAAGGGTGAAGCCCCATCCGAGTGCGAGTTGTGACAATTCTAATAGTGATTTGTCCGAGTTAGCTAGGATTTTACTCTCTGGGGTCTGACACCCTCCTGACTCCCACAAGTTCCTAGAGCTAAGTCATCCTGACAAGTGCTCTGCCCCACCCTTCCTCCATGGAACAAAAGTTTCCTGAGCACCCTACTATGTGCCAGGTGCGGAGCCAGCTGTCTGGGACTCGGCGGGAAGTAGGCGTTACACGCCTAACTGCACCACCTGTCTTTTTTTCCTTGCCTTCTTGAAGGTCACCCTCCTGACCTTGCACACAGGTGGCTCCACCTGAGGACAGGGGAGTGACCGTCTGCTCCCGGATGCCCATTCCCTGGGCAGACATCAGGCATCACACGCTCCCTCCCTGCCTCCCACCTGCCCCAGCCGGTTGGGAAGCTGCAGCATCTTGCCGTTTTCAATCCAGCGGCTAGTTCCGAACTCGAATATTGTCAGCTCCCTGAGAGCAAGGGTCATGCCTGTGCTTTTTTGCTGCTAGGTCACCAGCATTTAGAACGTGGCCTGGCACAGTCATGAACCCAATTAGTCATTCATTCATTCATTCACTCACTCACTCATTCACTCACTCAGCAGATACTTATCAAGTCCTAATGCGTGCCAGGCTCTAGGGAGACCTCTGGGCCCCCAGCCACCTCCTCTCCTAGCCACGGGCCTGGGGGGCGTTCGAGTTGCCAGGAGGTGACAGTTCCTGCAGTCACTGATCTCTGCTGGAATCCCTGCTTCACCCCATACTGTCTCTGTGACATGGGAGAACCCTTCACTCCTCTGAGCCGCAGTCCTCGCCTCTGTGAATGAGACAGTAATATCTGCTTCCTGCAGCCACTGTGAGCAGAACTATCGTTACTGACAGAAGAGGAAATACAGTGTTGGGGGAGGAGGTGACAGATTGCATTGACGGGGGTGCGGTGGGGGGGTGGCTGAGGGGACATTGCATCCAGCCAGGAGGGGCCCTGGCTGCAGCAGAGAGCAAGAGCTGGCGTACGGAGAGCAAGCGCTGTGGGTTCTGATCCTAGCACCGGCTTCCCCCGTGTGACCCCCAGCAGATCATCTCCCTCTCGCCACGCCTGTATTTTCATCTATAAAATGCAGATGGAACACGGACCTCACTCTTCCTGAATTTGTGCACGCAAGTCTAGCAGACTTGCCCAGCAGGGCTCAGCCTGCAGAGCTTCGCTGGGTACCTACATCCCGTCAGGTCTTGTGCAGGTTCTGGAAACAAAGTCACGTAAGAGCCAACCTTTGCCTTGTACGGAACGCTTGGTGCCCCCTGGAATAAAGCAGAGGGAGGTGATTGGAATCGGAGGGGCTACAATGTAGCAGATAGCTTCACAGACGTGATCTTTTTTAACAACATTATAACAATAATAATAATTATTATAATGAGCACTCATGTAGCACTTAACGTATGAGGTTGGTGCTAGTAGAAACCCTGTTTTACAGATGAGGAAACTGAGGCTCAGAGAGATGTCATAGATGTCCCCAAAGCCAGGTTCAAACCCAGATATGATTGACAATAAATCCTGTCCACTTACACTAATCAGAAATCACAGTGTGGCTAACGGCAGGATACGAGTGTTGCTTGAACCAGTGAACCAGATGGGCGGCTGCTGTCGGGTCAGCTGAGCCGAGGCCAGGAGTCTGGTCTGATGCCAAGCAGGGGCCCGTCCTGCCCAGACCGTTGCTGGCACCAGAGAAGCAGTGGTGGCCTTGGGAGAGGAGGGAGCAGGCCCTCCCTGGGCCTGGGTTCCCCGCACGCTGTCTCCTCAACCCTGCACACCCTCTCTCCTCAGGAGGTTGCGCATCCCCGGCATGCTGTCTGCTCCGCTCGGTGACTGAAGCTCCTGAAACCCGGCTCTGTCAGGAAGCCAAGGTAGGGCCCTGCTCAGCACCTCGCCCACAGTGGTGTGAGGGCGCCCCCAACCCCTGGAACCCCCACAAAGGGTGTCATGCCTTTCCCTGCGATCAGCAACATCACCTAAGTGGGACTGGGGCGGCTCCGCTGGGCATGCGTTTTCAGCACCATTTTTATAGCAGAGAAGCGCTTTCCTGTGTGTTATCTTTTCAATGCTCCCCCCGAAAACCTGAGATGGGTATCGTTATCCCCAGTTACCGATGAGGAAACTGAGGCTCAGAGAGGGGAAAGGACTTGCCCAAAGGCACGCAGCTCTGGTAGGTGGCTAGGTCTGAATTCCGACCTGCTTTTTCTTGTCTGCACCCGGTGGCCTGCGTGTGCGCAATTGCAGGTGCTTGGTCCGCGTCTGGTGCGTGAACGAGTGAATCGATGAGCCGCCCAAGATGCACGGCAGGGCGGAGGGCTGGGCTGGAACCTGGCTCTCCTGTCATTGCCAGGCCCCACGCTCCTTCTGCCGAACAGTGGCTCCCTGCACTGAGGAGCTGGCACCCCCGTCCCCCACCCCACCCCGGAGCCCAGCATCTTGTGGTTGGTGCAGTCAACCTCAGCTCCTCTTCCAGGCGGCCGGCCACGCTCGGATCCCACCCGCCGTCACCTCCATCCACATTGCCTCTTCCCCACCACCCACTGCAAGTCATCCGCGTGCATGGTTGTAAACTTGTTTCTTTAAATAAACAGTCTTGAGTTTCATACCAAATAGTCTCTTAAGAGGAGGAACGTCTCCAGGCCACCTCATATTTAGCATACAGTGAGCCACATATTTGCACAGAGAGAGTGTGTGTGGATGTAGAGATCGCCCGATCGCTATAGATATCGTTGCTCATCCAGATGGGAGCTATTTATGATGCTGAGTCATTCGCAGCGAATGCTACTGAGGAATCCCAGGCTGGGCTCCGAGCCCCAGCACTGCGGACCTCGTGGCTCTCTGCCTCGTCTTCGCCGTTCGCAAGTGGGGGAGGGGGCCTCCCATCACAGGGCAGGGACAGAAGGGGACATTTTAGCCACAGGAAATAGAGACAGCCTCATAACCCGTGCCTATTTCGAGTCATTGTCCTCCATCCGGAGCACTAAGGCTTACAGATCATCTCGTCCGGTTCCTTCATTGCGTAGGAGAGAAAACTGAGACTCAGGGAGGGGAAGGGACTTGTCCAGTGTCACACAGAGTCAAGGACAGAGCTGGTACCAGAGCCCAGATCTTCTGGGTGCTGTCTGGGGCTCTTCCCACACTCCCGGCAGCTCATCTTCCGTTTTCTGTCCGGTGTCTTGGCATTTCCAAGACCAGGAGCTTCCTGTCCTCTGAGAACTTGGAGATGTCACTGAGCACGTCCATGTCTGGGCTCCTCCAGGCCTCCAGCTGTGTCCTGCTTATGGTGATATCTCCCCAGCCCCCGTGCTATCGTGAGACCGGCACACCCTGGGCGCCTGGGGCCTGCGTGCCGAGAGTCACATAAGAGCGAACCCAGCACCAATCCCGGGGACCCTGGTTCTCCGTTTGAAGAAGCTCCCGTTTACCCCACTCTCTCCTCCTTGTCTCTATGCCAGTTCCCTATCTGTGCAAAAAATAGACTCCCTCCCACTCACCACCCACCTCTGCCCAATTCTATAATGAATCAATTTTATTAATAGGCTTTGGAATAGAAACTTGAAAAAAAAGGCTTTTTGTGAAAGTCCCCCTTTATCTCCCTTTATAGTTCGCTTCTCAAAGAATTCTAATAAACTGGTCGGGTGGGATTTGGCCTTACATAAAATATTCATCCATTCTTTTCCCTCCATACAGAACGTATTTCTCTAAGCACTCAGTGATCTCTATCCTTTATTACAGATTCTTTTCAATTGTTCTGAGAGACAGTGGATAAGATGGAAAGAGCCCGGGCTTTCGCATTAGGGCCAGGTTAAATTCTAGCAGTCCACTTGCTGTTCTGTGTCCACGGTGATTGCTGTGGGAACCAAATGAGATAATGTCTGTAAGGTGGCTGGCACATAGTAAGTGCTCAATGCAGGTTTGTGAATGAACGAACGGAAGAATGAGTGAGCGGCTCAGGACACATACGAACCAGATCCTACAGGGTGAGAGACCAACTGACACTGCTATTTTGAGGTCTCAAGGTCATACGATGCTAAGAATGTGGTTTGAAAAGTCTTGGAAAGCAAACCCCATGGTTAGGCTGCCGGTTGGCCTGTCTCTAGGCCAGAAAAGGAGATTCTTTCTCCAGCCCCTTGTGCAAGGGATTTCTGCAGCTCGAGAAAAGGTTTGAGCCTGGAATCTAGGTTCAAAAGAGAAAACGCCTTGAGAGCCAAGGTCATGTCATGGTAACTGTCGGATTCCGCCTTCCCACCAGCTAAAGCCTGGCTCAGGGTAGCATGGGACAGGTACCGAGGGCCACAGTGAGTGTGTGCTGAGTGTGGTTGAGGGGAATTGAGTGGAGTCAACTGGCTTGGCTTGGCCTAAGGAAAGCTGACCTGAGTTGACTTGGCTTGAGTTGACTTGAGTTGTTTTGAGTTTACTAATGGACCCAATGCTCAGATCCGCCAAAAGAGAAGCTTTCTGGAACCTGGACTTAGCTAAGACCAGGTCTCATAGCACATGGGGCCTCCATAGGTGACGTTCTGGGGACATTGCAGGGCCTTCCAAAGATGGGGGCATCTCAGAGAGGACCCAGGGCCGTAGTCAGGACTAAGGGAACAGTTGGCAGTCTTGGCTCGGTCAGAGGACACCACAAAACTAAATAAATGTCCCTTAGGCAGCATTGAAACTTACTGGAATTCTACCAGGATCTTTCCTTACATTTAAGGCAATAGGTTCCTCCCTTCCTGGCATAGGAAGGCCCTTCTGGGGGCCACTCTCTGCAGTGGGAGGATGGTCCCTGGGTCTGAGGGTCACATAGACCCAGCAGTGAGGAGGGAAGACAGGCGAGGCCAGGAGCCAGGCAGAGCTTTGTATTGCAGATGCTGGCACCATTGTAAACTGGTCCTCCTGTGGCAGTGAGGGATTGGGGATCCGAGTGAGGTATGGCCCGTACACCAGGCAGTGTTTGCTGAAGGGAACAGGGACCCCAGAGCCACAGCAGGGCATCGGGCGGGACCTCTGGCCTCACAGTGTGGGGAGCAATTGGTACAGTGGGGGCCCCATCCCAGGCACTGCCCCCCCCCCCGCATGATACAGCCAGGCACCTGCAGGAGGGAGTGAGGAGACCAACGCGCCTCCGTGAGCAGGGGGCTGTTCCAGCCCTCGCCGCTCCTGGCCACACCTGTGTCTGTCTCCCACGCTGGTCTGGGAACCCCTCGGTGGAAACATATTCTGTTCCTCACAGTTCCGCTTTGTACCCTCTAAAAACCTGGGTACAGACGAGATGCCAGTGTTTGACGAATGAATAATTAGGTCAGACTGAGGCTTAGGAAGCCAGTGGAAGGTTTCAAGATGGCAAGATGGAAAATTTCAAGATGGCAAGATGGCCAAGGTCCAAGGTGTAGATGCCCAGCCAGGAAAACAGCGCGCGCGGGCCAGAGGCCGGCCCTCCGGATTTGGCTCACTGGGAGCTGGGACTAAGTGGCGTCAAGGGGCAGGGCGGCGCAGTGTGGGTTTACACGCATGCTCCTCAGGGCCCTGGGCTGCTAGGAAGGGAAGGCCCTACAGAGGCAGCTCTGGGTCCCCCAACCCCCATTTCAATCACAAAAGCTCTGCTTTTATCTGTTCCATATATTGGATTTCCACATGTATTTCCATTTTTTAAGGATCTTTTTGATTTAAAAATGCACTTGGAAAGCATTGCGTTGAAAGAGCCGAGGCTCGTGCAGGTAGACCGTCAGCCCCGCCCTCCGCCGGTGGGGCTTTGGCAATCGTCTGTCAAGCCCCCACATTCTCACCCCAACGCCCCTCCCGGGGATGTGTGGGCATTCGCCGAGATGCCGCAGCCCTGTCCACAGGCCTGTGTGTGTGTGACTGGTGCCTCGTGAGGTGACTTTAGGTGGTGTATGGGTGAACGTTTATTATTTTAGCAGCTCACAATTGATGCATGCTAGAAACATATAACCAGAACACCAACCTCTATGATTTATGGAAATAATATAGCATATCCTTTGAAAATAAAATCATGTGCTTTTTTTTTAAAAAGGCAAATCAATTTAAGGAGAAACACTAAGTAAATGGATAGTACTGATAGGGTGGAATCACGAAGTTGGCACACGAATGACCGAAATTTGGGGGAAATGGAAATAATCTATGTGAAATACCTGTCATAATGCCTGTCACTCAGGGAGGGCTCAAAAAGTGAGTTCTTTTATCCTTCTCTTTATGGGAACTCCCTGGCACAACCTGGAACCACGCTTGTCCCCTGGGACAGGGTGGGTGCCCAGGCCCAGTGGGCGTGGGGCACGGTGCGTGGGGGGTGCAGGGTGGCCGCGGTGGCCAGGTCCAGCCGGGGGCTGTGGGGCTCTCGGAGCAGGCAGAGGCTGCTGAGGCAGCATTTTGGGGCACACACCATCAGTGGCCCATGAAACAATTTTAAGCGTTATTCAGGCATGAATCAAATACCACTGGGAGAGAGTTACTGCCTTCCTGGCCGATTACATCACAGACACGGTCTCAATTGGAGGTTAGCCTCTACTTAAACACCTCTCTAACAAATGTGGATCTTCCTTTTCAAGGAAGAGGCTCAGCCCTCAGCTGGCAACAGTATCTAGCTGGAAACTGAATAACAAGACTTATTTTCCATGTGTTTATTTCTTACCGTTACCTTCCATTTATAGAACACGATACCGGTTTCCCGTTCAGGAGAACGATCTCACGTTGCCTTCCACGTGTGTGCATTGACGGCCACAATGTGAGAGTGTCACTCCTGGGTATTTGAGACAAAGCGAACACTGGTACAAGCAGGGCGGACACAGGAAAGAGAGAGAGGTGGTCCCTGACTGAGGGGAGAGCTGACCGGGCAAAGACTCTGGTTCAGTGCCCGTGCTGGGCCCAGGAACAGGGACGTCTCCGGCCCCGCCACAGCCTCCGTGGCAAGCCGTGTCCTGGAGGGCAGAGGAAGAGCAAGACCGTTGCGCAGGGGCCGGGACCTCCTGACCGAGCCGGAGTCCAGGAGCAGGGCGGATCAGGCCAACAAGCTGTGTGATCAGGGCTGTGCAGGTTTCTGGCTTCCGGCAAGGCTCGGTCCGCAGAGGATGACCCCGGATCTCCAGCGGAGGGAAAGGAAGGAGCCGAGGCTCGGGAGGAGGCATCCTGTGCTGGCGTGGCCTTAGGGGGCTCAGGTGTGCGCCCAGAGAGTTCCCGCCAGCCTTCGAGGGGGGCCGTGTGTGAGCTAGGGCAGCTTCGAGCAAGCGTCAGAGACTAACTGCCGCTCACACGGGGAAGGGGGTTACTGGAGGTCAGCAGAGGGCGCCCGGGGTCACAGGACCCGAGGCCGGTTCTGCCGAGGCCCTCGGGGATGCGTCGGCCAGGCCGGCCGCTTCTCCTCCTCGAATCACTGCTGGTGACTCACGGCCCGGGCGGCAGGCAGCGCGCCTGGCGGGGGCCCGTGTCCTCCTCTTGGCCGGCAGAGCGCGAGGAGGCTTGCTTGGAATGCGGCCAAGACTGAAGACTGGGGAAGGGGTGGTTCCCAAAAAGAAAATCAAGGGGTTGCCACCAGAAGGAGGGAGCGGATTTGGGCAGCCCAGAGCAGCAGGTGTCTGCCTGAGGGGCCGAGGCGGCGCAGACACTGTGCGCACCGGCCTGACTCTCTGGGACAGTCCTCAGGGCCTCCTTTCTCTTGCCCTGAGTGGACCAGGGTCACTATCATCTGGGGCCAGCCAGCCACATGGCAGGGCCCCTCGGGCCCCCAGGGAGGGTCTCCTGGATCCTCTGACGGGCCGGGGGCCGGAGGAGAGCTCAGGTGCTTAGATGCGCCTGGTCCTTGGTCCCCAGGTGGAAAAGGCCCCGCTGGTCCGAGGAACCCTAATGAAAACTAACGCACTCGGTGGGTGCAGGCGCCGTCGTCTGCAGGGCTGGTGGGGGGCACAGGCGTGGAGGGGACCCCCATAACCTGGAATAGACGTGCCTGTCTGCACGGCCAGCTCCTGCTGATTGTCGCTGTGTAGGCGCGAGGCCCCAGTGTTGATGGATAGACCTGCACTGATTTTTGAAGCGGAGGAGGCCCAAATCCAGATTTTTATGTGAAACTCCTTATTTTTAAATATTGTCGATTCACAGAAAAAAAAAAAACATTAAATAGTGCACTAACAGACTAATAAGTACCCCCAGTTTGTGCCCACGGGACTCACTTTTATTCATCCGCTGCAACTCAGCAGAGACAGCTTCCTCCGGGAAGCCTTCCGTGACTCGCCCACCCTCCTTCTCCGGGCACCCGGGGACCCCACATCTCGCCACAGCCCTGGCTTTCCGCGTTGCTTGGAGGCGTCTGAAGTTCGTTCGTTTTTGTCTGCTGCCCTTCTACCGCAAGCTCCTTGGGGCGCCCGCTGTGTCTTGCTGCATCTCCGCCCAGCAGAGAGCCCGGCGCACACGGGCAGTGGTGGCACCGGGGGCGGGGGCTTCGGGGGCTGCACGTGTCAGGATGGGCAAGTTGTACCGCGGTGACAAGGAGATCCTGAAATCCCTGTAGCTTCACGCGGCAAAGGTTTGTTTCTCCCTCCTGCGATGTCTGGGCGGCTCACGCAGCAGGGAGGACGGTGAGTGGGAAACCACGCTCACTCTTTGGTGCCTCCGCCCAGGAGTGATGCTCATCGATTCTGCTCGCAGACCCTTGGCCAGAGCTAGTCGTGTGACCTGTCCCACTACAAGGCGCTGGGAACCCGGGTGGCAGCAGGAGAGAACTCGCTGAGCTCATGTCTCTTCGGCATGAGCCCTGACCTGCAGCCGGCCATGCTGGGGAGCCGGGGGGGGGGGGTCCCCGAGGTGGACTTCAGCTGCCGGTGGGGCAGAGGCAGCTGGGGCCTGGCGTTCACAGGTAGCAGTGGAACTGCTCGTGGTTAGTGTGTGGAAGCGTCTCTGCGTTTGCGTGTTTAACTCAACACATCCTGAAGAGTGGGACAAGAGTGGGGAGAGAATTTCATTAGCCTGAGCTTTCCACCTTTCCTTATTTATGCACTCGGTAAACACTAGGAAATGGAAATACGTTGATGGAAAAATAGAGGTCAAATGCCAACGATCAAACCGTTTAGAGAGAAGTTGCCACCTGGTCCCCTCGGCATCTCGGGTGAGGCCCATTGATGACCCTGAAGTGATTGCAGTTGTTCAGAGGGCTTCTCCCCGGGGATCAGGTGCCAAAGCGCTCGGGGATCCTGACCCCCCGCACCCCAGCTCTGACAGCCTTGGCCAGTCCGGGGTCCCCACTCCAGGGGCTCCAACACACTTGTCATGCCTCTGTCAGGCTGGGTGTGGCGGAGCAACAGATGTTCCTTTGGGATGGAGTCATAGGATCTTAGATGAGCTCTAGAAAGACCGTAAGCTTAGGAGCCAGAAATACCTGGGTTCAAATTCCAGCTCTTTCCTATTAAGTCAGATTCCTAGCAGGAGTTCTGAGAGTTTCAGTTTCATTATCTCTAAAATGCGGACAAAGATAACACCTTGCTCCCAGACCAATCACGCAAAGTCTTTGAGATTATGCATTTCAAGTGCCTGGTACACGGTAGAACCTCAACTGATGTCAGTTTTTCTTTTCCTTCTCCCCAGTAGGGTTGGAGGGATTGAGTCTAACCTCCCACCAATAGCACCCCTGACTGGAGTGAGCCAGTTCCATTTGCATACCTCTGATGACAAGAGGCTCACTACTCCTCCCGCCCCTCAAGCATCCTGCTCCGATTTTGAATGACTCCCGTGGTGTTTGTGAGGGGAGGATCTGATGCCCTTAGGGATGAGGGTTTGAGGGAAAGGTCTCCTCGCCCGACTCCTACCTCTGGCTGACTCATCTCTACCTGTGTCCTCAGGAGTTGTCCCTGGGAACGGAGTGTGGTGAGAATGAAGGGAATGAGGGACCTGCGTAGAGGAACGTGTGTCCATTTCTGGTTCACAAAAGGAAACAAACAAATCCGTCACATGGGAAAGAGGGTCAGGACCGGGGACGTTTATCCCAGAGAAGAGAAATCTCTGGAAGACTGCCGTAAGACCATGATGGAGGTTCAACCCAGGGTTAAGTGGGGGGAACTACCGAGGGGCAAACGGGAGCCTGAAATAAGAACGAGCTTTCTTTCCTTCATTCTGCAAACATTCCCCGTTTGTCCGCCACGCCTGGCCCCATGCTGAGCACAGGAGCAGAGAAAGGAGTCAGTTGCAGGCCCTGATCTTGGGGACGGGGCAGGCACTAGAGGATGATACCGAAACCATTTGGCGTGCTGAGATGAAGGGGAGTGTGCGGGGGACCGTGGGTGCTCAGAGGGGGCGGCTGGCCCACCTTGGGAGGGGGAGGATGAGGAGGCAGACAAGAGTGGGGAGAGAGGGGGTGCCGGGCAGGAAGGGCACTATGGGCAAAGGCACAAGGGTGGGAAACCGCCCGGTATGGAGAGACCCCACCCACTGTCGTCTGTTGCGAGAGGCGGGGGCTGATGGAAGTGGGCTGACCGGTCAGCAGAGGACCTTGAATGACAGCCACAGAGCTGGGAGCCTGTCGTAGGCCAGGAAGAAGCCATGGGAGGATGAGTTGTTTATTGTTTGTGGTTTTTTGGGGAAAAAAATGTATTGAAATATCACCTACATCCATAAAGTGCTCGTATCATAAGTTTACAGCTCCATGAATTTTCACAAAGCGAACACAACCACATAACCTGCCCCAGATCAAGACAGAAACTGACCAGCATCATGGAAGCCCCCTTCACCCACCTTCCCAGTCCCCAGCTCCCTCCCCCCCCGAAAAGGAGCCACTGACTTCTAACCCCACAGATGAATTGGCTTGTTTTTGAACTTCAGGCGAGTGAAAACGTGCAGTCCTGGACGCAGCGTCCAGGGGCCACGCCAAGGAGTGGAGCCGCTGCTCCGGGGGAAGGCAGGTCCAGCTCTAACAGACCCTGTCAAATGCTCTTTCCAAAATGATGGAGCAGTTTGCACTGCTACGCGTGGAAGTTCCGGTGGCCCCGAACTCTCACCAACGTTTGCCGTTTCCGTCTTTTCTGCTTTAGCCGTTCTGGTGAACGTGCGGCGGTTATCATTGCAATTTGCATTTCCCCAATAGCTAGTGAGGCTGAACATGGCTTCGTGTGCTTCCCGGCCATTCGGACGTCCTCTTTCATTAAGTGTCTGTTCAAAGCCCTAGACGGGGAGCGAGGGACAAGGTCCACATGTCATTTTAGAAAGTCGTCCGGGGCAGCCGAGTGGTGTGACTGGGATTGTGGAAGTACGTGCCCCGGATCCCCCGGCGTCTCTCCTAGGGACTGTGCTGCCTCCGCCTCCTTAAACCCCACAGCCGATGTTTGCCCTCACAGGTCAGGAGTGCGACCAGCATTTCACAGATGAGGTGGCCGCTCAGAGAGGGGAATGACTGGCCCCAGGTCTCACGGCGGGGCTGGGAGAGGAGCCCAAGAGCAGGGACCTCAGGCTCTGAGTTCCTTTCTCCCCAGTCTCAGACTGGGGCAGGCAGTGCCGGGAAGGACTGGAACAGAGGGGAGCAGAAAGAAAGGCTAAGAAGCACCTGCAAGCGCATCTATCTCGCTCCTTATTTTGCAGAAGAGGACGTTCCCTCTCTCCCCCTCCCCTCCCCTTCCCTCCCCTCCCTCCACGTCACACACAAGTCCCCACAGAGGCGAGCAGCCTGCGGAAACCCGTGATGCACGCCCAGTGATGTGAAGGCAGGAGCCGTCCGCCACTCACCCTGGGGCCCTGGACTGGTCACTTCGCCTCCCTGAGCCTTAGGCTCCTCATGTGTCCCAATAATCCCTTCCCCGGAACCTGGGCAGAGGTCAGGGAGACACAGCAGCCGGGGCGGCCGGCAGGGCACCTGGGTGAGGCAGCCCCGTAGCGTACCTGGCGCCCGCCATCGCCCGCCCTGCATACTCCAGCGCTGGCCGCTCCTCGGCTCCTCCTGCCTGAGCTCAGGGGCAGCACCCGGTGCCTCCACAGCTGCCCAGGCCACTGGCGGGGCCTCGCCGCCGAGAGCAGGTGCGGCGGGCTGGGAGCCTTGCTTGGTAAAGTGCTCCGTCAACACCCCCTGCGCCAGCACCCTGCCCCCACCACGCCCCTGGGCGCTACGGCTCCCTCGTCCTTCCGTCCTTCAACGTGCTCGGCATTCGGGGAGCACTTCCGGCACCGCCAGGCACCAGGAGCCCACACGACCCCCGCCCCGTCTGCCTGGGGTTTCCTCTCCCCTGAGAGAGAGACAGACAACAGACAAACGGATGGCACAAGGAACAGGTTGACCTTGAACGATGCTCAGGCCCGGGAGATGATGGGGAAGCTTTGACAGTGGCCAGCCACTCCGTCCCAGAGCAGAGTTGGGGGACTCGCGGCCCGCTGCCTGGGAGGGGGTGTCCTTCTCTGGTTTGGGCTCCAAAGGCCCCCTGCAGACCTCCGGGGGGGAGGTCCCAGGACTTGGCCGCTCCTGACCCCAGCTTTCCATGGGAACTCCTCTTCCTCGGTCCACCAGCTTCTCCCCGCACACCCTCAGCGTTTCTTCCTCCCAACTCTACTGGATTCTGAGCAAGCTGAGTCCTTTCCAGATGGTTCTCCCACAAAACTCCAGGGGTACGGGCAAGCAAGCGAATGCCAGACAAGGTGCAGACCCTCAGGTCTCTGCACCCAGCACCTCCTTGCTGACTCGGTGTCTCTGTCTCTGTCTCTCTGTCTCTGTGTCTCATCTCGCTTTCTCCTCTCTGGCTCCGTTACCCTAATTCATGTGCTAAATTTACTTCTTATCTGGAAACACTGATTTCCTTCAAATAAGTATTTGTTCAAGAGATGCATCGAGCGCCTACTGGGCGCCAGCACAAGGCCGGGAGTTTGCGTCTAAGCAAAGACGAGTAAGGCTCGGACCTCCCCGGAAGGGAGATGAGTCACACACCCACAGGTGAAGTGGGGGGGCCCGGGTGGCTGGTGCCACAGGGAAGACACTGATGGGGGCTGGGGCTGCGGAGCATCCAGGGGAGGTCCGGGGGCTTCCTGGAGGAGGTGACGTCTTTAGGGAGACCTGGAAGGGGCTATGCAATGCAGGATGGGCTGTCGAGCGGCCTTGCCGTGGACTGTCGCTCAGAGGCCGAATCGCCTGGCTGCAGGGCAGGGACTTGGGGTGTTATCTTCCTTCCGCTCTTCTGGTTCTCTGATTCCCACCCACTGCCCACGTCTCACCGCCTCTCCTTCTTCCTCTCTCTTCCTCTCATGCTGCCTCCTTCCCCGCCGGACCCTTCTCAGCACGGGAGATAGCACTTCTGAGATTTGTCCTCGGCCTCCTTCTCCTTCCATCCTCTCCCCTCGAATCTAAGTCCGCCTCTCCCGCATCCCTCCTGCTTAACCTCCATGTCCCGAGTAAAACTCGGGCTTCGGCGCCGGGCAGACCTGGGTCTGAGTCCGCGGACTCAACTCGCTAAGGCTTTGTCGGCCATCTGGAAACGGGGCCGTGGTGAAAATCAAATGAGACAAAGGACGTGGAAATGCTTCCTGCGGTTAATGGACTCTTTGCTGTTCGTGAAGGGTCTTTAGACTGCAAGTGACAGAGCCCGACTCAGGATGGCTTCGAGGCAAAAGGGAAAGTCTGGTGTTGCTGGCGTCAGACACGCCTGGACCCAGGGCTCGCCGTGGTGACCTCACAGCTCTGTCCTTCTGCGCCTCTCCACTGCGCTCCTCCACGTCAGCGTCACTGTCAGGCAGGCCGTCCCTTCAGAGAGGGACCACAGCCACCACCTGGGTTCTGCCTGCCGGGCAACCCCATCCCCAGGGGTTCCTTCCAGCCAGTTCTCACCCACCCCCGTGCCAGGCCTGGGGCTCACTATGGCCTGGAGCCGGCGCCGCTGTGACGTGCCCACCCAGTGCCTGAGCACGAGGGGGCAAGTCCTCTCGCAGAGGTGCCGCTCACAGCTGCAACAAGAAGGGGAGAGTTGGTGGGAGTCGACCTGCTTGAGTAACAAGACCAGGAACACGGGGCAGGGGACAGGCTCGTGCTTTCTTAGCTCTGGGTCCCAGCCCAGGGGTCACCTCCTCCGAAAGTCTTCTCCTCTGCCCAGGGACGTGTTGGGTGCTCCGCTCTGTGCTCCTGTGGCACCTGGCTCTTTCCTTTTCATCACAGTCACCACATTTATTATGCTTTTCTACTCACTTGTGTGTCCCCCTTGTAGGACTTTCGGCATGGGGAGGGCAGAGCCAGTGCCCCTTGCACTGTGCCCCCAGTGCTGACAAATGCCAGGCTCTTAGGCAGTGACGGGCAGGTGGATGGATGAGCAGAGAGATGGGTGGACGGACGGATGGATGGATGGCAGGACAGTCGGTGGGTAGGTGGATGAGTGAATGGATGAGCGGTTGGATGTGTGAGTGATGGATGGACGATTGGACGGATGGATGGTTGGGTGGGTACATGGACGGAGGCATGGATGGGCAGATAGCATGGATGGATGAACGATGTGGGAGAAAACTGGTGAGGTCAGTTTGGAGTGCGCCGAGCCGGGGCTGCCCGTGCACACACCAGCAGAGCTGCTGGTAGGCGGAGAGGGGTCAGGAGAGAGGTCGGGGCTGGAGACACAGGTCTGGGAGCCGTCGGCATGGAGACTCTCCTGGAGGCCATGGGAGTGGATCAAGATCTGCTGGTATTGAGCAAATACTGGTACCAAGAGCAAATCGGTATTAACGGATCAACGCCTAAGTGGACATATAGGAATAACATTTGTCGGGTGTCGGCCGGGTGGGAGCGGGGAGGAGGGGATGGGTATATACAGACACAATGAGTGAGATGTGCAACGTTTGGGGGATGGTCACGCTTGAAGCTCTGCCTCGAGGGGGGAGGGGGGAATGGGCAATACACGTAACCGTAATATTTGTACCCCCATAATATGCTGAAATAAAAAAATATATATAAAAAAATTTTAAAAAAAAATTTAAAAAAAGATCGGCGGGGAGGGGACAGAGCAGTACACCTAAGGTCACATGGCATGTTAGTTAGTGGCGCTTGGACCCAGGGCCGTGTGCTTTTTGATCCCGTTCCGTGGCAGCGTGGCCACGGCGGCGTGAGGTGACAGCACAAACTTAACTTCTCCCCCTCTCCCCCCTCTCCCCCCCTCAAACCACTCAGCCAGAAGGGAGCAGCTGCCTGGGAGGACAGAGAGACAGATTATGTAAACTGTGATTGCCACCCACAGGAGGAGGAGAGTGAATAGGTATTGAAATTCGCTTTCAATAATGCATGTCCTCCTCTGCACAGGCCTGGGGCTGGCGAGGGGAGAGGAACCTTAAAGGGACCAAGCCTCCGTTCCCAGCACCCACAGGCCCCAGCCGGGCCACGAGGTCCTCAGTTCACAGCGGGTGGGCACCTGGACAGCCCTCCCCAGGGGTCCTCAGCCTTTCATCTCAAGGACACCTTTTCCCTCCCCTCCTGGCCCCAGTGGATTTGACTTTTTAAAGATCCTGTTTCCCACACATGCTGCATTTAAGTCATGATTAATTCATTTCCCCCATTTTTTAGTAATCAAAACACTTAACTGCCAGTCAAGCTTTCGTCAGCAAGAGGGAAGCCACGAGGTGCTATCATTGCAACCCACAGCTAGGGAATAATAGGACAAGCAATGTTGTCAGCCAGGCCGACCATCCTGGCAGAAGGTGCCTTCTCTCCTTCTCACCCCAGAGATAGAAGAACGCCAGGTTGGGGGCCAGGGACCCTGCTCAACTTTCTCTCATTTTGCAGAGGAAGAAACTAAGGCCCAGAAAGGCAAACGGACTTGCCCGAGGTCACAGGACCAGTGGGTTTTGGAGGCCGAGGCCAGGCCTCTGCAGTTGTAACTGATCTAGAACTTGCCAATGAATTAGGCCAACCAAGGACCTGGAAGTCAGGAGCAAGGCAAGAAGGAAGCGAAGTCATCAAAGCCTTCCCTGTGCATGTTCTGTGCACCAGACCCGAGAGACAGGCTTCCACTTTGTTCCCACACAGCAACCCTGAGAGTTGAGAGTTCCGTTCCCGTCGTCGTTGTCGTCATGCATGGGAAGAAATTGAGCGTTAAAGAGGCTCCACGGTTTACATATTCCACTCAGCTGGGAAGCAAAGGATCGGGAGTCCAGCAGGCTTGGCAACCGACTGTGAAACTCTTTCCCCCACTGGCCTGGCCGGGACGGGACTGAGCCAGTCACCTGGCGGGATCTGAAGTTCCGCTTGCCGCTCAGCTGCTGTGTGGGTTTGGCCAAAAGTTTCACCTCTCTGAGCCTACATTTTCTCATCTGAGCAACTGGGATAGTGTCTGGTCCCTTGAGTGACCGCAGATGATACGAAAAGATGGTTAAGGTTAAGGGCTCCAGCCCAGAGCTTGGGGCACAATATTTAGAAATGGCATCTTCCTCCTCCTTTCTCCCCTTTTCTGGTTAAAAAAAAAAAAGCCCCCAAGCTGGGGGCAGATCTGACTGCTCCTGTCTCTGGGGACCTCCTGGGCTGTGGGTCAGGAAAGCTTTGCCCTGTTCTTCCTCTGTTATCCGTCAAAGGGACCATTTTCCTCTGGTCCAATAATTCTGAGACAAGAGCTGAGGGTGGGATGAGGCTCGTGCTCTCTCCAGCGTGAATGCTCTGCTGGTCACCGCCGTCTGCCTCCACGTCTGCTTTTGTTGGCGTCGGGTTGGAGGTGGCTTGGAGATCCTCGCCACGCTCCCGGAAACTGTGCCCGTTTGCCCCAGGCAGCGTAGCGAAGCCAGAGCGGGAATCTCGGCCCCCAGCGGCTGGAGCGGGGGACACTGCTGAACTCGCCACGGCTGCTCCTATTGGACCAGGTGGAGGTCGAGGGACTGAGTCTGGTTTCCCCTGGACGTGGTTTTAAATCAGTAAGTGCAAACGAAAGCAAAAGCAAAAGCAAGACACCTCGGTAACTGGGCTGGAGGACGAAGCAGTTCCTCGGGCAGGAATTCAGTGTATCAGCGGCTGGTGAGGCTCCTCCCTGTGCCAGCGTGGAGCCCGACGCTGCGGACTCGGGGCTGGATGGACCCTGGCCCTGCCATCGTGGAGTTCCCGGCCTGGTGGTGGGGAGAGAGAGCTGGATGCAGAGACAGACGTGGGGTACCGGGCAGTTTGGGGGCTGCTGCCAGAGCCCAGGGTGGGGCGGGGCTGAGAACATGGGGACGGAAGCATGGGGGGGTCGCAGAGGAGGGACCTTTGAGCTGGGCCTGGTGAGAAACGGGCAATTAGAGAGAGTGCGAACAGATGCAAAGGTGGCGCCACGTGAGAACATTTTAAGGAGGATTCTAGGTTGTCTAAACACAAGGGGATGGACAAACAGTCGGGCAGGAGCGTGAGGTTGGGCCAGACAGCTAAGGGTCTTGAATGCCGTTGCCAGTGAGGATAGACTCCAGGCTTTGGCCACAGAGCCATGGCACAAAATGTCTGTGGTGCAACCATTGTTTAAGAAGGATCTCTCTGCAGAAAAACTGTTCACGTAGCAAGACTGGAAGCAGACGTTCCAAAGCAGAAGCCATAGTCCATGCAAAAATCAGACGGGCCCTGAACTAGGCTGGAGAGACTTTAATGGAGGGTGATTGGATCTGGTGGCTGATTGGATGAGGGGATGAGAGAAAGAAAGGAATCTGCCAGGATGGTACCCTGCTCTTTGGCCCCTCTCCCCTGCTCAGGGTGGGAGAAAGGATCCACCAAGGTCCAGGCCAACCCAGGCTCCCAGGGCAGCGTGGACAGGAAGGCCTCCTGTCAGCTGTGCCTCCCTCACAGTGGAAGGGGAAGTTTGCTACCTGTATGCTTATACTTGTCCACACACTTTCAGTTGCACGGGAAAGAAGCCCAACTCAGAGAGACCTCAGCACAGGGGAGTTTGCTGGTATTTGCAATGAGAAGCTCAAACCATGTGGTTTCCACCACAGCTCGAATGAGGAGATCAGATCCCAGTTTCCCTCCATGGCTTGGCTCTGCTTTTTCCTCTGTGTTGGTATCATGTCCGGGCCAGCTGTCTTCACGGGGCGGCCCCTGCAGTTCCGGACTTACGTCCTACCAGCTTGGCGACCTCCCACAGAAAGAGGCTTCCCAACAGCTCCAGCAAAAGTTCCAGAACTGAGTCTGATTGGTGTCTCTTGGGTCACATGCCCTTCTCTAAACCAATCAGTGCAGCCAGAGGATGGACTACACTGATTGGCCAAACCCTAGTCATGTGCCTTGCGCTGGGGCCTCAGCCCCACCTAAACCACAGGGGAAAGAGCCTAGGGGAGGGGAAAGTCCCCCAAAGGAAATGGGGGAAAGAAAAAGAAATAGTGCTTGGAATGCGATCTTGCTATGCCACCCGGCCACCACGCCTTCCAGCCTTGTCACCCTGTTGTGATCTTACAGGCAGCCTCCCCAGCACCTCTAACGTCTAGGAGATGGATGAGCAGAGATGCGCTTGACCTTTTGCACGTTCAGAATAACAACCGACCGCAGCCATACACTCACTCACCTCCCTGTGCCTGGCCAGCGCCGGCTGTCGTGGATGATGGAAAGACCCAGACTCTGCCCCTGAGGACGCCGCGCTCAGTGGAGTCTATTTTCGCTGTAATTCTCTGATTATTTAGTAGAGTCAGACTTACCCTCCAAAAAAAAAATACATTTCACTGCATATTTTTTCTGGCACTTGGATGCTTTTATTTGCTTTCAGATTAACTGCCTCCCATGAAAATCATGAATTGAAAATGCCTTTAAAAATTCCCCATTTACTTATGAGTCAATTTTGTCTTCACTGGTAAAAATACCTAATTGTTATTACATTTATTGAACATCCTCATTGAGGCAGCCTCTGGGGGCAGGGGAAGGGGAGGTTTCACGGTTTATTCTCTGGAAATCTGGAGAAGGTGTAGGGGGGCCCTTCACTAAGAGGATGGGGGTCTGGAAGCCGTTCTGTTAGAACAGGGAGCCACAGAATTATAGTCTGAACAAAAGAAGACTCGGGGCTTGTGGTCGCTATTGCCAGGTTCCTGTGTGTGGAAGTGGCGCATGTTGTCCTGAGGGTAGTTGTCATGGTTGGAAACCGATGTTTAGCCTGATATGAAAGAGAGATGTCTGGGGACAAGAGTTGTCACCAAATGAACAGACTGCCGCCTAAGCGAGTGAGCTCCTCGTTCCTGGAGGTGTGTAAGTAGAGACGCTTGAGTGAGAAGTTGGACCAAATGACCTTAGCTTCTTCCAACCAGAAGGTTCCTGAACCCTGGGTTGCAGTTCTGGCTCAGTCACCGTATTGCTGTGTGGCCTTGGGTGAGGCCATGTCTCTCTCTGAGCCTTGGTGACCTAGATAATGGCTTCTTCCTCTTCTGAAGACTTCGCCTCGCTCGTGCCAGCCGTTCTCACCTGCCTCTGCACACTCAGGCGGTCTCTGCCCCTGCGTGTTTCGGGGCTCCGGGGCCTGAGCACACCAGCCCGCCAAGCCCGCAGGTGTGAAGCGGCTTCCGTCTGCACCTTCTGTTCCTAGAGAGGCTGTGATTCAGAGACGCCTCCGCCACGTGGCAGGTGGAGAAGTGAGGTCCGGGGGAGGAAACCAGCCACCACCGGGACAGGACACCCCTCCCTGCAGACACAGCCCGGCATCTCCCTGTCCCCGTGACTAGCCCTGGACCCGCAGACGGACGATGCTGGGAGGGGCCCCTCCCACCAGGTCGGGCAAAGGGCAGCCACAGAGGCAGATGCAGAGCTGGGCGGTGAATCAGTCTCCCCAGGTCTCTCCGTAAACGGCCTCAAGGCTTCTCATTTACCTTTTATAGCAGCCCTGCAAGGGAGGCATTAACATCCCCAACTTGTAGGGAGGCGGCTGAGGAAGACTAAGGCTAACGGCTGCGTAAGGCCAGCTGGAAAATCAGTAGCAAAGAGGGCGCAGGGCCAGGCCGGGCCCACCTGCCGACCACGATTCCTCTCTGCAGCGGCACAGACGCTCACCTTCCGGAAGGAGGCACCGACCCTCTCTAGGAAGTGCCCCTTTGCCAGGAAAGTCAGCCAGAGCCACATCTGATCCCCAATTCCCTCTGTCACTATTTGCCAAAGGACAGAGGGGATTAGATGGGCCCAGAGCTCCACCTGCCCTCTGAACCCTGCTGGGTCTTTTGGGGAAGCCACTTGTCCTCTCTGAGCCTCCATTTCCCTAGATATAAAATGAGGACTTGGTCCCTCCAGCACTGACCTGCTAGGATTCCATCATTCTAAGTCTCCTCACCTCCACGTCTCCACCTGGGGCGGGGAGGTGTGGCCTTCTGGCCACACGCAGGCTGACAAAGCATCGGCCACCACTCCTCTGTCTTGCTGTGACCCTGTGGTGTGGACAAGACCAGGCGGTTAGGAAGGCGTGAAGCCAGAGATGAGGAGCACACCCGTAACCCTCTGGCGGAGCCCACCCAGGACTTGTGTGGAGACCCAGCCTGGGCCCTCGGCCGTGGGCTGCACAGGGACAGACCCGCAGCTGCCGGCTCCTCCTCCCCAGAGCCTCACTGAGGACTCGCGTCTGGGCCGCCAGAGCTGCCGTGCCTTCTGCTGCTCGTGGAAGCCAGTCCCAGGTACTGCCAGCTGGTCCCTCTCTCCCGCCGATGGGCCTGCACGTCCCTCTGTGCTCTGGGGTTCTGGAGACAGAACCAGGTGGGGCCTGGCTACCCAGGAGAGAGGCAGAGTGAGCTGGCAGGGCACACGAGGGGCCATGTGGGCAGAGGAGGCCGGGGAAGTGGGACAAGAAGGCAGGGACTGCCACTGCAGAGCGCGACAGCCGGCACCAGCCCGGTCCCCACGGCAGGTGGGCACAGACAAGTGGGGGAGAGATGATTGGACCTACCGTCTGTGGCTTAATTTTCACAACTCTTGAGAGGAGGAGAGATGACCAGCCCCATTTTTCAGCTGAAATCACTAGGGCTCAGAGACATGAAGCAACTTGCCCAAGGTCACACAGCCAGGGAGCAGCAGAGCCCAGGTATAAACCATCACACCGTGCTTCCCTCCCCACCCCCCAGTGGTGCGTGGCGCCCCACGGGAGAGCCGAGCGAGGAAGCCTTCCTCAAGGAGCGGGAGGTTTTGGGGTGAAGCACCCCACCCCCAGCTATCCAGCCACCCTCAGCCTCTTCCTCTTTGCCGCAGGCCACGAGGCACTAGTAAGACTCTGGTAGTCTCTTCCAGGGACCTTGCACATAGCTTCCCAGGCAGGCAAGGGACAAGCGAAATCCAATCTCCGGAGTCCTCATTCCCTGGAGCTTTCCTGGAAACAGCAGGAGCTATTTTTGAAAGCAGCGCCCACAGGCAGTGACCTGGGAGCTGAGTCCCCATCCCGACCCTCACCCCCGAGGGTGGAGGGCAGCGCCCACCCGGCTCACGGCTCAGCCAGGAAACCCAGGTCTGGGAAAGAGGGGACGGGGAACAGGGTGGTCTCTCTGCTCCAAATGCCCCTCTCGCTCTACCCCCTGCCAGGGGCCTTAGATCCCCAAAGAGAGAGTGTGTGTGTGTGTGTGTGTGTGTGCTCTCGTTGCGGGTGACAACTGAGGGTATCAGTGAGATTGTGTGCATAGCCGGGAGAGTGTGTGATATTGAGGCACGTGTGTGTCTGTGTGTCCCCAAGAGCCAGTACGTCGCTGTGAATGTCCCTGTGCGTGTATGTGTCTGAATCTGTTTGTTCCCGTGTGCATGTGTGTAGGTGTGCGCGTGTTAACGTTTATGTGTGTCTGTCAGTCTCAAGGAACTCAGAAAATAGATGGATAGAATTTTAGCCGTAGGAGGAGCATTTGCTTTCTCAAGCTCGTCCCCTTCTGTCCCCTCTGCTCAAGTCGCAGAAGGAGAGGTTGGAGCTCAGATAGGGGAGGGGACTTGCCCAGGGTCAGTCGGCTGCAGAGAGGACTAGAACCCAGATCTGCTTCTTGGCTCCCAAAGCCTGTCTGCGCGGTCATCCTTTCCAAGCTCCATTTCCAAGGTCAACAGCTTTCCCCTCCCTGCCTCTGTGCAGGTGAGAACCAAGGGGGTCTGTCGCCTGGCTGCTGGGAGGGGCCAGGTGTCCAGACACGGTGAGTCTGCCGTGGGCTCGGAGCAGAACATTGACTAGTTCAACAATGCTTCAATGTAGGGAAGAGCACAAACTCAGCCTACCGACCGCCCAGCCCTGGGCCCATGGAGCTCCCAAAAGAGGCCAGAGATGGTCCCTGCCCGCAGGAAACCCAGGGTCGGGCAGGAGGTCAGATAGGTAAGCCAAAAACTATGACATGGGGTTAAAGGTGCCTGATGGAGGCATGAACAGAATCCCAAAGCATCACACAGAGGCAGGGGCAACTGATTCTGCCCAGGGGGTCCAACAGAGCTAGTGAGGAGGTAACATTAGAGTCGGGATTTTAGAGACATACAGGCAGGTCAGACACTGAAAGAGAAAGGGCATTCTAAGCTGGCCGCGCAACTTCTGCAAAACCAACTTATCCTGATACGTTTCTCCAGAGAGACCCAGCTCCTCCCTGGTCTACCCTAAGACTCTGCTTGGCCTGCCCTCTGTGTTTCTTGTCGGTGATCCTGTTATTCCCACCATCTGGGATTTATTTATTTATTGAGACAGAGTATCACTCTGTCGCCTGGGCTAGAGTGCCGTGGTGTCAGCCTAGCTCACAGCAACCTCAAACTCTTGGGCTCAGGAGATCCTCCTGCCTCAGCCTCCCCAGTAGCTGGGACTACAGGCATGCGCCACCATGCCCGGCTAATTTTTCTATATATATATATATATATATATATATATTTTTAGTTGGCCAATTAATTTCTTTCTATTTTTAGTAGAGACGGAGCGGGGGGATGTCTCGCTTTTGCTCAGGCTGGTTTCGAACTCCTGACCTTGAACGATCTGCCCTCCTCGGCCTCCCAGAGTGCTGGGATTACAGGCATGAGCCACCGCGACCAGCCCATCTGGGATTTATTAATCCCTTCAGCAAATACATTCTGGGCACCAAAAAGGTTCTTGGCCCTGAGAGTGGTACGGGAGATACAGATGTGATTTCGAGCATAGTCTCAGCGTCTGAAGGCGAGAGGTGAGAGTAATTAATAGTCAACCAGTGGCAGCTCCTCACCTGCTAAGTGCCTGGTCCTGTGCTCAGTGCAGTGGGGGACAGAGAAGACCACGGTCGCTCACCGAGCGGCTTGCCGTGCTGGACACACGTCCTTCCTGCAACACAGAAGTTAAGTCATGATGGCTCAGAGAGGTGAGCTGACTTGCTTTCAGTTGTGCACAAGCCTGAGAGTCGAACCAGGTCTGTGCTCAGAGTCTGGGTTCTTTCTGCCAGGCGGGATTGACTGCCTTTAGGACCAAAAGCACGGACTTAGGAAACCGCTGTTTTTGCTGTTCTTTCGCCTGGAACTACCGCCTTCCTGGGGCCCCCTGAGCTCTCAGTTATGATACTTTCGGAAACGCCGGCCAATCTGGGGGACCCACAGCGGGAGGGAGGGCATCTAACCTTGGGCTCAAAGAAAGTGGGATCAAACCCCCCTCCTACAAGGAAGCAGTGTGGGCCCAGGTCTGAGGTCAGAGTGGGGGAGGGTGGGAACTCAGGGGGCGTGACTGGGTTCTTCAGTCTTCTGTGCCTTCCAGGAAAGCATGGAGCTCTTTGCTGCTCAGACCAAAAGAAGGGAGTGTGCACAGAGAAGATGCAAGCAGGCCACCACGTGAAGCCCGTAGCACTCGGCTTGCCTCTTCAACATCAGCATGCACTGCACGGCAGCTATAAAGTTTTGAGGGTTTTTGAAAGTCTTTTACCACTGAGGCTTCATAATGCACCTTGTGGTTAGGAATTCCCCCCTCCATTTTACAGACGAGAAGGGCCAGCTGCTGGGTTGTGGAGATGAAGAAAGCGCAGCCCCCGACCTCGGAGAACTGAGAGTCGAGCAACGTGAACAAAGTGGGCCCTCGGTGCTCAAGTCTGTGACACAAGGAAGCACGAGGAGTTAGTGTAGGGGCACGTGAGGGACTCCTCTCCAACAAGGAGAATCCAGAAAGGCTTCCTGGAGGAGGAGACATCTCAGCTAAGCTCTGGGTTGAGTTAAAGTTAGCCAGGCAGATGGAAATTGGAAGGAGCAGTAGGCTACAGGTCAAAGCCCATGATGCTTTTTTAGAAGCCTAGGTTTGACACATCCATTGGACAGGTGTGAGTTGGAAAAGTTTGGCAGTGAGGATCTGGAATGGGGATGGGAGGCTGGAGAGAGGATAACTGATCCTACAGCCAAAGTCACAGGGACTCTCTCCACGCCTTCTTGCCATAGCCAGGTCCCTTGGGAAACCCTGCCCGGATCCGGGCTGGGCTGCTACTCTCCTTCTGCCGTGCCCCTTGGTTTTCCCGCCCCATGTCCCCTTTCCTGGTGAGCTGGGGACCTGTCTACTCTGGAAGCCCAGGCTGCAGGGCACTGGGCTCCCACTTGGGCTCCAGCCCCAGCTCAGCACTCCTCCCCCGGAGCACCCTCTCTGGCTGCTGTTTCAGTGCAGGGTTTCACCTAAGGGTAAATCCTAAAACATTTCCCAAACCAGCAGCATCTTGGGGTGTCACTGGGATGCAGGGGCAATCCCCAGGTTTGGAGTCAGGAAGACCTGCTTTTGGAGGCCAGCCCTGCCATTCACGTAGCTTGGCAGGTCACTGTGTCTCTCTGGGTCTCGGTGTCCACAGATAGAAAGTGCGGTGATGACACCAACTACACAGAATGCCTGTGAAGATTCACATGAGCCCGTCCGTGCATGTGAAAACCGCTCAGAGATTGTCCACACCTAGGTGGGCGGTGCTGCTGTGACCGTGCTCATGAGGAACAGTGGGCGTCCATCCACTCAGCAAGCATCCACCAGGGACTCCGCGCCGGGCTCCGAGCTCGGAGCTGGATTCTAGCAATGAGCTGAGTAGAGGCAGGGTCTGCTCTCACGGCGTTTGCAGTCTGGGAAAGAGTCAGACGTAGGCAATTTCAACATAACGTGAGTCACGCCTGGGTAGGAGCAAACGCAGGTGTGGGGGAGCCTTTGGAGTCACCTAGGCCAATGTGGGGCATGCAGAAAAGTTTTGCAGAAGTGACTCCCAGTGGAGCAAGCCAGGGCGGGGTCAGGAGACACAGCAGCCTGAGCAAAGCCAGGAGGCAGGACGGAGGGGCTCAGGGGGCCCCGAAAATCGCAAATAGGGAGAGCCGGGCCTCGGAGGAAAGCAGGGCACGACGTGAAGATAAGATCAAAGTTCATCGTATTCTGTTGATTTCTTTTAAACAGATTGCAAACGCTTTGTTGATTATTTTTTTTAAGTAAAAACGACAAAACCATAACATAAATTTAGATCCCATTACAGTTACCGGAGCCTGGAGCAGCCCACGGCAGGAATCCAGGGAGAAGACTGGGAAACAGAATGTCGGGAAATAGTTGGATCAATGCTTAGGACGAGAATCAGCAAAACAGAGTCTTTTTTTTTTTTTTTTTTTTTAGTAACTTATAGCATCAAAAATCTGAATCAAGCTTCACTGGGAAACCAAACATTTAAGGAAGAAATAATACCAATTCTACACAAAATATTTTAGGAAATTGGAGGGAACCTTCCTAACTCACTTTAAGAGGCCAATCTGAGCTTGATACCAAAACCAGGCAAAGGCGCCCCAAGAAAACCTCGTATTCCTCATGAACAGAAACACAACATTTTTCACAAGATATGAGCAAATTGAATCCAGACATTCCCAGATGCTCTCTCGTCTGAGCTAATCTGAACTATCCCCATTGTTGAAAATCAAAGGTTTTCTAGAATCAAATTATTTATTTAGGTGAGTTAGTAAGAAAAGGCTCAGTTGCAAGTGATTTTTAAAAGCTCAAACTGACTTAAATAAATAAAAAGGTAAAGTGCCGGTTCATGCTACTGAGACTGACAGTCCAGCACAGCTGGGACCGGGCTCCTAGTGACGTCACCGGGAGTTGGCTCTCTCCATCTCTGCTTGCTCTCCGGTCGTCCCATTGTCTCAGGCAGGTTCTCCCCTGGGGTGGCAAGATGTTGCCATCAGTTCTACCAGCTGCCAGTCATCTGGAAAGAGATGGCCTCTTTCCAGGGGAGCCCAGCACTGGGGCTCGGCCAGGGTGGATTATGTGCAAGCATTCCACGTCCAACTACCCCGCTCCACGCCCAGAAAGACAGAGGCTCTGGGGCAGAGAACAGGCGGGAAACGGGAGCAGCGATCATTCCGTTCTGTGCAAAAGCTGCGCAGATCCTCGCCCGGCAAGGCAGGCAGAGCAGATGCCAACGTCACGCCCATTTTACAGATGAGGAACGTTGAGGTCCGGAGTGGAGACACACAAGTGGTGGGGCCCAAGCCGTGTCCAGATCTGCAAGATTCCATGTCCCAGGGCGCTTCTGATTCTCAGCAAAGCCTCTTGAGAGGAAACCAGAACCATAGGCGGGCATCCTGGAGGAGGCGGGGAGGAAGGAGCTGAGGTTCGCTGGTTGCCGGGGCAACGCTTCCTCATGTGTGGTCCCATCGGCGGCCCATCCACCTGAGGGTCTGAGAGGAGCTGCGACCAGGACAAGGTCATGTGGCTGGGAAGGGGCATTCAGCGCCCACCCGCCCCAGCCCTGCCTTCCCGGGACCCTCACTCAGCCTCGAAGGGCCCCCACCCCACAGGCCACCCACCCCAGGCCGAGGGTTGATTAGAAACCTGAGCCTTGACAACTTCCTGCTTGGCGCTGAGCGGGCCCTTCCCCCTCCACACACACACACCTGCAGCCAGGGCCATCTGTTCCCTTTTGTCGGGAGGCAGGGGAAGACAAAACTAAATTTAAATACTAATAACACTTAACGTTTGTCTGGAAAGTGTTCTGCACACTAATTGCTGATTAATCCTCCCCAGGCCCCAGAGAAACCTCCCTTTGTGTCCCCATTCTGGTGGCTTTCAGACTGAAAGGAGCTGGCCCAGAAGGCCCCGAAGGTGGACTGGGCAAGACCTTCGTCAGAGCCTGGGCGGGTTTCTGCTCGGCCGGCTGGGCGCGGGGCGGGCACATCCATTCAGTTCTTTGTTGCTCCACGGCTAGCAAGAAAGCCGGGAGCTGGGTCCAAATTGTGACTTGGCTGTCAACAAGCTGCTTGGTCATGGGCGGCCCCCAACCTCTCTGAGCCTCGGTTTCTTGTCTGCAAAATGGGACTGATGCTCCCCATTGGTCTGGTCGGTCACTCAGCAACGTTACTGAGCCACTGGGCCAGGCACGGGGAAGCCACATGGCACAGACAGACAAGGTCCCTGCTCCCTTGTGGCTCGCAGTCTAGTCAAAGAGACAGATAATAGCAAGAAAACAAACAACAAGCAAGATAATTACAACTTATGATCGTTAGGAAATAACTGTATAAATGTATTTTTTTAAACCATGATATACCTCAAAGATTCTTCCAAGTGGTGGAATCCTATTTTTCTTGCAACATTTATCTAGAATCAGGGGTCCTAGCTCCAATCTGCTAATTGCCCACAGGCTGGGCTAGGATTAAGGCAGGCCTTCCCGAGGATGGGGGGCGGGCAAGACCAGTGAGCCGGCCATGGGGAGGGCCGGTCGCTGTGCAGACAGCACCAGCCACCCAGGGTCCCCCTGCTGGTCTCCAAGACAGTCCAACGGGCTT
This sequence comes from Cheirogaleus medius, assembly GCA_008086735.1. NCBI lineage: Eukaryota > Metazoa > Chordata > Mammalia > Primates > Cheirogaleidae > Cheirogaleus > Cheirogaleus medius. The sequence goes on along the minus strand of VBSM01000840.1, from coordinate 1,062,987 downwards.
GGCTGGCCAGACACCACACTGGCTCAGCTCGCACCCTCCTGCAAGCCTCTCTCGCCACCTCTGCTGTTCCCACGAGCTTTGGGAGAGTACACAAAGTTGGGGTGCATTGCTGTGATGCCCTGTGTCCCTCACCTCCTGATGGCACCTCAGAACAGAAGCCAGAAAGCCCTGAGCTGTCAACAGTGGCCCCCAAGGAGCACACACTGTGGTCTGTCTCGTACACAGACACATTCCTGTGCTCACTGTGCAATGTCACACACGCATGCACTCAGAGTCATGCACAGCTACATACACACACCCACACACGCACACACACACACGTGCAACGCTGCACACGTCACACGATCACAGTGCCGTGCACGTTCACGTGTGTGCACACACCCTCACACCAGGGCACACTCACAGCCTGCACCCTCAGAAGCGGGGAGCTTCTGGCCTTTCTGGGCGGTCCTATCTCTGTGCGTGAGCCCCTGCACCCCACTGCCAACGGGGGCGCTGAAAGGCAGCCTGTGGCTCCTGCCCTCTG
>VBSM01000840.1:1040315-1062361 GCA_008086735.1 Cheirogaleus medius | reverse complement strand
GATCCACAGATTTCCCTGTAACAGCATTACACGTAGAATGATCTAGCATCAGCCAGATCTGGGGCCCAGGGGCAAGAGGTCTCCCGAGCTGCCATCCCCTTGCGTCATTTGGGACAGTTCCGAGGCAGGAGGTGAGCCAGGGGTGGCGTTTGGGCCGGAAGGAAAGGCAGGTTTGGACGTATGGGAAGAGTGAGTCCGGCCGGAGGACTCACGGGCGGGAGACGGAGACAGGGAAGCCGCGGCCGGAAACCGCCAGAGGTAGAGGTTCAGTGTGGCTGGAGCTTTCTTGGTGTCAGGGGCCCGCCCAGGGCAGCAGCTGGGAAGGACCTTAACCACCACGGCAAGAGGTCCAGGCTCACCCCAGCACACCAGCATTTCCTCAGAACGCCCCTCCCTGATGACCCACACCAAACGCACGATCGAATGAGCTCCGGAAATGCCACATGTGTCCTTGCCTCTCTGAACATCACAATCCACACTAAAGGCCCTGAGAAGTCCTGCAGGAGAGGAGTCTGAATAGCTCAGCAATCCTCAGTGTGACCACGGGCCCCCTCCTTCACAAAACACCTGGTAATACCTGCACAATCCGCTTCGAAAAGTGCCACCACAGAAACGGGTGAGTTGCCGACCGTTCTGAGCAGGGCAGGGTTGCGCGCTCGCGGAGGGAGGAGGCGTCGGTCAGCCCAGGTGAGGGACGGAGGGGCGGAGGCGTGGCCAGGGCGGACAGGGGTGGCGAGGCCTGAGGAGCCAGAGGAGACCAGGAGAGGGAGGAGGGGACCAGGAGAGAGAAGAGGGGACCAGGAGACCGCAGGGGCAAGCAGTGAGGACCTGACACCCAAGCAGAGCAGGGTTTGAGCGTGAGGACCCGGGGAGGGGGCAGAACCTCTGCCCATGGCAGTTCTGGGGGAAGACGCAGGTGAGGGGCCCGCGGGCAGGTGGCGGTGCTACCTCGGAAGGGGCCATAGCCTGTTTCCTGGACTCCCTGGAGGTGCCAGCTCCCCTTGGTTTGAGCCAGGGAGCCCCTTACCGCAACACACCGGTGCCGGCAAACACGAGTCGGGCCGGCCTGGCCGGGCGCGGGCTGACGCCGCCTTCGTAGAGCACAGCAGGTGTGCCCAGGCGCCGGGCGTGGGGATAAGGGCCACTATGAAGCCTGCACAAGGGCCTAATGAGGCGGGGACCGGCTCTGCTCGGGGAGGTGCCGTGAACAGTCACAAGAGAAGAAAGGGCGTCCACAGGCTGCTCCGAGGAGGGCTCGGAGAAGAGCAAACTCGTGGCTGGAGGGAGATCCCATCACGAGGAATCGCGTCGTGGTCTGGGCCTCAGCTTTCCCGCCTGTGAGATGGGCATAATAACCCCACTACCGCCTCCTCTGCAGGGTCCACAGGGGAATGGCTGTGGACGCCCCCTTACTCACACTCCAGGCCCTGCCGGGCCCTGCGCCAGCCACGGGGGCCACAGGGGACCATGAGCCTCCACACCAAGGTGCCACCGGCGTAGGAGCTCTAATCTTTGCTCTCTGGGGCCTGGGAGGTGGTTATTGTTGGAATCACAGCCAGGGCCGGGCTCCAGATGTGCGCGTCTGGCAGCCACGCTCCGGTCCTGGCGCGAGTCTGGGGATCCGTGGGCCGCTCGAGAAGAGGCAGATGTGTTTTGACAAGGCTGCCACGGCCTCCGCAGCTTCCCGAGTCAAAATAAGCCTTCTCCTGGGCAGCCCCTGGGACGGGCTATTTCTGCTCTGTGTTCCTTTTTCCACACGGGGCTGAGCAGCAGCGATTCCAGCTAAAAACAGAAGCTGCCCCAGCTGGAGCCCACAACATTCCCCTCCACAGCAGCAACCCCGGCGCACAGCCTGGCATGAAATCGGGGAGTCGTTCGTGTGGGCTCAGACTCAGATCATCTCCCCCGAGGGTAGACAGTCTGGCCCCGGGAAAACCCTGATAACGCCCCAGGCCCAGAGGGCCACAGATAATAGAAATAAGCTCTTCCGGGTGCACCAGACTTTAACAGTGACAAAGTATTTTCCTGCCCGTACTTGGTGAGGTGGCTGCTATTATTCCCATTTACAAATGAGCACACCGAGGCTCAGAGAAGTGATCTGAGCCCGGAGGGACAGAGAAGAGAAGATTTGAAACTGTGGCTGTTGAGCACACTCGAGCTGGCAAGAAAGCCTGCAGGAGAGGAAGGGAACTGAGCAAAGGTGGCCGCGAACGGTTTCTCAGTTTGATCAGATCGGCAGGGAAGACTGGGCTTCCTGCCAAATGTGCAGGGCACAGAGTCCCCTCGACACACGGAGCATCTCGCTTTAACCTTCGGAACAGCCCTGGAAATAGGAATTGCTGTCCCCACTTTCTGGATGGTGAAACTGAGGGGCAGAGACACAAATACCTTTTTATTTCACCGTAAGAAAAGCAATTTCAACCTGGGGGCTTGGGCCCCAGGCAACCAAGCAGAGAGGCCTCTGCTTCCCTGGTCCTTCTGGAAGAGCCGAGGCCAAGGACAGACAGGAGGGCTGGGAGGTGAGACTGGCCCCAGAGGAAGCAGGGTGGGCGGGTTACGGTGTCCACCGGTGTTTTCCAAAGCGTCAGCGGCGCCGTGACTGTAGGTGGTTCCACAGATACTGCTTTAAATAGCAAGTCGTGTTCTGAGGGGCTTATTCCTGTCTTCCAGTTTCCTTTCGATACTTCGGTTGCATCCGCGAGAAAGTCTCAGCGTGTCCTCCACACCCCTCCAATCTCAGGGCCCTTCCTGTCAGTGGCCAGAGGGCCAGCCTGGGACTGGGGCGGCGGCAGGCCTCGCCGCAACGTCACCGTCCGCTGCGTTTATGTGCATCGTTGCCTCCTGTTTGTAGCAAGCGACGCTGGTTTTCTGCTTTGAAGCACCTATATGAGTTTTCTTTTTTAAATAAATGCAATCAAGGGTTTTATTTTTGCAAGTGAGTGAAATTAGAGAGCAATGTTAAGCGATTGATCAGCATAGGTGGCGTGTCGACGTGGCGAGGACTGCGGAGGTGCTGCTCAAGGGAGGCCAGCCGGGGGCACACGGGCTCCTCGCCGCGGGGCCAGGCCCGGACGCCGGGAACAGCTGTCAGGACCCCTGAGAAACTGGCCCCGACGTCCCTGCTTCCGAGCGCCTCCCGACCCCTCGCGCTCTACGCTTGTGCAGACGGACGCTGTCCGCAGCGCCAGGCCTCGGCCGCCGCCCGCCACCTGTGGCCCTGGGGCTCGTCGTCCCTGCACCCAGGTTCCAGCAGCCCGGGTGCCACTACAGGTTTGCTGACAAGCGCTGGTTGCGCCCTGAGACGCACTGGGGAGGAAGGGATGCGTCCCTCGCAGCGAAGTCGCGAGAGCAGAGGACTCCGGCAGGGCAGCAGCATGGGGCGGCCACTCGCCAGCCAGCCCTTCGCTCGCGGAGAGCCACGCTCAGACCCTGCTTGAGAAGACCACAGCGGGACACGGGAAGGTCGTGGAACCGCAGCCCCAGATCCAGTGGCCTCTTACCCTGAGTGACCTCGAGCGAGAGGCTGCCCTTCCCTGCCCCGCTTCCTCCTCTGGGAGGGGTCTGTCGCAGCGTCCACCCCCCAGGGTCCGTCGGGGGGTCCCCTGAGCTCATGCAGGCGAGAAACTCACAGCAGCCTTGGCACGGGGCTTGCAGCCTCATGCGGTGCCTGTTCCTCCACGCCAGGCACTTCCCAGGCAGCTCCCAGGTGTTATCTGAAGCCTGGCATCGGCCCTGCAGAGCAGGCTCAGAGAGGTGCAGTGCCTCCCCCCAGATCACACAGCTGGGAAGCGCCGAGGCTGGATAGGAGTCCAGGCTCTCCAGCCCGGTGCCTGGCACCCCATCCCCAGCTCCTGAGCTCTTCCCCACACTCACATGCCCTGAGTCTGTCCCTTCTCCTGGCAGCTCCTCCCTGCTTTGAGGGTTCACCATGAGGACTCTTCTCCTTTCAGCAGGGAATGGCCCGGCCTTCGTCTGCTGAGTCTGCCCGATGGCTCTCCCCAGCCCTACCTTTCTGCTACCCTCGCCGCCTTCCAGCTGAGCCTGGCATCCCCCATAAAGTCACCGGGAAAGCAAGGACTCTTGTGATTGCAGGACATAGAACCCCGGATCAAATGGGAGAAGCAAAATGAGTCCACATAGCTTCTCTGAGCCTCAGTTTGCCCTTGAGTATAATGGGTCATAACGGTGCATGAAATATAGTTGTTGCAAGAACTAAATGAGGCAATGCATGTCAAAGCCTTAGAACTGTGCCTGGCGGATCGTAGGTGCTCATTATTAGTGTATCCCTTGCATCGCCATTGTTGTCACGGTTACCGCTACTCAGGGACGATGGCCAGAGCCACTGCCTCTGTCGTCCGAGAACTCTCACTGTCTGGTAGGAAAAACCAGACGCATGTACACAAAGAGAAGCAAGCACCCAAGATCACAGGCAGCCCACAGAACAGCAGAGCAAGAAGGAACTTTGCGGTATCAGGACGATACAAGACCGCAGTCAAGCAGGTGTGTGATGATCCGGTGCCACCGTGGGAGTGAACACATCACACGACTCATTTGCTCGGCAAACATTTACCCGGCGCCCACCGCGGGCCAGGCACGGTGCCAAGGCGTCAGGGCTGCAACAATGGCCAGACGGACGTCAGCTCTGCCCCCGAGACTTCCATGCCGCAGAAGAGATAAACTTGGAACAAATAATTATTGAAGTTCAGTCGAGCTCAGAAGAAAAATTATATTATGCCATAAAAATGTCTACCAGGAAACAGAGCTTAGTGTGAGACTGCAGCCAGCAAAGGCTTCTTCTCTGAGGAAGTGGGGATTAACGGGGTTGAGAGCACTCGCATGAGACCTAGGGAGAAGACATTGCAAGAAATATTTAGGGGGTACAATCAGCCTCCTATCATAAGGCAGAGTGTTCAAGGCACAGTCGAGAGTCAGAATGCCTGGGCTCTCCTCCCAGCTCTACCACATACTAGCTGTGGCACCTTAGCCAATATAATAAGCCTCCCTTAGCCCCAGTTCCCTCACCTACATAATGAACACAGTGCCAGCTACCTCACTGGATTAAGTGAAATAACAAACACGGAATACTTAGCACAATGCCAGTTAATCCCACTTTAGATGCAAGCGAAAGAAAAATAAATTTAAATGGTTTAAGGGCAAAAGGAGTTATATTAGTTCACCTAACTAAAAAATTCAAGGGTAGATCTTTGGATTTCAGGAAGGGCTTGATCCAGGAGCTCACACAATGCCATTAGGGTTCCGTCTTTCTCTATCAGCTCTGTGTCTCTCCAGCTTGGCTTGGGCAGGCTCTTCCCGCACTGTGGACTGCAGCTCCACGCTCACCCTTGCCCAGCTCAGTAACTCTAACAGAAATAGAATTTTTCTAATATTTCCAGAAGAAGCCCCAGGATTGAGTCTCACTGGACTGTCTTGGATCCCACATGTCCATCTCTAAATCCTAGGCCTGAGTTATATGCCAATCCCTAGAGCTTGAGGCATGAAGGATTCAACTCCATCAAAACCACGTGGGCAGAGATTGCGGGAAGAATGGTTCCCCAAAGGAATATTGAGGTGCGATACAGAAGAAAGGCTGCAGACAAAAGGAGGCAACCTTATGTCTACCACAGCAATGACAGAGACACAGGGTGACCACATTGGGGCGATTGTGACACACTGATAGTGCAGAATAATTGCTCAGTGCCCCTCATCCTACATTCAGCCATGGAGGGAGCCCCATCTTGACGTGGCCCGTTTGCAGGACAGGGGATGGACATATAACACAAAGAGACACACAAAGAAAGACACAGACACACATAAAGACGGTACAAGACTGCAGCACCGAATGCCCCAGTCCTTTTATTCTTATACTCTAAAAATCAAAGTTACTTCCTTATATGTGACCACCCAGGCATTGCAGCAATGGCCATAGATTCCGGAACACGTAGCCTAAGGACACAGATGTCCCATGATTCGGGGTTTTAATGCAGTTGCTTAAGGCCACAGCCATAAGCCAGAGTTTGAGATAAGCACAGATAAGCAATGCAGCCACAAAGGAGAACTTTCTGTTCTCATCCCTTTCGGCCTGGCCCCCTGCGGCTGTGCCTGTCTTAGGTTGTCCTCCTCGAGGGATCTTACCCGTCCCTGGCTAACCAGCCATCCCATGAGCTCAGGCGGTACCCATAAGGGCAAGATGTTTATCAAGTGGCCTCCGGACCCCCAGGGCTGTGGGGCTGGGCAACATTTGCTTACGTGCAGAAGCTCAAACTCTTTGTTATGCCTTCAAGCAGCAACCCTGTTTGTTAGGTGAACCTAAGCCGGAACATATGACTCTCGCGCTGCTCTGGGCTGGGCACGTACTCCTTCTCCTAAGATTAATTCTTAAGCTGCACAATTATATCCAAGTCTCCAACACCATCTCCCTTTCAGACGTCCCGATCTCGGAAGCACAGGAGAGGTTGAGAGTGCAAACTCCATGTCTAGGCAGCCTAGGTGCAAACCCTTAACGGCCCCTGCCAGCTGTGTGACATCGGGAAGTCCCTCGTCCTCTTCTCTGCCTCTCTCCTGGTCTGCAAAATGGGCGTGACGACAGCACTCACCTCGTAAGGCATCAGTGCAGCCTGAAGGCGGCAGCGTATAGGAATCTCCTATAAAGCTCGTCTTCGTCAAGAGCCCTACTGTGTGCCTCGCACTCGGCCCAGCACGCATGCACGGTCCCCAGCAGGTCTTCAACACAGACATTGGCTTTCACAGCCCTGCACTTCGCATGAGGAAACCGAGGCTCGGAGAGTTGCAGTGGAGGCCCGAGGTCACCCGCGAGGGAATAACCGAGCCGGTGCCGAGCGCCAGGCCTTCGAAGGCAGCGTCTGAGCTCCTGCCACGCTGCGCGGAGCCCAGCCCGGGAGTCTCACAGCCCGGCAGCCGAGTCCACAGAGGAGCAGGTTTCCAAGGAGAAGGAGGAGAGGTGTCGGAACATGCAGTTATTTACGGGGTGCCGTGTGGGCTGCTGCGTGAGGGAGCCGTCCTGAGGTGAGGAGGGAGCGGGAGACGCCGGGTCCTCAGTTTCCTCTTCTTCAGAGCAGGGTGGGGGAGAGGCGGGAGCCCCAGGAAGGAAACAGCGTGCAGGGCCTTGCGGCGGGGAGGGGTGGCGGTGAGCTGGGGGGGGTCGGGTGGCCGTGGTCCTCATCGGGGAGACCAGAGCTTGACACCAGGGGCCCAGTTTCCCCAGCAGTGAGGAAGGAACTGTACTTCCTCGACGGAGGCTCTTGGTTCTCCAAAAATGGCAATTTGCTAAAGAAATTGACCGAGCAAGTGAGGTCAGAGAACTTTGAACTTTGAACCAAGGACTCATGGTGGATTTGACCTGCTGCTTACCACGTCCCGGCGGCCCCCGCCCCAGTCTGACGACACGCAGGGTCTCCCAGGGGCCCTGGGTCCTCCGTGACCTGGCCCTCGGCGCCTACCACACCGCCTGCCGCCCGGGCTCTGTTCTGTCCCAGGAACAGACCAAGCAAAACCTCCCGCCCCGGATCTTCACATGGGCCTCTTCCAGTCATTCAAGTTCAAGTTCAAATGCCATCTCCAGGAGGCTCCCAGGACATCCCTGCTCCATCCTTCTTTCCAACGTCACCCGGTCTTATTTCTTCAGAGCACTTACCACTCTGAACTTTCTATTTACAGATGTTCCTTGACTTACGATAGGGTCACAGCCCAATAAATCCATCGAAAGTTGAAAACATCCGAAGTCAAAAACACACTTAATAACCGAACCTATGGAACATGGCAGCTTGGTCCAGCCTCAGGCATTGCTCAGAACACTCACATCAGCCTACGGTTAGGCCAGATCCTCTCACACAGAGCCTATTTGATAACAAAGTGTTGAATATCCCACGTAACTTATTGAATACTGCACTCAAAATGAAAACCAGAATGGCCGTGTGGGTACGTGCAGCATAGTTTCTACTGAGTGGGTACCGCGTTCGCACCATCGTGAAGGCAAAGACGTGTCAGTCGACCCGTTGTGAGTCCGGGGCCATCTGTGTCTGTTGATGGCCTGTCCACTGCCACCAGAAACGCTCCACTAGGCAGGGCCTCTGTCTCGCCGTCCCCGTATCCCAGCGCTGGGACGTGCCTGGCCCAGAGCGGGTGCTCAGGGAGCACGTGACATGAGCGTGCGTGAGGGTCAATCCTGGCTGCTGACATCACGCCTGCCCCATGCCCGGGCCGTGCACGCACTCTGTCAGCCTGGCAAGGTGTCTGTAGGGAAATGAGAGTATCGGTGCCACACTTTGAAAATGAGGGAACTTAGGCTCAGAGAGGGAGGTCGACTTGCCCAGAGTTGCACAGCAACGTCTGAAGCAGAATCTAAAGCCCCTCCCACTCTGCGTGGGCTGGGAGAAGAGCTTTGAAGAACAGCACGTTCTAGGTGACGGGAGATCTCCTTCGAAAGGACCTTTCGGGAGTCCCGTACTGCTCTGTGCCGAGGGCCCGGAGTGACGCGCCGTGTGCCCCTGGTGGAAATGGCACGGCTCACGCAGACCTGGCCACCTCTCCCCCCCAGCCCCTTGCGGTGGGGGCCCCAGGCGCCAGGTCTGAGTCCGGGAGGCTCCTGGCAGGCACGGGGACCACTCGGTCTGGCCCATCCTGTGAGAGCCTCACTAAGGCCGGGCAGGGTGCCCGGACCCCACACAGACGGCAGCGAGCCTGGGGCGTCACACCCTCGCCTTTGGGGCAAGCAGGGAGCACAGCCAGGCTTAGAGCAGAATGTGCTGTCACCGCAGCGAATTGCACCAAAACGTCCCAATGACAAAACGCAGCAGCGAGGGGCCAGAGCAGGGAAGGAGCTCGAGGGGTTACGTGTGTGTGTGGGCGAGAAATGCAAAAAAGCTTCAGCCTGCAGCAGAGACACTCTGATTGGGCTCTCCCCTGCCTCTAATCCCACCAGTGCCCCTTCGATAAAAACCCAGAGCCGAAGGGGAGGACAAAGGGAGCCTGCCGTCTGGTTCGTGGGTGCCGGTCAGCCTCCTGGGCACAGGGGGTCGGGGGAGAGAGGAACACAAGACAGCCTGAAAGATCGTTTTCCAGCCGGACACCCTCGGTGACCCTCCAGCTCCCTCTTCCTACCACAGCGCCCCTGGAAGCCGCACGTGGAAAGGGTGGCCCCCGAGACGGTGAAGACGCCCTCCGCAGGCCCCACCACCCTCGCACAAAGCCACCTCCCTGCTCCAGCCACGGCGCGTGGGCTGGCCATTGCCGTGGGAAGCAACACCAGGTAAAGCAACAACAATAGCCAGGGGGAGACATCTGAGAGGCTATTGCAAAGAAAAAGGCATCTTTGGGGAAAATATTTAAAAACTGGTGACTTGGAATCAGGAGGCACACTCAGGACAGAGAGGCCTTGAAACTGTGCAGTCCAAAGACACCCTGAAAGTCACCTTGGGGAGAAAGGCTGCAGGGTCAAGAGTAAGAGGAAAGAGGTCACATGGGAAGAGGTCAGGCGAAGAACCGGCAAGGTGCGTGGCGATCACAGCCCTGGGAGGGGCGCAGGGGTGACAGAGAGACACCTGCAGGGTCTGAGGAAGCCTCAACCTCAACTAAGGAGGACCTTGGGAAAATTCCTGCTCCCAAATCGCCTTTTTGGAAGTGGGCGTGCCAAAGGCACGGCTCCCTGCAGGCAAACGTTCCAACTGCGGTGGACGAACTAGATGCAGACAAATCGCCAGGAACAGATGGCACCGGCCCAAGAATGCTGGTGCCACTCAAGGGTGAAATTGCAGGGCTTGGGGGGACAGAGCATGTGCGTTTTTGAGGGAACGTGTATATGTGAGCCGGGATCTGTGGATATGAAGTCGGACATCGGCAAAGCTCAGAGCAAAGACACGCACCGTGAGCACCTTCTCTAAGTTCCGTCGTCGCGGCCGTCGGGACCATTTGTAGTAGGTCAGGAGGCAGCGTAGAGCCCAAGGACGGTCAGCTCCTTCCTGGGACGTGAGGATACCGAGTGGTGGGTCTTCCCAGAGTCGAGGCCGCCAATCGGGAGCTTTCTGAAGGAGAGATGCACAGCTCTGAAGGTGCAGAAACCCACAGGCCCCTTCCAGGGGGCTGAGACAGAAACCCGATTTAAAGCAACTCAGGTGTCATAGAAAGGCGGCATCTATTGGCTCACATGACTGCAAAGTGCATGAGCAGGTGCAGCTTCAAGGCACACGGGGACCTGGGCCCTCAAAGACTGTCATCGGGAATTTGTCTCCGGCGCTTCTCTGAGCCCTGTGACTCTCTGTGCAGCATCCCCGCGTGGTGGCCAACCGGTCACCAGCTGCTCGGGCCCGCATCCTGCCAGCCCTGCACAACCCTTTCCCGCTGGTCCCAGCTAAAGTCCCAGGGCTGACTCTCACTGGCTTAGCTTGTGTCACTCACCATCCCTGTGTGTCGTGGCCCGTTTGCAGGATGGGGGATGAACACAAAATGCAAAAGAAACACACAAAGAAAGACACGGACACACATACAGACGGTAGAAGACTGCAGCGCCGAACGCACCAGTCCTTTTATTTTTAGACCCTAAAAATCAAAGTTACTTCCTTATACGTGACCACCCAGGCATTGCAGCAACGGCCATAAATTCCGGAACACATAGCCTAAGGACACAGATGTCCCCCGACTCGAGGTTTCCAGGCAGTTGCTCAAAGCATAGGTCAGAGGCTGAGATAAGCAAAGGTTAAGCAAGGCAGCCACAGGGGGCACTTTCCGTCCCCAGTGCCTCTTGGCTGGCCCCCAGGCGGCTGTGCCTGTCTTAGGTTGTTCCTCCTTGAGGAATCTTACCCGTCTCTGGCTATCCAGCCATCTTACAGGGCCAAGCAACAATAATAGGAACAATGTGCTTATCGTGTGGCCTCCAGGCCCCTATTAATGTGGGGCTGGCAGCTCTTGCCTGTTTGCAGAAACTCAGACCCTTTGTTATGCCTTCAAGCAGCAACCCTGTTTGTTAGGTAAACCTTGGCTGGAATGTGTGACTCTCATGCCGCTCTGGGCTGGGCACGTACTCCTTCTCCTAAGGTTAATTCTTAAGCTGCACAATTATATTACAAGTCCTCAACACCTGTGGCCAGGTGGGTGCTGGCGCTCTCCTCGGCTGGCTACGGCCCTGACGCTCACCATGGACGTGGGCGTGGAGGCAGCCCCACTAGACGACAAAGACCGAGTGGGCAGGAGAGGGACTCCAGAGGGACACCAGTCGGGTCAGAATCGTAAGATCACCACCGCCAATCACACCAGGACGTCCCAGTGACAAAACCCTGCAGCGAGGGGGCCAAAGCAGGGCAGGAATCCGCGGGGTTGTGTGAGGTGGGGGGAGAAATGCAGAAAAGCTTCAGAAAGGGCAAGTGCAAGATCCAAGGAAGGACACCAGAGCTGTCGTGCTCTGTGCCCAGCGGGCGGCCAGGTCTGCACATCTCGCCCCAGAGATGGGGACCTCAAGGCCCATGGCCAGGACAAGCCATGTCAACGCCACGGCAACGTGTGTTCCGCCTCTGGGAATATCGGTTGGCCACTGCAACCAGAAGAGCCATGGGTTTGATGCTGGGGATTCAGGGACAAGAAAGACACGGTTCTTGCCCTCCACCGGCTTATGCTGTGGCACCAAACACAGGCAAACGCAGGAGGGAGCGCAAGGAGCCGGAGGCGTGCAGGGCATGGGAGGAGTCGGGTCCACGAGCTGGCCAAGGAGGCAGAGTCAGACGGAGACAGGTCCCGGCAGGTCTGGGCTGGGCGCTGAGGGCAGCAGTGAGTCACGGAAGGCTTCTGAGCGCAGGAGCGACGGGAACAGGATGGAGGTCTGCGGTGTTAATGGAGCCAGAGAAAGCCCAGTGGAGAGCCACAGGGATGATCAAAGGGCCGGCGGCAGGCCTGCGGAGGAGAGGCAGGGTGGAGGCTGCAAAGCTGAAGGCCGGGGCCCTGATCAAAGCCAGGCGGGAGAGCACACAGCTGCCTGACGCCGCGCCAGGCGGTGGCGGTGTCGGGGGGGAGGCTCTGTGCAGCCAGGGAGAATGTGGTTTTGCTCAAGTGCCATCTGGAAAGGTGAGAAAAATGTCATTTATATAACCTCGACCCCCCCCCACCGAGAAGGGGTGTAGGCTGGACACAGGGTTAAATCACAGAGAGGTTCTGGCGGAGTCCCGGGTGGCGTCGTAAAGGAAAGCTGAGGCCACCAGGATGTCTGAGGACGTTCCTTACTCGCCCACTAAACAGTCACTTCCTGAGGGCCTGCTTGGGCCTGGCCCTTGGCCTGTCCCATCATGTTCCGGCTCCTTCCGAGCACACCCTGCCCCCGTGTGTGGGCTCGGGCAGTGCCCACGTCCCCTGCTGGTCGAGAAATTTGTGTCTTCTTCCACCGTGTGTCCCCGGCGCCTGGAAGAGCCCCTGGCACGGAGCAGGTGTTCAGCGTGTGTTGCTGAGGGAGCGACTCCCCGCTCTCCCCTGGTCCCCAGCCCCCAAGAGCTCATGATCTAGGGGGACTTCCGCCAAGAAAAGCAGGCTTCAGCATGAGGCTCAGCTGGCGCTGCGGCAGAGGGGTCCACAGGGGAGCAGAGAGGAAACACCGGTTCAGCCCCGTTTCCCAGCAGAGACTTCCTTCTGCTTTCGCGGAGCCGTGGCGCTCAGGGCAGAGGCTGCCAAGGGAGCAAGCCGACCAGGGCATCCCACCAGGAGCAGCCGGCGCGGGGACGGCTCGGACACGTGAGGTCGTGGCGTGTCCAGGAACTGCCAGTGGTCTGGTGTGGATGGAGCCCGGGTGGCTGCTGATGAGACTGCAGAAAGCAGTCAGCGTCTGGTCGCAGAGGCCTTGGAGGACAGTCTAAAGCTGCGATCCCCAAGCCCCTGGCCGCAGACGATACTGGTCCGTGGCCTGTTAGAACTGGGCCACGCAGAAGGAGGCAAGCAAGCGAAGCTTCATCTGTGTTTACAGCCGCTCCCCATCACTCGCGGCACCGCCTGGGCCCCGCCTCCTAGCAGATCAGCGGCCGCGTTAGATTCTCACAGGATCCTGAAACCTGCTGTAAACTGCGCACGTGAGGGATCTGGGTGGCGGCTCCTTATGAGAATCTCATGCCTGATGATCCGAGGTGGAGCTGAGGCCGTGACGCTAGCGCTGGGGAACGGCTGCAAACACAGGTTGTCATTAGCAGAGAGGTCTGGCTGCACAATATCTGTCATGCGCTTGAATCGTCCTGAAACCATCTCCCCCACCCCGGCCCCGCCAACCTCCCATGGAAAAATTGTCTTCACGAAACCAGTCCCTGGTGCCAAAAAGGTTGGGGACTGATGGCCTAAAGGATCTGGACTTTGTACTGAAGACAATGGGAAAACATTAAAGGAGTTTTGTATGTTAGGATCTCTTTGATTGCAAGTAAGAGAAAAAACAATTAAAGCACCAAAGGGAGGCACAAGGCCGGGCGCGGTGGCTCACGCCTGTAATCCCAGCACTCTGGGAGGCCAAAGTGGGCGGATCGCTCGAGGTCAGGAGTTCGAAACTAGCCTCAGCAAAAGCGAGACCCCGTCTCTACTATAAATAGAAAAAAATCAATTGGCCAACTAAAAATATATATAGAAAAAATTAGCCGGGCGTGGTGGCGCATGCCTGTAGTCCCAGCTACTCAGGAGGCTGAGGCAGGAGGATCGCTTGAGCCCAGGAGTTGGAGGTTGCTGTGAGCTAGGCTGACGCCACGGCACTCACTCTAGCCTAGGCAACAGAGTGAGACTCTGTTTCAAAAAAAAAAAAAAAAGGGGAGGGACAAAAGCGGAAGTCCCAGACTGACTCTCTGGCCCCCCGGGGTCATGCCCATCCCTAACCTGATCTCTGGGGACAGGGGGACCGGATGTACTGATTGGCGGTTCCCAGGTCACGTGATCCACCTACAGGTCCAGATGAAATACACAGGGGGGGCCGCCCGAGCAGGGAGGCCGCAAAACGGGCTGCCACCACCACGTGTTTTGAGCAGAGGAGTGATGTGGTCGGACCGTGTTTAGGAAGCCACGATTCTCCTAGAGATCTGGAAGCCGGTTAGAAAGCAAATGAGAAGGCAAGAGCGGAGGCAGGATCAATGGGTAGAGGATGGCAGTAAGGACCAGGCTGGCCAAGAGGGGCAGAAGGGAGCAAAGGGCTGCCTCGGGGGGGGTCTGTTGAGTCCCTGGGGTGTAGTTTTGGGGAGCTGACCTGCAGCCCCGTTACTTGTGGTCACCTGAGACCTGCAGCACCCAGCCCAGCGAGGACCAGCCTGCGGTGAGGTCTCCGAATAGGGCTCCCCAGGAGGGTCACCCAGCCTCTGAGGCCAGTTGCCCTGAAGCTGCAGCGCCAGGCTTGGCTTCCAGAGACCACCTAATCTCCCTCTGGAGACGTGGTCACCTGCAGAGACACACCAAGTGCAAATGCTGATGCGTCTTGGCTGTGTTACCCTGAGCAGGGTCTTGACTTCTCTGAGTCTGAATATGAAGCGGAGGGAATGCTATTGGAGGTCACAGAGGTGCAGGCCTGAGGATTAAATCAGAGAAAGATTATGAATCACCTACCCCGGCAAGAGGCTCAGTAATTGAAAATCGCCTCCTCTTTAGCCCTTTAAGCTTTTCCCTGAGGTTCATCTTCCCAAGACCTCTCCGACCCCTTGCTTGTTTGCCAGATAAAAGGGAGTTTTGTTTTATTTTGCTTTTTTGCGAGCAAAAAGAAAAAAACAACCGGAGATTGAGTGGCAAAGAGCAGCCATTGTTAGATCTGGGGGTGGAAGATTCCTCCTGTGCTTGGGCCTGAAGTCTGCGTCCCCTCCGGACTGCCTTCCATGGGGTTCCCAATGGGACTGCAAAGATCCCTGTCCCTCCTCTGCTGGAGAGAAAGGGAGGAGGCCAAAAGAAGGGATGAGGAAGCAGAAGAAACGTCTCCCCCATTTTCCTCTAAGCTTTACATTTTTTCTTTCCCATTCCAGCTTAAACAAACTCAGGCAAATTCTGAGGCAGAGTTCTTTGGCCGGGCACGGTGGTTCACGCTTGTAATCCTAGCACTCTGGGAGGCCGAGGCGGGTGGATCCTTTGAGGTCAGGAATTCGAGACCAGCCTGACCAGCAAGAGGAGGACCCCGTCTCTACTAAAAATAGAAAGAAATTAGCGGGACAACTAAAAATATATACAAAAAATTAGCCGGGTGTGGTGGCGCATGCCTGTAGTCCCAGCTCCTCGGGAGGCTGAGGCAGGAGGATCGCTTGAGCCCAGGAGTTTGAGGTTGCTGTGAGCTAGGCTGACACCACGGCACTCTAGCCCGGGCAACAGAGTGAGACTCTGTCTCAAAACAAATTTAAAAAAAGGAAGTTTTGTCTAATGGTCAGTGTGTCCCAAACTCCGGAAGAGAGTGGGGAGGGTGGCCGGCGCTGCTTTTAGGGAAAGGGCGAATCAGCGCTTGCTGAGCATCACGCCCACCTGCGGGTAGAAATCATTCCTCCACTTCCCGGATAAGGAATCCAACCTCAGAGAAGAGCCACAAGCTCTGTTCACATAGTCAGGAAGGGGCAGAGGGTGGGTGAGACTTAACCCCACGTCTCTACGTGGCCAGAGCCTGTGACCGTCGCTTCCACAAAACCTCCGCGACGCCGTGGACGGCCCCAGAGCCTTCGTGCGTCAAGACCGGGCGCTGGCCACCCCGCGTCTCTGCTTCGGCTCCCAGCTCCATCTGGCTCGCAGGCTGTGTGTATGTGGTTCTCCTCCTCAGAGCTCCCTCTCGCCGGGGAGCGCTCAGCCTGTATCATCTCATCGACTGCGGGCATCTCTCCCCCGCGCACTTCTCAGCCCTTCGAATCACAGAGTCTCCGATCTGAAAGGATCTTGAGAGTGTGAGTCGGTGCATGTGTTATCTCTCAGTGGAGTATTTGCATCTCTTGCTGGGGAACAAAGAGTGGGAAGAGAAACTCCAAACTCCTTATGCACCTTTGTCTGTCTAGAAGAGTGCGTGGCGGGGGCTCGTAGACCCTCCACACGTGTCAGATAAATGCACGAGACAGTGAACGACACCTGCCACGTAGGGTTGTTGTAAGGCTCACAGGGCTGACATCTGTACCATTCCTAAAACGATGCTTGGCAGGCTGGTGTTGATCAGGAAACAGGGAGCTGCGTGCTGAGTTATACCTAGGAAAGAGTCCTTACCGAGCAGTTAGAAGTTTCTTTAACTTGCTGTGTCACCTTGGGAGACTCCCTTCCCCTTTCTGAGCCTGTTTCTATGTCTATAAACTGAGAACACTGGATTAGAGAACCGGAAAGTCACCTTTTCGTTACTGACTTTTCATGCCTGTTTCATGGCCTCCCCCCCTCCCCGAACACACACACACACACACACTCGCCTATTCGTCTCTAAAATAGCACTCCACTGCCCCTTGGTGCTCTCTCTCTCTCTCTTTCATTCCCTTGACCCAGAGTCCCTGTGAGCTTATTAACTTCTGTTGTCCATGTTCCTCCCATATCACTGCCTAGAAAAACAGCAATAGTGTCCCTTCAAATTCATTTTATCAACGAGCAAGATCTGTTTTGTGGGCCAGAGTGTGCCGGCTCTAAATGGAAAGCAGAAGTCGTTTCCAGCTCGCTCACTCCATAAACGCAGGGGCTCTGCCGGCTGCCTTTGCACCAAGATGGAAAGAACATCTATCTTCACAAATGTAGGCGACACCGTTAGAGCCAGCCCTTCCAGGGACAAGGGAAAAAACCTTGCATTACAAAAGGAGCGGGGAGGCTGAAGAGTGAAAATTTCTCCTAGAACAGGAACAAAATCACACTCCAGGGTCACTTCCAGCTCCACAGCTCCGGACACTGAGATTCACAGAATTTAAGGTTCTAAAGTTAGGAGTGAATGTGTATGATTAGTGGATTCTATGCTTCCATTGATCCTAAAATATTCTATGATCCCATGACTCTTTCTGCAAGAGTAGGGTCCAGGACCACAAGATTTCAGATTCTGTTGACCCAGGGCAAGGGTTTTCAACTAGTGGTGTGTCCGGCAGACCCGGGAGCCGAGTAGAAGATGCAGATTCCTGGGCTCTCACATCAGGGACTCAGGTTCACTCCATGTGGGACCAAGCACAAGAATCTGAAATTTTTTGACAAGTCCCCACCCAAGTGGCTCTGAGTCGGAGTGGGCTACTCTTTGACATACGGTGTTGTAGGAAGCCTGTAATTCTGTGATTCTAAAATGGCCTCGTGCTTATGATTCCAGCATCCTGCAATGCTGTTGTTCTGTTTCCACGTGCCTAAGGAGAGGAGCCTAAGGTGTAAAGACTGTCTTTCTGAGCATGGGTTTCACAGGGGGAGGGGAAGGGACCAAGCATCACAGGGTGGAGGGACACTCAGGAAGGGGACCTTCCCAAGGGCATGGAAAGCAAGCTGTGAGGCTACGCCGATTGTGCCTAAGCTAGTCCAGAACTGGGGCTTGGAAATGAGGGGGCTTGGCTGGGGGCATTGGCTGGCTCTAGGGAGAGGTCACCAGAGAAGAGTTCCTGCTGGACAAAGACACCCAAACAAGCCCCAAAGAGCTGGAAGGACTAAGGCTGGAGGAGGGGAGACAGAAGTCACAGCAGAGAGCTTAAAAAAGAACCAGAGGCAAGAGAGGAAAGATTTATCACCAAAACATCCTCCTTTTGATGGAATGGGGGGGACTGCAGACCCGTGCGCAGACAGACATGAAAACGTGAGGTTTCAGGGAAGCTCAAGATGAGAGGGCTGGAACCGGCGGGGTGGCGGGGATCCCCGCTGAGGGAGGGGCTCCGAGTTGATAGAGAGCACTCCCTGGGGAGCTTCCACACAGACCCCGCACCGGGATGAGGCAGGTTCAGATGAGGAACAAGGTGGAGAGCGGAGGGCGCCAGGGTTTCTGCAGCTTCCCAGGGGGGACAGGAGCCATCGGGTTGGATTGATCCAGGCCCCTCCGATAAGGCAGGAGAAGCCCTGCAGGGGACCAGTCACTCTCGGTGCACAATTCGCCTGCATGCCTGCACGGGGTAAGGATGCTCCCGGCTGCAGGCACACAGCCCTGCCGCCCCACGTGATGACGGGGACACATCTGCCAGTCCACAAACACACTTATACCTACACCCGCGCCACTGAGGGTGACACAAAACTGCACCGTTTCACACTGATACGGTGACAGCCTACCACCGGGGGCATCCCTGGTGAGCAGCAACACACAGATATGCACTATGACGCCGGTATGGTGACATGTCCCAAGAGCCTCTGTGTCTGGCGCAGTCTGTATAGAGGGTGCTCTCTGTGGTTGTACAGTGCACGACCTACACAGCTGTATCGGTGCCCTGTCCTTGCACCCAGACCCTTGCACTATGGCATTGACATACCCTGCTCTGACAACACCCCGCTTAGCTCAAGGCCGTCACATGGCAACTCACACTCACCTCGCTCCACGTCAAGAGGGTCACGCCACCCCTGCCCCGCCGCACACTGATGCCGGCGACTCCACTGCCACACTCCCACCTGCACGGCCCCACACTGGCGGGCACTCCCGTGCACCGCTGCACACCGGCGGGTTTGCCTTCCCATCGCGTCATTCCACGTCAAAGGAGGCAGACGGGGGCTCCCACGTCACGCCCACACAGCGATGGCACTGACTGTCACCAGCGACAAGAGGGAAGCCGCTCTCAGATGAGCAAGGTGGCCTGGGGCCCTTCTCTGAGCGCCACGCCCCGCAGCTCTGTTTCTGCCCCTGGCACTTGTCCAGCCTCTCACACCAAGGCCAACTCTGTCCCTCCAGGCTCCAGCCAGAAAGGCAGGATGTGGAGCCAGTGTCTGGAGCATTTGAACGTCCCCCCATGCCCCCCAGCACAGCTCTGGCAAGGGCCAAGTCAGGCCCAGCCAGCAACCTCCAGATCGGAGCAGGAGCCTGGCACTCCCTGGGCACCTCTCATCCCCCGCAGGGCACCCGGGCACCCTCTGGACCCAGGCGACGCAGGGACGAATGGGCTGACCTTTACACAGCTGCCCTGTGTGGGCTGTGCTCACTGGCAGCCACACTGTGGCCCGTGACAGTTGTCATTCCTCCCGCGTCTCTCCTCTGTCCTCACGCGAAGTGCTCACATTAGCTCTCCTGATTGGCTTCCCTGCGAACGTCCAAGGCATGTACATGTCATTTTACGATCTGTTCGAGTCTGGCCCCTCCTCCTGCCCCCAGAGCTCAAAAATAAAAGGGGAAATTCAGCACCAGCCAGGATAAGACAGCTGAAGAGAGCCACATTCATATTAACATGTCACCAGGTGACTCTCAGAAGCTGTGTACAGAGCAGGCTGGGCAAGGACGGGGGCTGGGCCTGTCTGCACTGGCGGGGGGAGGGGTTTAGAGATGAGATGGAGGACGAGATGGCAAACCACAGGCACGAGGACCCCGGTCTGGGTGTGAATTCATGGCAGGTTTCTTTTTTTTTTTCTTAGTGAGAAACTGGAGAATAGGGAACACTATAAATGTCAATGCAAAAAAATATCTGCAGAGCAAAAGTTACATTTCCACAGGCTGTGGGATGTGTCAGGAGAGAAGCAGCCCCGTGCGGCGGGATGACCGCGGAGCTCGGTGTCGGGCGGCCTGGGCTGGAGCCCTGGCTCTGCCAAACACTCGCTTTCTCTCCCCGGGCCTCAGTTTCCCATCTTGAAGATAGAGGTTTGTGTAAATTAAATGAGAAGATACAAATTATATAAAGCACCAAAGTTAGCGCCTGAGACATAATGAAAGCTCGGGTAGTTGCTACAGTCAGTAGTATTCTAATCATTGGGAAATGCTTACATTTAGCAGCTTTTCTTCAGAAATAGTGGAGTATTTGGGAATCACGTCCAGGCCAGTAACAGCGAATTGGGGAGCAAGTATTCATCTCTCTGCCACCACCTTTCTTAGATGGGAAGCACCAACGGCCAAAGTGTCATGATTCACCCCCAATTGTTCAGCAGGATGAGCCACCCAAACTTGGCTGAGATGTCTTTCCATTCACCAGTAAGATTTTCTGCAGCTGGACACGGTTCATGTCAGCTCATGCAGTTTTCATAGACTCAGAGAAGCTTGGGTTCAAAGGGGGCTTTGGCCGTCACCTAGACCATCCTCCTGCCCACCTGCCATCTTCCGGGGCTGGGCAGCCTATGCCTCACACACTGCGGTCCGCGCTGTGGCGGGATGGCACCTGCTGTTCGCCGGCTCTTCCTCTTAGAGCTTCTGCCTGCTTCCCTCCACCTTTCCCCCATTGCCCTAATTCTGCTTTCAGCAGTGGACAGTCACCGATTCAACAAGCACTCCCTGCGCACCCACTCTGCGAGGTACCTCACTAAGTCCTGGAATTGTAAACGAAGCAGACCTGCCAGTCCTTGCAGCACTAAGGCGCCCTTGGTGTTTTCCCCTCCGGGTGAAACATCCTCTGATCTCTCAGCCTCCTCTCCTTTGGCCTGATTTCCAGATGTCCACCATCAAACACTCCCTTTCCAAGCTTGGCATGTATGAGTTTGTCAAAGCCCATCTCAAAGAGTGGTACCCAAAACCGAGCCCAGTATTTTCCTGACGCCGGAGTTGAATTTTTAGCCCAGCTGGGTCAACTTCCCTGTGAAAAGCAGTACCAGTTGTGGACACGCTGTATTGAAAATCCAACTGTAACTAGAGTGCTGCCATTCAGGTCCTCTTTACTGAGCATGTTCTTGAAGAACATGAAGAAAGAGGGAGAGAGGAGGAAGGTAGCTCTTGAAATGACATGATGTCAGATCTCCCTGCCCAGAACTCCCCTCAGGCATTAGTGGCAAGTCGAAGTCACTCTGATCAAACACCCTCCCCAGCCCCCTCCTTTGCTGGCTGCCCCAGGAGAGGAAGAGCAATGAAGAATGAGCACACTACACTGACGGATGGACACAGCACCAAGCAGGCAACTGAGCCACAAAGGAAGGGCCCGCCTTATACAAAGGCCCTCCAGCCTATAAGGGGAGAACAGAGATGAGCCTCAGAAGGTGAATCTCCAGGTGAGAAGGGTGGCCCACCAATGGCCTCTGACTTGTGGGGGTCCCCATCTTTGAGGGTCCTCCTGTGACCATGTGTGAAGGAATGTTCCCCCTTATTAGAACAAAATCACGCCTCCTTCCTTTCCCAGATCCTGTCTCTGCATCTCTTGCTGTTCCCTCCTTGGAAGGAAGCCACCCCCTTACAGAGACAGAAGTCATCTCCACTCTGACATGCACTGATTGATGCATAAATTCCTGCAAATCTTTCAAAGGCCTGGTGCAAGGCCCCTCCTCTCTGAAGCCGTTTTCCTACAATTCGGGATGGATTAAAGGAAGCCGCCTCGGAGAGCCAAAAGATGGCAGGCAGACTGGGGCGGCTCATCGGGGAGAGTAACAGAACAAAACAGTGATTGTGGGGGAGGAAGAGAGCCTGGGGTGGGAGCAGATGTTGCCCTGCCTCTTGGAGGTCCCTTTTCTTCTCTGGGCATAGGAGGGAAAGAAATGGCCTTCTAGAATGAACTTTGCCAGCGGATTCCTAGTCTTCACGAGATATCGGGTCTCAAAGGGACTGGTGAGTGACTTGTCTGAGGTCCACTGGAATTCCGCAGCAGTCTTCTCCCTCTGGGTCCACAGAGAAGGGGTTCCTGACCCCCTAGGAGGGCCTGACCCGCATAGCCATCAATATTTCTGGAGTGTTCTTGCACCGTGCTGCAAAGATCGGACCATGATCCAGTCCTGGCACCCACAGACAAGCAGACAGATGGAATAGGGCCACTGAAACAGGGGTTCGTCTAGGAATGGCAGGTGCCCGAGGAGTGTAAACAAGGAGGACTTCCCCAAGGAGGGGAAGTTTTGCTTTAAGGAACCTTGCCTTCATCGCCTGCCCCCCCCCCCACCTGTCCTCCAAAGCAGCAAGCCTGCGGTGGGTGGGAGTGTTTATCTGCGAGGAGGAGGAAGGCAGTGAGAGGTGCAGGAGGAAGGGGGTCGGAGAGAGAAAGGAGGGAAGGGAAGGAGGGAGACGGAGAAACCGAGAGAGGGAGAGAAGGGCGGGAGAGAGGGAGGGGGAG
>VBSM01000840.1:1013108-1032485 GCA_008086735.1 Cheirogaleus medius | reverse complement strand
CCGGGGTACACAGCCCCACCCCACTCCCAAGCAGCTTGAAAAAGGAAAAGTGGCTTTTCCTCTGCAGGGGGGTGTCCAACCCAGGGCCAAAGGCACTGGGGTCCCCTCAGGACACCTAAGGTCTGTGCTCGTGTGGTGATCCCCCATACATTCCTTCATGCTCCCCACTGCCAGGGGGACCACTGTCCCCGGCCAGCCAAAGTAATGATACATTCCAGCCCTGCCCAGCATGCTGACCTTTGGCCTCTGACCCCCAGGTCAGGGCAGGGGCACTGAGTAGCCTGGCTCTTAGGAAGGAAGTCAGGGTAAGTCTGCCCCGTGAGGGCCCAGCCTGAGAGGTCCTGGGTCTGGCCAGGCTGGGGGCTGGGCAGGAGGCTGGGACTTTCCTTCTTCCCTCTCCTTGGTGACACACACAGCCCAAGAGCACCCCCTTCCGCAGCCCCCACCGAGACAGGCACGGCCCCCGCCAAGCGGGTCCCTCCAAATGGATCTTCTTCGGACTTTAGCTCATCTGTGGAGGAGCTCCAGGGTGGGGCAGGCCCTTGTTCCCCCACCCAACACCCTCCTTGGGTCCTGGGGTCCCACTGCCAGGCTGGGCCCGGCTTGCCCAGCCAAGGGGCTGCCCAGGCCTCCAGAGAACACTTGGAGCCATCGGGCAGCAATGGTCTACACCATGGGGCCTCCCACTGGTGTGGCCACGCTGCCCCCATTCCTATCCACCCCTCTTCCTCACCCCATCCTGTCCATGTGCTTCCAGGGCCCCCATGGTCCCCAGGAGGATCCTTCCTGGCCACAGCCCCAAGCCATTGGGGAGAAGCCACTTCCCACTAGACAGAATGGACCCACTTGGTCCATTCATCTCATGGGCCAAGAACAAACTCTCCTCTGGGATGTAGGGGCTGGCATCTAGCCCAAGTCATCAAGGCTTCCTGCTCAGGCAGTTGTTCGAGGACGGTGTCGGGGGCTGGGCAAATGAGGGGGTGACGTGTGTGTGTCCACGCATGTGCGATAGTGCACGGCAGAGACTGCATCTGCGATTGTGTGTCCAGAGATTCTGTGCGTGTGCGGAGGGTTGGAATGCGTATGTGCGTCTTGGGATCGTGTCAGCCATCATAGCTCTGTGACCTGCACTTGTTCGAGGTGGCGCGTTTGAGATTGTGTCACGCGTGTGTGCCAGCCGTCTTATCTGTGTGTAGAGATTGCGTGTGTTAGCTTGTTGATGCACGTGTTGTCACAACAGGGTGTGTGTCAGAAGTGACGGGTCTGTGTTAGGTGTCAGGTGGTGCAGAAATGTGTGTTGGAGAGACTTGTGAGATGTGCCGAGGCTGCCGTGCGTGTGCGTGTGCGTGTGTGTGTGTGTGTGTGTCTGAAGAGGCAGTTGTGTGCGTGGGCATGTGCTTGGGGAGAAAGAACACAGGTAAAATGCCCCCTGCCAGCCCTGAGACCGTCGGTCCCAGGTGGCCGCATCCGACAGGAGACTTTGTCCTTGGCTTAGAGTCCTCCTGCCCTTGGGAGGCTCCTGCCTGAGGTCCTCAGAATCCCACTGGGACACACCCAGGCAGTACCCCAGGAAGCCATGCTGGCCCTCGCCAGGGCCTGTCCCCAAAGCAGGGGCCAGGGAGAGGGCGCCTTGCCTGCCCTGAAGCCCTCCCCGTCAGCCCCACTTGCGTTCTGCGGGTTTTCCATTTTAGTGGATTTATGCTTTTATTTCAGAGAGAGAAGCCTGTCTCCTCTGTCCGTTTCCAATAGTTAAAGCCATATCAGTTAGACTGCAATACTTTAAAGACGAGACAAAACAATCCATATGTTTAGGGAACCAGAAAAGTCCCCTGCTCTGTCCCTTCTCTGGGGAGCAGGACCTCAGCCACTCCAGCTCCCCGGACTGAACTTCCTCCCCCACCCGGCCTCCCCTGTGCCCGTGTCGGCCCCAGGGGCCTGTGTCTGTGCCTGTCATGGGGAGCCGCCTCGCGACCCTGTTGTCTGCTCGTCTGTCTGTGTCCATCGTCCTGGGCAGGATGGTCACTCTCGAGAGCCTCGGGGCCCTGGGCCAAAGACAGGCAGGGCCCAATCCAGGGGCCCCAGGCCTCCCCACCCCTGTGGGTGCGCCTTGCTTGGACACAGGGTGGACGCTGCATGCTCAGAGAGGTCTCCCCCTTGACAGGGGCCCTCAGACCATAAAGGCGATGCCAGGAGAGTGCCCGGCGGGTAGCTGCGACCAAGGCCAGTGAGCTTCAGATGAGCAAGGGCACCCAGCCACGCCAGGTAGCCAGGGGGTCAGAGGGTATCCTGGTGGCTCTGCAGGCCCTCTGGGCACCCAGAGCAGGCCCCACCCCAGTGCCCTCCAGACTGGCCACTTCGTCTGTGTACATGTCTGGACCCCTCCACTCTGCTCCTTGGCAGCAGGGCTTGAGGTCTTCCTGGAGGTGGAGGCAGAGGGAGAATTTCTGCCCAGTGCATACCTGGTTCCACCCGCCGCTGAGACGTCACTGTTAGGTCCAGGGGACATAATGACCGTCGTCGTTTCTAACGCAGACCTGACCATGGGAGCAGCAATGTAGGCCCGGGGTGGGGGGAGTCTGCGTCCAGCCCCCGCAGGTGCGGAAGGCCCCCTCGTGCTCCTGTGTCCAGAGGCACCTCCAGAGAGGAGGGAAAAGGTTCTCTGGCTCCGCCTGCGCTGGGCACGGTCTCCTCTGCAGGGCCCGAAGCTGGAAGGACACGGGAAGGCGTCCTGAGCCGCAGAGGTGTGTGGCCGAGAGGCCCTCCCAGGTGTGTGGAGAGAGAGGGGGGCGAGGGAGAGAAGTGTGGTAGCCAGTGCCCCACTCAGGCGGGGCGGCCGGTGGGCAGAGCAGCCCCACCGGCTCAGGGCTGGCAGGGCCGCCCGCCTGCTCCGTCCCAGGGCTCCACAGGCTCCCGACAGCGCAAGGAGGCTGGGGCGGCTGGCTCAGGTTGGGGGAGCTCTCCCTGGCCTGGGGACATGCCTCCCACCAGACGCCCCAGTCCCCACTCCCGTGCCCACCCCTCCCTGGGGAGAGAACGGGAGGTACTCGTGCTGGCCCTGGGGGGCCGCGGGGAGTCCCGGTAAGACCCCGGTGAGACCGACCATCCTGCCCCGCGGGGGACCCCTCTCCCACATTCGTGCTGTGTCCTCGTTGCTCTGCTTCCTTTAAATGTGTCAGTGCCTGGGGGGAGGGGAGGGGCACCCCTTCATGCCCCCCGAACCTGACCAAAAGCCATGGCTGTTGCTCCCCCCGTTTGTATGACGCAAATGCTGAGATGTACGAAACCCACCGTGACGACAAAGGAAAGACCTTGTACAGCAGCTCTCCGTCTGTCTGTGCTCTGTCCGTCGGCACCCCCAGGGCTGGACAGGCCCCGGCTCACCAGTGGGGTGGGTGGGGGGGACACCCCACAAAGCTCAAGAGACCCCAGACCATCTCCAGGCTTGCTCTGGCCTCAGGCCAGGACACTGGAAACGACTCCAGAAATCAATAGCGGCCAGAGGCAGGGCTGGGCCTAGGGTTCTAGGATCACTCCACGTCTCTGCCTTCCAAAAGCCAAGGCCCAGCGCCAGGGGTGGCAGTCCAGGCCGACCCCCACGCCCGTCTCTGACCACCCTTCGCCCAAGCTCCTCGGGGTGCGGCGTCCTGAGGATGCTGCCGGGTCATGCGGGAGGGCGTCCGCCCGACGGTCGTCCGCTCCCTGAGCACTGACGGAGGCTGGGGCGGGTGCAGGGAGGACAGCACTCAGCTCTCTGCCTGGACACGGGCTCTCCCCAGGCCCTGCTGAGGGGTCAGGACCATTCCGGAGCCCCCTCCAGCCACCGCCCCTACCTGCCCCGTCTCTCTGCCCTTGGCTGGGCCCTTCCCGTCGCCACCACGCCATCTCCCAGCCCCCACCCCTTTCCTTCCATCCCGCCCCCCGCCGAAAGGCTCTTCTGACATGCAAAACTCACCATGCCACCCTCCCGTGGCCTGTAGCACGGCATCTGCCCACGGGTAACATCCCAGTTCTCAAAATGGCCCTGTGAGACATCATCCCAACCTGCCGGGCGGACCCACGCACCCCAGCCCCCCATGCATGCACCATGCTGTCTGGCGTTCACGTATTCTGTCCCCTCTGCCTGGGTCCAGTGGCGCCCTGCCCCTCCTTGGTTTACCCCTCAAGCTCCCGCTCAAACATCTCCTCCTCTGTGAAGCCCACCCTGATACAGCCTCTGTCCCCCTGCCCTGAGCGGAGTCTGCTGCTGCGCTCACACAACGGAGACCCTCGGTCTCAGCGTCCAGACAGCGCTGGGTGTGCTGACAGGCTCTGCCACCCAGCAGAATGATCTGGAGCAAGCAGTGGCCAACGGCAGGCTTCCCCCAAGCCTCCGCAAGACTGGGCTCATTCCTAGAGCCCTGGGCTGGACTCTGAGGGACAGGAGAGAAAGGCTGGGGACAGGAGAGAGGAGAGCACAAGGCTCTGGGCATCCCTGGGAGTGCATCTGTGTGCTCCACCCGCACCCAGGCTCTGCCCTCCCGAGAACCAGGGCCCCTCCAGGAAACAGCCCAGCCTGGAACACTCAGGTGCTCCTGGGCTCCCCCCTTCTCTCCTTTCCGCTCAGGGGACCCTGGTGTGTCAGGAAACACCAGCACCCTCTCACTTGAGTTCTGAAGGCTTCTCCTGAGTCTGAATCCTCTCGGGCGGGTGGCACTCACGGCGCTCACGGCGCCTCTGCAGTGTCTGAGCTGGGTGCCCAGAGCACCCCCCACAGGCCCTTCCTTCCAGGAAGCCCCTGCTCATGGGGACAGGCGGGTAGGCAGACCCGTCACCCACCGCGGCACACGCAGCCATGCAGGAAAGCCCGGGGCTCTGCGCAGGCTCCGTGGAGGAGGCGGCATCTGAACCAAGCTGTAAATGAGGAGGGGTCCGCCCGGTGGAGACGGGGGCACTCCGAGCAGAGGGACTGGCGTGCACCAAGGCAGGGAGGAGACAAAGCAGTCTGACCTGGCTGGTGGGCGTGGGAGGGAGGAAGAAGGACGTCAGCAGGGATGGTCAGGGCCTTGGTGGACGGCGGAGAGGCTGGGGGCGCTGGTGGGGGAAGGGTTTGGAGGAAGACCACGAGTTGGGTTTGGGGCTTCGGGGTTTGAGCCACCCGGGGAGAGTCCAGTGGGCCGTCTGCACCCCACACCGGCCCACCTGGAACCACAGACAGCCCTTTGCACGGGCGAGCCCCCGATGGAGCCATGTCTTCACCATGGACGTCAGCACAGGGTCAAAACGCAGAACCCGAGAAACCTGGAGAGGAAGGAGATTTAAGGTCAAACCCTCCCGTGTGACCCAGGAGGCCCTTCTGCGCGGCCTGCGGCAGGGGCCTGTCCCGCTGGACTCCCCACGGGGTCAGAAAGCTCATCGCCGTCAGCCCCTCTCTGTCTCCTTAAACCGAAAGCTGCCAGGAGGCAGGGGGTTGGCGGAGCCGCCGCCCGCCTGTCTCCAGTGGGCTGCAACGCTGCTTCCAGACCACTCATCAGCACTCGTAATTAACTGGGGCTTCTCGCCTGATCTGAGAGACAGCGCGACGCCCCTGAGGACAACACTTTCTCGGCTGAGATCCTCCGCAGAACCACCCGCGCACACACCGCCGCTCCGCAGGCCTGGGTGTGGGTGCGGGCTCCAGCCCTGTCTCACCCCAGGGGCCCGGGCAGGGCCCTTCCCGGTCAGAGCATGGAGCTGGCACATGGCACAGGATCGGTGGGTGGGTCAGGGCTGGTGTCCCCCTCTCCGTGGACTCCAGACGCAGGGCGTCCTCCCTACCCTGGGGCAGGCCTTGGGTGTGCAGCTCCCGGCCACGTCACCTCCCTGCTGCTCTCGTCCTGAGCGGCACTCGGCGTGGCCCTGTCCGCTCGAGGCCAAGGCAGCCCACACCACACACCAGGAGGGAGGGAGGGCACGGGCGGGGAGCGAGGCAGCCCCACTTGCCCGCAGGTGCCGTGCACCGTGCACCAGGGCTGTTACTTCAAAGCCTCCTCCTCTCCTCACCCCGACGGGGGTCTGTGGGGTCAGTTTTGTCACCGTTTTGCACGAGGGAAAGCCGAGGCCAGAAAGTAGAGGCACGTGAGGGAGACCGCGCAGGCTTTGCGTTCAGACGAACCTGGCCTTGAGTCCTGACTCTTCCCGCCCGCTCTTGGGTGGGGGCTCGGCTGCTCTGAGTCCACCTTCTTGTCATGAACACTGATGCCCAAGCTCACCTCGGCCACGGGGGTCGCTGAAGGAATTAAATAAAATAACGTCTGTCGGTTCCCTAGCACAGGTCCTGGTACACGGCACGTGCCTACACGTGACAGCCGTCGCTGCTAAACGCTGCCGTTACCGTGGCGAGACTGATGGAGAGAAACGACGTGAACAGGAGCGAGAGAGGGAGAGGACGTGAAAAGCAGAAGAATGCATCGCAGTGAAAATCCTCTGGTCACCCGAACACTGAATTGGGAAGCCTGGATTTAAAACCACATCTGTCTCATGTCTTTTCACGGTAACACAAGACAAGGGTCCCGAGGGAGTTAGGGGACAGGAGAGACTCGCTAACGCGTGCAGGGAGCTCTCCCAAACTGTCAGCTCAAAAGAAACGTAGCGTCGTGCAATACTTGCCTGTCGCCATGTAATAAATTACCCCAAAACTTAGTGGCTTCAAGCGATAAACACTCATTTTCTCCCGGAGTTTCTGGGGGTCAGGGATTCTGGAGTGGCTTGGCCGGGTGGCTCTGGACCGAGGTCCCCCGTGCAGTGGTCTCAAGGTGCCACCTGGGGCTGCGGCTCTCCCGCATTCCGCTGGTCACGCAGACCAGCCCTGATCCAACACGGGAGGACACCAGGTGACATGACCACCAGGAGGGAAGCTGGGGGGACGGGGCCCACCTGGGCGGCCGCCTACCTCACGGCGCACCGTCCACCCACCTGCAGCCCTTTCTCCAGCCCGTGGCCAGCGAACGTCCTGCGTTCCACGCAGCAAACGTTTCCTCGCTCCTGTCTGCCCTCAGCAAACTCTCCTCTCCCAGGGGCCTTCTCCCGGCCAGACACAGGCTGGGCGCTGCCTTCCAGACCTGGGTCTGACATGATCGCCGGGGCTCGTGGTGCGGACATGTGAACCAACACGCGACACGAGGCCCATCACCAGAAGACGTTTGGATTCCCCCAGGCAGACCTGGTTCCAAGCCTGGCTTAGTACTCTGAAGCCATTTGACCTTGAGCACGTTATTTTACCTCTCAGGGCCTCTGTAACAAGGGATGATAAGACCTGCCCTGCCCAGTTATTGCAACAAAAGATTCACGTGCTCAGCACATGGCAAGTTCTCAGTGAACGAGGGCTGTTAATATCCCTGCTCTAATAAACAACACGTAGTAGAGACACTCATCGGGTGTCGGGCAGGTGAGAGGGGGGAGGAAGGGATGGGTAGATACACACCTAATGGGTGCGGTGCGCACCGTCTGGGGGATGGACACGCTTGAAGCTCTGACTCGGGTGGGGCAAAGGCAATTTATGTAACCTAAACATTTATACCCCCATAATATGCTGAAATAAAGAAAAAATTCAAAGAATAAACCAAGCGTGCACCCCTAAACCTGGACAGCAACCCATCTAAGCTGCCCCCGCCCCCGCCAAGAGAAGGCAAGGCTCTTGGACCCCAAGGCTGGCCCCCAGTTCCCGCCTGCTCTCTCCTCCCAGAGGCCCAGCGAGCCCCCCCTTGGCTCCAACAGCCAGAGGCTCCCCGGCTGCCAGGCCTCATCAGCAGCTCCGGCCAAGACCTCAAATTGATTTGCCATCGTTTCGTCGGGAAGCGAGAGCTCTTCTTGACTCGCGGCCAAAATCCATTCCGTGAGAGCAAAGCAATCACCTTCGTGGCGGGTGTCCGGAGAAGGTGATAGAGATCTAGGACGAAAAGTCTCCATCCTACCGCCCAGAACGCGAGTCTGCTCTCACGCCTTGCCTGTGTGCGAGCCGCCCCGTGCGTTGTCTGCTTTCTGTGGCCTCGCTCAGTGGCTCTCAAGCCGCAGCACAGCGGAAGGACCCGGGGAGAAGGTAACAAATACCGGTGGCTGACGCTGGCCCCCAGACACTCCGGGTCAGTCGGTACGGGGTGCGTCGTGGGCACTGGGGTTTGCGAGACGTCTCCAGGTGGTTCTAACGGGCAGCAAAGCCAGGGAACTGCTAGCCAAAGGCACAGGGCGCTGGCCCCACCTGGACGCAGGAGCCTCTGAGCGTCTCGCTCAGTCACCCGGCAGGTATCTACGGAGCACGGCCGGGTGTCAGCCTCTGCTCTGGGAGCTGACAGCGCACAGAGAACAAAACCGTCGGCTGCGCGGAGCTGGCACCCTGGTCAAAGACGGCAGACAAGCCACAGAAGAATAAGTAACCATTGTAAGATGTTAAATAATAAGTGCTTAAGAAGTCGCATGTGGCCAAAGTTACTTCTGAATGACGCCCAAGTCCCCCACACCTGCCTACAGCACGTGCCCTTCCTCGATGGCCGGCGTTTGACCTCCCCCCACTGACCCAGACTGAGCCTTCACACAGTGACCCCGACTCACACGGTCCCCCCCCCGGCCACATGCTCAGCCCTGACGCCAGCACAGAGTGAGGCTTCACCCACGGGGGGCAGGCTCAGCCATGGGTCGTGATGGTCCCTGACCATTTGCTCGGGCCCCAAATTCTCCCATGAGCCCAGGGCTCGCCTCGCCCGGGGCCTCCTGCGGAGAACAAAGCCCTCGGCCGCCGCGCCGGCCTTGCTGCAGAGCCCGGACTTAGCTCCGCTCTCCACGGCTTTCCCTGCAGAAGACTCACTGGGTTTTCTAAGGATTTCTACTACTAGCATCTACAGGCACAAGGAGACAGATGGGCAAGACAGATGGGCACAGCCTCCGATGGTGAGGCTGTTGGAGCCGGAAGGTCCCTTAGAGAGCAGCCAGCCGCACCCCTCACGCCACAGTGAGGCCCGGAGAAGTCAGTGAGCAACTTGCTCAAGGTCAAGCTGCAAACCGCGGTGGAGCACGGGGCCCCTCTCTGTCCAGGGCTCTCTCCCCGACCCCGGCTGGCCCCCTGGGTAAAGAGGGAGCCGCACCCGCCCGGTAAACAGTGCGCAGACGTTCCTCTGGGCACCCGCCTTCTTCTCCACCTGTGCTGTGGGTGAGATCCAGTCCCACGAGCACCAGGCGTTCCCCTGGCCCTGTGGTGGGGAGGGGACCCACTCAAGGCAAAGTGGGACAGTGAGCTTTGCTGACGTGGCCAGTTCCTCTTCCCCGGCGCAGTGAAACCCGGGTACTCAGAGGCAGGAGTGGCCGCCGTGCCTCGCCATCTCACGTGGGTTGAGGACGAAGCCACTCCCAGACGCAGAGGGGTGGAATCACAGGGACATTGCCCCGACCTCGCCAAGCCACCTCTGGTAGAATCCCGACCGTGGCCCTTTTTAGTTCCGTGGGTCAGTAAATCCCTCGTGCATTCCTGCTCGAATGCAGGTCGGGTTGGGTCCCCGTCGCGTGCAGACAGGAAGCCCTTCCCGCTCTCCCAGAAACCCTGCGACCCGTCAAACCATCCTGCTCTCTGGTCGCCACCGTTCTCCCGCCACGGTTCTCCCGCCCCCGGTGTCCCCGGCCCTTGGCGTTCCGCAGAGCGCGGCGCCTCTCCGCACACCGCGCTGGCCTTTCCAGCTTCTTCCACATCGCCGCCGCCGTGGCAGAGCAAGGCCCCTCCCCGATGTCCACATCCTAGTCCCTAGAACCCGCGACTGTGTTTGACCTTAGCTGGCAGAGAGGGATTAAGGCTGCAGATGAAAGTCAGATTGCCAATTATCTGACCGCAGCATAGGGGGATTATCCCGGATCGCCCAGCGGGGCTGCAGCAAACGCCGGCGTCCTTACCGGCAGAAGACGGGAGCGGAAGAGAGAAGCGGAGCATGGCGGCGTGGAAAGGACTCGGCCCGTCTCTGGCTGCGGAGATGGAGAAGGGGCCCCGGAGCCAAGGACAGGGAGCAGCCTCTGGACGCTGGAGGAGGCAAGGAGCCCCCGGGAGGAGCCAGCCCTGCCCACGCTTTGGTCTTAGCCGGGTGAGGCCGAGCGTGGTCCGAGTCCCCATCTCCGGAGCCGGGAGGGCATGACCGTGCGTGCTTAAGGCCCTGTGTCTGTGGGAGATCTATCCACTCTTCAAAAGGCCCTGGCATTGGCACGGGAGAGGTTGGTCAGCAGACATCTCGTTTCTTCCTGCAGCCCTGGCTGAGCCACACCCCTGGCACTGAGCCGATGACGGAACAGCGGGAAAAACAAGACGCCCACCCCGGGGCTCCAGGCTCCCACAGTGAGCGGGGCCGGGCAGGTCTGCGGGCACCTCAGGCCGTGCTGCAGTGGAGCCCACGCGACGCCACCAGAGCCCAGCACAGACGCCAGACCTGCTGGGGGTGAAGAGTGGGGACATATTCAGGGGCGTTTCCTAGAGGAGCCAGAGGCTGAGCTAACTCCTGAGTTAGCGGAGACGGAAGCTGCGGGAACTGGAGGTTGGAAGGGCCGGAGGGGGTGTCGATGCAGAGGTGGCCGTGGGTGCCAGAGCCAGAGCATGGGCTCCGCCGCAGTGCCAGGGCCACGGTGGGCTCCAGGCAGCAGAGAGGTGGACGGGCGGCATGACCAGCGTGAGGCCTACGGAATGGTCCGGAAGGACGGCAGCCGTGTGATCCAGGGCACGGCGGGGACAGGGAGGGGGAGGAGACGCTGAGAGCTAATGAGAAAGGGGACCGGCCGCCACGGTGGCTCAGGGAAGGAACAGAAGTGGGGCTTCCGGCCTGGGCTCGCGCCCTTCTTCAGGACTGGTGCCTCGGAGGCAGAGCAGGTCTGAGCGGGGGTGAGGACTCCATCGTCACTGATGGCCCGAGGGGTGCATGGCAGGGGTGAAGAGAAGAGGCTTGGGGAACTGAGTCACTAGCAGATGCCCTTCCGCATGGACTAAGGGTAAATGACAAGATCTACAAGTTCGGGCAGGAAGATGCCAAGATGGCCATTAGAGATGGCCAGATGGCCAATTGGCTGCCCATAGAGCTGGCAGGGTGCTCAGAGCCAGACGGGCCAGGACTGAGGGGCCAGTGGACACCACAGCCCGCAGGCCCAGCCACGTGGAAGCCAAGGAGCCCCAGGGGGGCGGTGCCCCAGGGACCGGCTCTGGGGTTGACGCAGCTCCCTGCCTGTATCCAAGGACTACCGACCAGCATCTCTGCTGCCGAGGAACGGCTGCGCCATGGTGACAGGTTCAGACCCTGGAGGATCCTCTGTCTCGGCCCTCCCCCCATAAAATGAGACCAAGGGGTTTCCTGGTCCAGCCAGAGCCAACCCCCACCCGAAGCAAACACACAGCTCCCACAGTTGTTTTCCTCCCTCCCCGCCAAGTTCATCAGCCGAGGGAGCATTTAATAACCGGCTGCCAAGTCCCCTGGGGACAGGCTAATGAAGCTGCCTGCCTGCCTCCACCTCCTCTGCGGCCTTGGGCTGTGGCCCCCACCTATTCCCGCCTACTCAACCCCTCCTGTCCCTCTCCAAAACCTCCCACTCCCCTCTGAAGCTAGAGGGGGCCTAAATTGCTGGGCTTTGGATGAGAAAGGGAATGCCAAGCTGAAAGATGAGGACCTGCCTGGGGCAGGAGGCTCTGGGGCCAGAAGGCGAAGGAAGTCTCTCTGCCTGTGCCTCCGATTGGAGGGTCCTCAGGACATTTGCTGAGGGGCTGTGGGCAGGCATCCCCCGCATGCCAGGGTTCTGGGGTGCTCTGGGCCGCAACTGGCTCTCTGGCCCCACTGTCCAAGGGGGCCCCAGCTTAGAAGCACGGGTGCTTGTCTGTCAAATGGATTTAGGGGAATCTGGCTTCATGACCGCCTGGTGTGTGATGTTGCTGGAAGTTTCCTGGCTTCCTGGAACCTCACTCAGTTCCCTCATCTGTGAAATGGGGATGAGCCCCCTCACGCCGCGAGGGTGCAAGGACATCGTGTATGTAAGCACTCGATGCAGGTCTGTGCATGGAATGTCTGCAATACGTCACACGCCAGGATGTTTCAAATCGCACTCCTTGGCAAGGTGAGGCGTCCAATCAGGATGTGGCGGTTGCCCTGGAAACAAAGGTTTCTCTATACAAAGGGTCAGCGGGTGCCACGGGGGATTGAGCTCACCTCTCTGGCTTCCCCGAGGCTGGTTTTGTCCCTCCCAGGGGTTGGTACTAATTCATAAGACCCTTTTCCTCCTCTTGCTTAATCGCTGAAAATCCCTGGAGGGTCTTGTCAGAGGAAGAGCGTGGTTCAGGCCCATGAATGTCGCAGCTCCTAACCTCAGATGGTAATCGGGACAGGGTGAGCAGGAGACGGGAGGTGCCCTGCCCCATCCACGGAGCTCACAGCGACCACGCTGGGACACGCTGCGACACGCCTGCACACGGCACAGCTCTCGGTGCAAGGCTGCACCCGCCTCTGGGCGGTTCCCGGGGCCCCCACGATGGCTTCCCGCCCAGCCCAGGCTCACAGGAGCCACTGGGCAGCTCTGTCCCCAGCAGACCAGGCTGTGGGCTCCTCCGGGGTTTCGTGAAGAGCGCTGCCGTACCTGCTGGCCGCCGCTCCTTCTAGAAACAGATGCTGGTACTGCTGTGGAGGACCACCCCCCCTCCGCAGTTCTGGCTCCCCCGGCCAACGCCACAGTGGCCGTGAGACCCAGGTCCGACCTGTGAGGGGACCGCACTCCCTCGGCCAGGTGATGGTCCAGGGGTGGTCACGTGGCCCAGGTGTGACCAGCGAGAACCCCACCTGAGACTCTCGCTGGAACCGTTGGGAAAGAACCTCCTCTCTCCTGTCTAGCGGCTCAGTTGGCCAAACAAGGGTCTGGAGCTGCCAGTGGCCATTTCGCCACCTTCTGGGGAGCTCGGCGCTGGGGGAAAGCAGAGCTGAGTGGTGGCGAGGGTCGCCCGAGCCCCTGAGTCCCAGGCAACCCTCTCCTCTCCTGAGAGGTCCAGGCCACCCAACGTGCCTCAGCAGTCAAACTTACAGTCCCCAAGTTGCAACATGAGCGTGCGAGTCTTGGGAGCAGGAGCGCTCGTCTTGCTCATTTTGCAGTGCTCATTGACCACCGGGCTCAGAGTCAGACAGAACTGGGCATGGGTCATGGCTCTGCACATCTGACCTGGGCCGGGATGCATCTTCTGGATGAGATCCGGTTACATCCTCTTGGAAATAGGGCGAATACCTAGAAGCAAGCTGGGAGACCCCATGCTATTTCCTTGGAGGGAATGTACTATTCCCACTTCTCTGCTTTGCAAACTCCTACTTAGCCTTCAAAACCCTACTCAGTATCCCCTCCAAGCAGTCTGATTCTCTCCACATGCCCCCACAGAGGTAAATGCATATTAAGTGCTTACTGTATACCAGGCATTGTGTAGTCGTGTTTAATCTGCACAATAACCCTGAAAGTAGGGACTAAAATATCCCTGCTTTGGAAATGAGACATCAGAAGCTCAAAGAGTTTAATTAACTCACCAAGATCGCACTTTCCACTCTGGTATTGATAACTGTCCATTTTGCCTTATTTTTCTCTCTCCCCCACGAGACTGTAAACTCTGCACCTTGCTCATCGCGGCTTCCCCACCCACTGCCCCAGAGCCGCGCACGTGCTGAGCGAGGAGGAAAATCCTTCCTTCCGGTCATCCACCCTCTCCCCACCCCCGCCTGCTTGTTCCCTCTCTGAGGCCCCGGCATTTGCTGAGAGTGTCCCAGGCTGTACGAGGGAGGCTGACCTCAAACAGCCCGGAGACCACTGGGTATGCAAAGAAGAAAGTGAGGTTTCTGGGAACGACCACTTCCGTCTTCAGATCTGGAAATATCTGCGAGACACATCAGCAAGTGATGAAGCCAAAGACAGAACCTATTATCAATGAAAGAGAGTTGGAAATATCCACGCGTGCACGTTTGTATCTGCGTCAACCAAACTGGAGGATGCGCAAAGAACTCGCAGAGGGTTCTGTGTCTTTGCGACAAGGAACTGAGACGTGTGGATGGCGGCGGGAGTGGGAGTTAGAGATTCCCATCCAATACCTCTGTGTATTTTCATCGTCGACCCCTGAGAATGTGTTATTTATTTAAAATAAACAAATCAAAAATGTTAAGTAACGAAAGAGGAAAGGCCTGCTTTTCTCCAGCCGGCTGCCCGCGTGGAGATGTGGGCTCTGTGTTGTTGGGATTCGTGGTTATTCAGAAGAAACCGGCATACAAGAGTTTAATGTGACATTGTAGAAATTTTTAACGCACAATTTTATTATTTTTTATTGCGGTGAAATACACACGATTCAAATGTACCATCTTAACAGTTTTTAAGTGTACCGTTCGATGGCATTAAGTACGTTCACCTTGTGGCACGATCGTCACCACCATCCACCTCCAGAATGCTTCCTGTCTTCCCCAGCTGAAACTCTGTGCTCACAAAAAAAAATAATCCCCCATTTCCCCTGCCCCCCACAAACACCGTGGGCTACTTCCTGCCTCTGTGGGTTTGACTGCTCTGCTAATCTAAGTGGAATCGTGAAGCATTTGTCTTTTCGTGACCGGCTTATGTCACTTTACCATAATGTCCCCAAGGTGCATCTCTGTGCTGGTATGTGTCATAATTTCCTTGCTTTTTAAGGCTGAATGCTATTCCTGCACGTGTATACCACATTTCCCTTACCTGTTCATCTGTCGGCGGACACTGGGTTGCTTCCGCGTCTCAGCTACTGTGCGCGATGCTGCTGTTGAGGTGGGTGACAGATGTCTCTCTGAGTCCTGCTTTCGGTTCTTTTGGGTCCATACCCAGAAGTGGAACTCCTGCATGATACAGTGATTCTATGTTTAGTTTTTTGAGGAATTGCCATACTGCTTTCCCCAATTTTCAAATGTTGGTAATGACTGTATTTCACTAACACTGAGCAGCACGTATTTTCACATATCACATTTCACATATTTTCACGTATTATCCTGGGTACAGCTGGAGCCCACTCTGCTAAGTGAAGTATCCCAAGAATGGAGAAACAAGCACCGCATGGACTCACCAGCAAACTGGTATTAACGGATCAGCACCTAAGTGCACACATGGTAGTAACATTCATCGGGTGTCGGGCGGGTGGGAGGAGGGAGAAGGGATGGGTAGACACACACCTAATGGGCGCGGTGCGCACCGTCTGGGGGATGGACACGCTGAAGCTCTGACTTGGGTGGGGCAAAGGCAATATATGTAACTTAACATTTGTACCCCCATAAATGCTAAAATTAAAAAAAATTTAAGGTAAAATAAAATCAGTGAAGTTGGGGTCCATCTCACAATTGCTGGCACGTCAGAGTTTGTGAGGGTTTTTTTCTTGGTGGTGGATAAAACAGAGGCTCCCTTTGCAATCAGTATCATAGAAGATTTGATGAAATAATAGAGTCATGGTAATGTAGATAAATGTCTGTAAACAGTCACAAGCCAAAGAGGGCCAGACAGGCGCAGGGGCTGCAGGCTCGGCCTGGGCGCGGCTCCCCCTCTGCCATCCAGCCCTCTCCTGCCCCGTCCCACGGAACACGAGGCAGCCAGTCCTCAGCCACCCTGCTCCCTGCCTGGGAGGAGCCGCCGGACAGAGCCGGGGCTGGCAACGGCAGATGCTAATCATGTGCATGGAATGGAGGCAAGCCTGGCAGCAGGAACGACTGAGGGACAGACTGGAGCCCGAGGTGGCTTCGCAATCCACCTGACTCCGGCTCAGGGCCGGGGACAAGGAGTCACTCCCCCGGGCTGACTGAGCGAAGGATCTGCTGCTGCCAACAAGTCATTCCAAAAACCGAGTTTTTAGAATTCATGGGCCACAAGATGCTGACTCTGTCCGACAGGCCTTGGAGAAAGGAGTAGCTTAAGCCAAAGGAGGAAAAAGTTTTAGGACAGACCCCAAAACCCTGGGGTTTTTGCTCCAGGGACAGTCAGAGAAGCAAGCTCAGTCCCTAGGGTCCACTGACCCTTTGTGTGGAGAAACCCACGTTTCCATGGCAACCACCACCTCCCAACTAGAGCATCTCAGAACACGCTCATGTTTAACATGCTGAGAACAGGCAGCACGCCCGGCTGAGGCGGGCGCCTTCTCACCGTGTCCCCGCGGTGAGAGTGTGGTCCCCTCTTCAGATACGGACGCTGATGGGTTGCTAAGGCTCAGCGACGACAGGAGACGAACCCCAGGGTCACGCAAAAGTTCATCCAAGTCTGTCCGACTCCCACATTTTTCCCCATTTCCCTGGGAAGCTGGAGCCCTCGGGTGCCACACCCACCGCGATGCAGCCAGGGCCTTGCTGGGGTCCCCAAGCCACACAGACACATCCCACGTGTGGTCATGTGAGGCCCATTCTCGAGGCTGGCACCTGCCCCCACAAGGGCAAGATTGGCCGATGTCCTTTCATCCGCTGGATGAGAGGAGGAAGCAGGCCTCGCACCCCCTTTTGTTCTCCTTCAGGGCGGCCGGGCAGAGGGGCCGGCTCCTCGCCCCGGGCCGCCAGGGAGCACCTGCCCGTGGGATTCAGCCTAAAGCCGCCAACCCCTGGGTTTCTGGCTCTTTCTGCCAGCATTGCTGAGCGGGCAGGAGGGGCCTGGGGCTGCTGGGAAGATCCCCTGCGCCACCAGGAAGACTCTGCCTCAGCTCGAGGCCAGAGCAGAGGACGCGGAGCTGAAGATTAAGGCTCGTGTGTGGAGAGAGGGGGAGATTGTGACCCGCCCTGAGGACATCCTTTGAGCTCCTGGAGCCATCCATTCCTGAAGCCGCCTTCCTAATTACATGAACAAGTAAATGCCTTTCATCACTAAAATGATTTTCAGTTGAAATTGTATCACTTGTAAATATCCTCAAATTAGTAATAACTACTTATAAAGTAGGTAATAGCTCCCGTTTGTGGAGTCTTATCCATTAGCTAAGCACTAGCTGAGGACCTTTCCATCCCTATTCAACAGATAAGTGAACTCCCCGGAGTCAGGGCACATTCTGCAATGTGCCACCTGGGTCCCCTTCAGGAACAAAGGACCGCCATGCCAGCTGCAGGAATCGCCGCTGGGAGCAGCCGTGGCAGAAGATGCCACCTCGCCCAGGTCACATCTGTTTCCAGGGCTGCCTGTGCCTGGTGACTGACCGCACGGGGCTGCAAAGGCTACGCTCTTCTTCCCCAGCTCAGGGCGGCCCCAAAGGGCCCGGCCACCCCCAGAGCCCCCCACGGGGCCAGCAGAGGCTGCCGTTGTGCGTTGAAGCTGGACTCCCTCCTCGCCCAGGCCTGCTTCTCCCTCTTCCCTTCCACACGTGCCGCTCCCAACACTGACTGTCGCCCGGGCTAGAGTGCCGTGGCGTCAACCTAGCTCATAGCAACCTCAGACTCCTGGGCTCAAGCAATCCTCCTGCCTCAGCCTCCAAGTAGCTGGGACTACAGGCATGCACCACCACACCCGGCTAATTTTTTCTATATATTTTTAGTTGGCCAATTAATTTCTTTCTATTTTTAGTAGAGACAGGGTCTCGCTCTTGCTCAGGCTGGTTTCGAACTCCTGACCTTGAGCGATCCTCCCGCCTCAGCCTCCCAGAGTGCTAGGATGACAGGCGTGAGCCACCGCGCCCGGCCCCAAGACTGACTCTTAATAAACATCCCACACGCTGAGCCCTGTCACAGTGTCTTCCCAGGAAGCCGGCCGATGGCAGCTGACAGCGAGTCAGGAGCACAGGCGCTGGGGAGAGTTTGCGGCTGGACCACCTGCTGCTCGGTGGCACAGAGAGCCCCTGGCACGGGCAGCAGAGGATGCTGGGCTTGTGCAAGGAATCGGCCAACGGGCCTGATGTAGAGGTGTAACAGATTTGAGAAAGATGAGGAAAGAGTAACTGTAACAGTCGAATAGGGTGGCTGTTGTTAAACCCAATCGATCTGGAAGAAACTAACTAACAATAAACTAACAAAAAGCTATGCATGATTAATCAGCAGTTAAGGGCTGCACGTGAAAGCTGGAGGCCCTTCTGTCGGCATTTAAAGAGCCTCTCGTCCCTCGCGGCAGGAGGGCAGAGAAAGTGGAAACCAGGCTCAGGCTCCGCGAGGAAGGTGTAGCTCCAGCCAAGTCAGCTCTGCCAGGCCGAGGCAGGGCCCGGGTCAGAGGAGTGGAACCCTGACACACGGGACGGGGACACCTACGTTGAGGCTCCTACAAAATAATGACCTTCCAGGTGATTCCCCGGAGCCCTCTGGGCCTGCAGAAGTGGCCACCCCACGCTGAGGGTCAGCGCTGCCCTCCCTGACCCCACACAGGCTCTCCCCGCAGGACGCAGGTCTCGGGCTCAGGGTCGGCCCCACTTCTCCTCGGGGCCATTAGGACGATGACCGCTAAGTCGCAACATAAACGGGCTGTGGGCGTGTGGGGACTCTTGAGGGACTGTGGGGCTGTCCCCCAAGGAGACGCAGGGCCCACCCAACACGGGTCGGCGGAACGTGGGGCTGGATGCCAAGGGTGTCCGGGCCCGAGGGCTGGGTAAGGAGTGTGTATCGATTTGGGGCACTCTCCCGGGGTCCCGGGTTTGGCAGCCACACACCAGTGCCCCAGGAGACAGCTCCTAGAAGCACGGACACAGCAGTGGCCCAGGGGGAGTGAGAGGGGCCGCGCAGAGGGCGGGGGCCGAGGCGGAAGGCGCAGAGGGTGGGCGCAGGAGAGGAGACGCCCAGGCAGGGCTGGCAACCCCAGGGGCCCGCCGCGCCCACGGCTGTCGGGAGTGCATGCTGGGGAGCTCAGTGACGGCTCTTCCCTGGGGCTGGGCTGGCAGGAGGAGGTGCCGCTGTGGAACCGGGCTCACTCAGCAACGGGGGCGACAGGGCCCTGGAAACCAGAAGCCATCTGCCTCGGTCCATCCAGGCTGCTACGACGAAACACCGTAGGCTGGTGGCTTATAAACAAGTGAAATCAATTCATCACAGTTGTAGAAGCTGGGAGTTCAAGACCCAGGCAATGTGGCGGCTGCCAGGGCACCGTGTTCCGGCTTACAGACGGCGCCTGCTCACCGTGTCCTCACAGAGGCAGCCCGGGGGGCATCTCTCATAAGGGCACTGATCCCATTCACGGGGGCTCCACCCTCAAGACCTAACCACCTTCCAAAGCCCCCCCCCCCCACACCACCACACTGTAGACTAGGTTTCAGTGTGTGAATCTGGCAGGGGAGGGGACAAAGACTTCAGACCGCAGCGCCATCCGCGGGCAGGAAGGTGCAGTTGCTGCGCCGCGCGGACGGTGGAGGAGCCCGGCCTGCAGAGATTGCG
This sequence comes from Cheirogaleus medius, assembly GCA_008086735.1. Classification (NCBI taxonomy): domain Eukaryota; kingdom Metazoa; phylum Chordata; class Mammalia; order Primates; family Cheirogaleidae; genus Cheirogaleus; species Cheirogaleus medius. Next base: position 1,013,181 of record VBSM01000840.1, on the reverse strand, counting down.
GAGCGGACAGAACACGGCACCCCCACCCCCCCCCCGGGGCCACTCAGGTGAGCGGCCAGCAAGGATGCTGCTT
>VBSM01000840.1:999601-1013008 GCA_008086735.1 Cheirogaleus medius | reverse complement strand
TGAGGCCAGGAGTTTGAGACCAGCCTGGGCAACAATAGCAAGACCCTGTCTCTAAATAGATTAGCTGGGTGGGGTGGTGCACACTTGTAGTCCTAGCGACTCAGGAGGCTGAGGCAGGAGGATTGCTTGAGCCAGAGAGTTTGAGGCTGCTGTGAGCTGTGATCACACTCCACTGCACTCCACTCTAGGCAACAGAGAGAGACCCCATTTCTGGGGAAAAACAAAACAAAACCAGAAAACAGATCCTGGTACGCTACCCTGGCAGAGACTGAATGCTCCAGAGACACCAAGCGATCTGCAACCAGAGCTGCCTATCATGAGCTGGGTCTGGCAGACCCACCAGGTCTGACAGTGGGGACGTCCTGGGTCAAACATGAGCAGGGCCCGAGGACAGCAGCGCGGCGGGTAGCCCAGAGCCTCTGCCGCCCGCCACCGTGGCACCGGCACTCGGCTCGTTCACGTGGCCGCACAGTGGAATCCCAAGCCCCCAGCCGAAGGCGATAAAACCTGAGATCGACCTGGCTTGGTCGTGGCAGATGACTACAATTGGACCCTTCCTGGAAAGAGCAGGAATAGAGACATACTCCAGACACAGATTTGGCTTTCCTGCCCGAGGCTCTCTACTCAAGGGTTTTTGAAGTATTTGATCACGGGCGTGGGATCCTACAGAGCATCACTTCTGAGTAGACAGCCTGTCTTGCAGCAATGACCCGGGAGGTGGGAGAGGCTGGCCCAGGCCATGGGTCCACTGGTAACAGCACACCCCGCATGCCCCCAAGCTGCCGGCCGGGGGGAGCACGTGGTGGCCCGTTGGAGGCAGAGCTGAAAAATCAGTGCAGAGACCACACTTCGCGAGGCTTCGGTACCATCCTCCAAGATGCAGTATCAGTTCGAATCAAATACCCTCAGTGGCACCGTGTCCCCACCGGGTGGAACACACGGGGCCAGGGAGCAAAGGGCAGAGGCTGCCATGGCTCTGCAGGGTATCCCTCCCGCGCCCCACTGAGACACCGTGTCCTTCTGTCCCTCACTCCCGCCTCTGTAGGTTTAGAGGTCCTTGTTCCCAAGGGAGGATACTTCTGCCAGTCGACACAGCAAGAGTCCTTTAAACGACAAGCACAGCTGCCTGCTGCCATTCTGTGCTCCTCGTGTCGAGGGCCAGCAGGCAAGAGGAGGAGTCGCCGTCCTGGCATCGGGGAGGGCCCACGTGGGGCAGGCAGGGATAACTTTGACACTCGGGCGGTCCCCTGGGCGGCCTCTCTGTACTCACTTGCCCAATTTTGACAGCAAATTAACAAGTGTAGCGCCCCTGGCCTGATTCGGGCCTGGTGACCGGGTCTCGGTTCCTTTAGGTAAGTGGGAGGCCAACAGAGAGGTCCCCTGACAGCAAAGGGACCTCTGATGGGGGGTGGGGCCGGTGGCTGAGGAGTGTCGGTTGCAGCCCTGAGACTCCAGAAGATTCAGAGACGGTGCTGCAGTCCATCCCACTGAACTTCCTCTTTAAGCTTCCTCCTATAGGAGCTTCTCCCAGAAGTTACACGGAATGGACCCAAGGGGCAGACCATGGTGGGCTCTGTAAGGTGCCTCCCACCCAGCCCTCTGCAGGAATGAAGGACTCACTGCCCCGGCGGCTGCGAGTGCCGCCCGCAGACAGCTGTCAGCTCCTCGTGATCCCTCCCCGGGCAGCCTCCACCCAGTGACTAAGCAAAGTGGGGTGCACAGTCCCTGACCTTTCGCCTTGACTCAGGACAGTCCCCTGGGGAGAAGGCATCATGGGTCAGCCTCCCCCTTTGCCTGACCCTGCTTCCGTCCCCTCCTGTCCACGGGCACTGGTTTCGGGAGCACCGGCTGAAACCCGGCACTTGCCGCTCCATCTGGGAGGCCGGCCCACGCCCACATGTAGATCCCGAGTGGCAGAGAGGCAGGGACAAACCGCAAACTCACTACTGCCAGGGTCCAAAGCCCTGAGGCTGGAAAGTTGCGCGTGAAGGACTCGGAAGGGAGAAACTGAGCGGACCCCTCGGACGCCCTGCGCCGCGGCCACGTCTGAGCTTGACGTGAAGACCGGCAGTCCAACCACCTGGGCTGCGCTGGTGACGCCGCAGTTTCTGCTCACGTGAGGGGGGAGGAGAGAGATTCAGGAAGAACAGGGCAGCCCTTCACCCAGCTCAGGCTCTGGGGTCACCCAGATCTGAGACTCCCCTTCCTGGCCGCGGCACCTGGAGCCCCTCACTCCACCTCCCCGACTCTCAGTTTCCCCGACTCCAGAAAGGGGCCAACAAGATGGGCCTGTGGCTCTTGCAGAGAGCTCAGGACCTCGTCACCTGGCTCCTGGCACAGAAACCTCCCGGCAAGTGCCGGACGGTCACCCGGGAGCCGAGCTAACAAGCCCGGGCACTGATGCAACAGGAACCCAGGGATGGCGAGGCTGGAACATGGAACATCTCGTTTTGACAAATGGCTTTTGTTTACCCACGACTGGCAAACAAACGGGCTCGGCGACGTGCGGCTAATCACCTAAAAATAACAGCACATGTGTTCCCTCCGAGGAGCGTTCCTTGCTAACAAGCGGCCGCGGGGTGCTGGGCGGGGGCGGGGACGTCCTGCTCTCCTCCCAGACGGGAACAGCCGTCCTGCCCGCAACTCAGGCCTGGGGGGGTGGGCCGCACCCTGACCGCCCACCCCCTCTTCCTGTCTCCGGGTCCCCCAGCGGCTGTCCTGGGTCAGGCTTCCCCGTTGCTGGCCAGGGCAGGTGCCACAGTCCCCTCTCCTGGCCCTGCTCTGCCCCAGGGCACCTGCCTCACACACAGGTCTGACTATGTTGCTCTCCTGCTCAGGACCCTGGTGGCTCTCTGGGGCCAAGGCCAGCACGGCCAGACATCAGTGCTCAGCCTCTGGTGGCCCCGAGCACAGCACAGAGTCTCCCAGAACGGGCACGGAATGGACCCAAGGGGCAGACCGTGGTGGGCTCTGTAAGGGGTCACCCAGCCCTCTGCAGGAATGGAGGACTCCACCCGCAGACAGTTGTCAGCTCCTCACGCTCCCTCCCCAGGGCAGCCTCCACCCAGTGACCAGGCACAGTGGGTGCCTCCAGGCCTCCAGGACTCTGCAGGTACTTGGAGATCTGAGAGATGCCTCCTCGGCGCTCCGAGCCGTTCTGACATCCGTGCTGCTGACGGATGAATGACATCTTCTCTCTGAGCTCCAGGTCCATGTGCCCGCTGCCTGCCCCATGCCTTCCCACTGTCCCCCCACACACAGCCGCCTCCCAGGATCCCTGCGGCTTCTCAGGCCCAAAGCCCTGGAGTCCCTGACACCTCCTCCTCTCCCGCCCCACCACCAACCCATTAGCAGTGGGGCCAGCTCTGTCTTCGAGACACACCCCGACTGCTCAGCTCTGTCCCCCTTCCGCCCTTGCCAGTACTGTCTCGTTGCAACCCGGCACCCAGAGGTCGCCTGCGGAACTAGAACCGGCCACATCCCGTCCCTCCTGTGCCTGAAACCCCCCAGGGGGCTTCCATCCCGAACAGAAGCCAGAGTCTTACGGAGGCCCACGACCGGGTGGCCAAATTTAGCAAATAAAAATAAAAATGCAGGATGCCCTGTTCTATTCGAATTTCAAGGACATCGTGTTAAGTGAGATAAGCCAGACACAGAAAAGTAGACAGCACATGATCTCACATTTATATGCAAAATCTGAAAACGTCAGATTCATAGAAGCAGAGAAGAGAATGGAATGGTGGTTATCAGGGGCGGGGGCACGGGGGTGGGGACGGGAGAGAGGTGGGTCAAAGGTCACAAAATTTCAGAGAGATGGGCGGGAATGGGTTCAGGACATCCATTGTCCAACATGGTGACCACAATTAGCAGTGTATTGTTTGCTTGGAAATTGCTAAGGGAGTAGATTTTAGGTGTTCTCACCACACACAGGAAAAAGGATGCGTACGTTAATTAGCTCAATTTCGTCATTCCACAAATGTATACAAATTTCAAAACATCATATTGTAGAGCACAAATATACATAATTTTTATTTGTCATTTAAAACAATTTTTTTTGAGACAGAGTCTCGCTCTGACGCCCCCCAGGTAGAGTGCCGTGGCGTCAGCCTCGCTCACAGCAGCCTCAAACTCCTGGGCTCAAGCGATCCTCCTGCCTCGACCTCCCCAGTAGCTGGGACTACAGGCATGCGCCACCACGCCCGGCTCATTTTCTTATTTTTAGTAGAAACGGGGGTCTCGCTCTTGCTCAGGCTGGTCTCAAACTCCTAAGCTCAAGCGATCCGCCCGCCCCGGCCTCCCAGAGTGGCAGGATTACAGGTGTGAGCCACTGCACCTGGCCAGAACAAATTTTTTAAGACTAAATAAAAGACTTATTAGGAATTCTTAAAAAAATTTTTTTTGAATTTCAGAGAGAGGCAAATTTGCATGAGACATATTATACTAAAAAAAAATTTGCTGATTATCTGAAATTCAAATTTAACTGGGCATTCTGTATTTTTCTAGCAGCCAGACCTACAAGGCCTGAGCCGACCTGGGCCACCCCCCGTCCCCAGCTCTGAGCGCCCTGGGCTCTGGCCTCCTGGCTTCTCCCAGGTCCAGCGCCAGCTCCTCCGCGTGGGGACGCACCTGCTGCTCCCTCTGCCTGCCAAACGGTCCCTCCTGCATCTGTGGGGCCCAGCCCCTTGTCCCCTGCAAGTCTCTGCCCAGATAGCACTTCTGGCTGAGGCCGCCCAGACCACCTGCTGGAAAGAGTGAGCTCCTGCCACTGCACCACCTCATGTCTCCGTGGCATTTACCACCTTCCACCAGAAAGCCGCCTCCTCGAAGGCGGGGAGTCTTGTCTGTGCTGTCCTCAGCTGCTGTGTCCCCACACTGAGCACAGTGCCTGGTACATAGTAGGCACTCAATAAATCTCTCTCAAATAAACGCTGGCCCCACTGCCCCGCCCCCAGGCCCCATGGCAAACAGCTCCGTTAACCTCTCCTCGACCACACACGCGTCCTCCCGGCAGGAGAGCCACCCCTCGGCTGCGCTCCCAGGGGTGGGGGGGCCACCGCCGCAAGAGCACCTGCCCTGTCCTGGTCGATACCACGCCCCAGCTCCAAAGTGTGCGGCTGTGCCGGCCACGTGTCCTGAACAAAGTGACGGCAATAAGCAAACGCGAGGACCTCGAGACAGGGGCTCTGAAATCAGAGCAGCTGGAGGAAACCCGACCGCCCTGCTCACCCTCAGTGCAGCAATTCTCCCTCCCCTTCCCGGCTTCCTCCTCGGATGGCAAGTCCCCAAGGCGGGAACCGTGTCCCGTTCGCCTGCTCATCCCCGGTGCCTGGAAGCGAGCAGAATTCTATTTCTCAGGCTCCCTGTGGGGGCTGGTTTGATTCCTATCGTCCCTAAAGGTCGAGAGCTGATGTTTAGCGCAGCTGGGAAGAGATCGATGGAGAAGGGGATAAAGACGCCATTCCCCGCCTCCGGCCCACGTGCCACGGAGCACGTCCACCTCCACGATCCTCTCGCCAGCCTGACAGGAGGCTGTTGCCACCCCCTGGTCCGGATGAAGAGACTGAGGCCCAGAGAGGTGGAGCGATTTGCTGGAGGCCACACACCACGACCGTGGAGGGGAGACGGGGCTGGTCGTCCACGCCAACCACCCAGCGCACCAGCCACCTCCCAGCGCTGCCTCTCTGAGCTGCCCACGGTTACGATGCCCCTGGTGGGGTGTGGTGGCTACTCCCTGGATTCTTTCCTGAGCAGCCCATGGAGGCCTCCCGAGCAGGGAGGAGGGACCCTGCCCAAGTTCGAGTTGCTCTGCCCACAACTCTCTTCCCTCTGGGCATCTTGGGGACCTGGCCTGGTTCTCCTTCCACGCCTGCGTGGTTCTCCGTCTGCCTCTCACGTGGTTCCTTTGCCCGCACCAGCTTTTGAGCCAGCCCCACATAGGCACCTGCCCTGAATTATTGCATTTGTCGCAAACATTTTTTGATATTAATGTCATTCTGCACTAATGAGTCCAGCCCACTTGGTCCCAGCTGGAGCCTCCGACGCCTGCTGATTAATTGGTACAGAGCTCTGGGCGAGGAGAGGGGACGGGAGGGGGAGAGGTGGGGGAAGAGAAAGGGAGAGAGAAGAGTGGTTTCCAGAACAGAAAAAGGTTTCCTCTGCTCACCAGTGAATGTCCCCTGTCCTCAAGCCCTTGGCTAGTTATGAAGCAGAAGCTGGAGGTCCACTCCCTCCTCAGCCCCTTACTGCCCCCAGTTCAGGAAAAATGAGGCACATAGACGTGGCCCCAGGGGGCAAAGGGTGGACTAGAGAGGCAAGCACAGGTCGGAATTGGCAGACCTGGATTCCGTCTCCTCCCAGCCTCTGCCTGGTGCTGCCTGGGGCAACTCGCTGGCCTCCCTGAGCCTCATGTCCCCGTCTATAAAACGAGGACCAAAATCCCACCGGAGCACAAATAACTGAAAGCTCTCGGGTTTGACACCGTGAGGCTTCCAGTTCAACTCTTCCATTTATGTATGGGCAAGCGGCCTAACCTCGTGTGCACAATGGGAGTATTAACAGCACCCCCTCGTGGGGTTGCAGCAAGGACGGAACGAAATGACAGAGGAGCAGGACTTGGCACTGAGCGGGATGACTAAACGGGGGCTCCTGGTACCATGTGCAGAAACAGTCAACTGATTAAGCAAAGCACGCGACTCTGCTCGGTGGAACATTACACAGGCTGCAAAAGGGGACGCAGTAGATGGTGCACCCCGGGACACGCCCACGTTGAAGCGCCTTGTGCACTGTACCTGTCCCAGGGAATATCACCTCCACCTACAGAAGGGGCAGCCGAGGCTCAGAGAAGGGGCTTAACTGGTCCTGGGTCACAGAGTCAGTAAACCGCTGAGCTGGAAATTGAATGCGGGGAACACCTGCCTCAAAATGCAGACTCTTTCCCCTTTGCCCTGATTCCTGCCCATCAGATTTTAAAAATTGATTCGCTGAAGTCGTGAGCCTGTAGGCATTTCATTACGGTTTCTGTCCGTGTGCTCATGGGGTTTCTGTGCCACGGATACTGCTTTCTTAAGGCAGATAACAGTGCCTGTCCTGCGCTCCCCACCCGGCAGACGCGAAGATCGAAGGAGCTAATTACCGGCTGTGTGAGGGTTCTGGAAACAGGACAGGGATGAGCTCCCCGCCCCAGCGACGGCGCCATTGGACCTGGCTAGCTTGGCTTAATATGACACGGTCATTCATTTATTCATTCATTCATTCATTCGACAAGCATTCACTGAACCCAAAGGTTCATGTTCTGGGCTCAGAGGATGCAGCCTTCTTGGAGCTTTCGTCTCTGGGGAGGAGACAGACGACAGAGGAACAAACAGACACAGACCTTACGGAGGAAGGTGAAGCAGCGCAAGAACACTGGGGAGAGGCTCTTTGCGGTGTCGTCGCGGCGAGATTTAACCACCTCGGTACCAGCGTCGACCATAGTCGACAGCCACAGGTGAACACGCACAGCCGAGCATCGACTGCAGCCGACAGCCAAAAGCTTTTACTTTTACAGCTTTTATCTCTGCAGTTGCAGTGTGTACGTTCAGCTAATAAGTAACTACGAATCTGCGACCTTTTAACAAGTCCTTAGTAGGAGTTATTCTAGTTATTTTCCTAAAGCTGCCTGTAAAGTAAAACAAGCTTTCAGTGCTTTAAAGCTTTCCCCATCACACAAGAGCAAAACGGATGCGTTGTCCATGCACAGCACACACTGCCGTGCGGACTGCGAGTGCCGGCCGTGGGCGAGGCTTCGCGGCCATGAGCGCCGTACCGGAGTGGTTAAACAGCCAGGGAGGTAAACCGGGCTATCCAAGGGAAAGCCTCGCAGGCAGAGACGGAGAGACACAGCAAGTGCAAGGCCCGTCCAGTCCGTTGGAGCCGCTGTGTCAGAACGCCACGCAGCCGGCGGCTCACAGGCAGCAGGGTCTGATTTCTCAGGGTTCTGGAAGCTGGAAGCCCAAGACCAAGGCGCCAGCAGATTGGGTGTCTGGCGAGGGCCCCCGTCCCGGCTCATGGGTCGTACCTCTCACTGTGTCCCCACGTGGTGGAAGGGCGGGCAGCTCTCCGGGGCCTTCAGGGTACAGAGCCCATGCTGAGCGCTCCGCCCGCGTGGCCGAACCCCCTCGCACGGGTGTCAGCTTTCAGCATGTGGATTTGAGGGGACACAGACATCGGGACCATCGCACCCCGAGGCTGGGCATGATTCAGGAAATAGCGAGGAGACCAGTGTGGCTGGGGAGAGTTGGGGGGAGAGAGAGGAAACGGGTGCGCGGGGACAGCAGAGGTCGGAGGCCCTTGCAGGCCACTCCAAGACTTCAGAATTTATACCGTTCAACTGGAAGGAACTGGCTTTCTCATTTATTGTATTATTTGCATTTTCTTTACTCAACGATTTCCCTGTTCTGACTAAAATCCAGACTCCCGGGCATGGCATTCGGGGACCCCCACCCGACTTTCCTGTCTCCAGCCCCGCCGCCGCCCACCACGCTCCTCGCTCCCTCCACGGCACCTCCGCACCTTTGCCCACGAGTTCCCGCTGCCCGGCTCCACAGATATTCTGGGCGCCAGGCCCACCGGGGGCTGGGCAAGGGGGAAGCCGCGGTGAGTGGGACTGGCCCGTCTCTGCTCGCCTGGCATCTAGCAGAGAAGACGAGCACCTGGCAAGGGAGGGAAACAAGTACTCATCAAGGGGGGGCCGTGGGGCCCTGGCAACAGCTGGCAGGGTGCCTAACCCTCTGCAGAGGGGTGGTCCTCCCTGAAGGGGAGGCCCAAGCACGAGCAGGAGGCAGCCCAGGAAGGATGAGGGAAGAACAACCCGCCCCAGCACACAGCACAGGGAAGGCTGCAAGGGCAGACGGGAGAGGGGGCAGCTCGTGCAGCCTCGTGGGCCACGTCAGGAGTGGGGACTTTATCCCGGGGCCCGTGCAAGGCTTGACTGCTGGGTGGCAGCCTCTGACCCCCCCCCCCCCGTGGCGTATCCTCCTCTGCCCAGCTTCCTCCTGGGCGCCTGAGCAGGGCCAGGAAGGGAGCTCAGCAAACAGGCGGCGCCAGCCAGGCTCCGCGCTGGGTAAACAGGACTCTGCCCGCACCTGCGGCCTGCAAGGCCCACAGCTGCGCAGGGATAAATATTTGCCTACAGCCCCGTCTCGCCTAATGAGGGTCTGGGCGTCCGCCAGGCAGCCGAGGCCCAGGGGGAAGCTGGCAGGAAGGGAGCCGGTCCCGGGGGGACTCCAGTGCCTCGCTCCCTGGGTCCTGAAGTGCAGGACGGAGACCTAGAAGAATGACAGCCAGGGGCCATGGGCAGGGCCCCCAAAGTCCTCCTTCAGTGCTCCAGCGGGAGCTCGGGGTCTGACGGCCCCAAGAAGGGCAGCCCACGCGAGTGCCCGACCACAGAGTGGCAGCTGCCTGTATCACCCACCCTTGCCCACGCCTCCTTCCTCTCCTCCGTCTGAATACAAGAAACACATAGTAGGAACACAGTCTGTATCAGACAGTTGGAGAGAACTGGCAAATCGTGCCCCTTCACCTCTTGCCTTTTGAATTTTTTCACCTTGTGCATGATCATTCAAAATTCAAATGGATAAAATGGTAAAATTGTAGTAGGTGCTTATAATTTAAAAAATCAAATTGTATAGAACATTACAATTCGTTGAAAATAAAAGTCCCCTGACCCCCTAATCCTGCTTCCCAACTTATCTTCATCTCAGTGAGATTCCATTTTTGTTCCAACACAAATAGCATTGTATCACACATCCTGTTCTCCCTGAATGCCCTGGCCACCTTTCCACCTCCGCACGACAGGGCTCACCTCATTCCTTTCAGCAGTTGACATTTATTCCCTGGTTTGGATGTACTGTGATTCACGCAGACAGTCCCCGCTCACCTGGTGTCTAGTTCATCTGGAGGGTTTTAAAACAAATTTTTTTTAGTTTTTGCTATTACAAATCATTCTCTACCAAATGGCCTTTACCTGCATCTTTGCACGTTTGTCGGCATTGGCGTGCAGAGTGTGACAGGCATTGCCAAATTACCCCCCAGAGAGGCCCTGCTCCTTTGCTTCCTGCTGCAGCGGCCCGGGGAACCTGCCTCTCTCCCCAGCCTCGGCTATTAGAAAGCTTTAGCTCTTTGACAGACTCTTGGGGGAAAGACAGTATCTGTTTTATTTGTACTTCTTAATTTTTAGTGAAGTTGGGTATCTTTTAGGTATGTGTCATTTGTAGTTTTTTCAGTGAACTGCCTCATTATGTGCTTTACACGTTTGTCAGTAGGAGGTTCTCCTTCTCTGTGTTATTTCAGCAATATTTTAGCACCTACTCCGTGGTGGATACTGCGTGCGACACTCCCTCATGAGGCTTAGGTAAGAGTTTGTCTGCACTGGGGCCGAGGCCAGAAGCAATGAAGAGGTTCTGTGTGGGGCATTCCCAAGACAAAAGGGAGGTCACCAAGCCTTGAATCCTGCCAGACTTGAAACACCTGATTAGAAGGCACTGGAGCCTCCATTTCCTTATCAATAAAACAGAAAAAAACAGTAACTCCTGTTCCCTTAGTGAAAAGAAGCACAAAAAAGTATGGCTAAGTCAGGGTAGTCTCAGGTGCAAGTGACAGAAAATCAATCAGAAATCACATGAACAAAAAAGGAAACCTATTGGTTTATGTAACTAAAAGCTCGAGCTTCAGGCATGGCTGGATCCAGGTGCTCAAAAAAAAATCATCAACCATCATGTGTCTCTCCCCATCTTTCCACTCTGCTTTCCCCTGTGTTAGCTTCATTCTCAACCTAGATATACTAACATAATCCCCAACAGCTGGAGACTTATATCCTATTGATTCAACAACCGATGCAGAGAGACTATGTTTCAGTTGCTCCAGCAAAAACCCAAGGATTAGCTGTAATTGGTCCCTACTGGATCATACAGCCATCATCAAACTAATCACTGAGGCCCAGGTGATAGATTCTACGATTAGTCAGGCCTAGAGCTAAGGATGAGAATGAGTCCCACATGAAGTATATGGTCCGGGGAGGAAAGTGGGGAATTCTGCTGCCATTACCAAAGGAAAGGACAGGCTAACGCTACAGATGCCCCTGTGCTGGGTTCTAGCCCTGCCTTAGCTGCGTGATCCTTGACAAGCCATCTCTCCTCTCTGGCCCTTGAGTTCCCACCTGGAAGATTTGGACTTTAAACTCAATCACTGATTTTGATATCTTTTGTAGTGGCAGGACTTTTTGCTTTTCGACAGATAATACCTGGAACCCAATGCAGAACAGATAAGAGCTATGTTGTGTTAGAAATGTTGTCTGGTTCCATCATTAGTCAGGAAAGACAGGGGTCTGCTATAACAACAAAGAAACCCCAACATCTCGGTGGCTTGACATACAAAGGTTGTGTCTCGCTCGCGTCACCGTACCGTGCAGGCCCGGGAACCCTCCTTGGCAGATGTCCATGTCCCCAGTCGGTGTTCCAGGGAACCCCCCCACCACCACCTGTGATTCTAGCATGACAAAGGCCCGGCCTCCGTGGAAGGGGAAGAAGAAACACACACCACTGCCAGCCGCAGGCCTCATTCACATGCAAGGGACTCTGGGAAACATAATATTCCTCTGCCGGAAAAGGAAAATGACGCTGTGTACTCTGTAACATTTACTTATGAAAGGTCAAGCACTGAGAATGTCATCCAGAAGACGGCCGGGATGGCCGAATAGCAAAAGGGAGAGATTTATTGGTGCTATCAGTTTGCAAACCTGGAAGGGACGGTCTCCAGCACTGAGCAAAGGTGCTCTCTCTTCGAAGAGGGAAACAGCAGCTGGGTTTTCTGCGTCACAGGACCTGTACTGTACAACAGAGTCAAACATGTTCGGCAGGTTTGGGGGGAAAGCTACACATATTGATGAGGGGAGCTGGGTTATATGTAACATACATCCCATATTCATGTTGGGGTGGGATTTTAGCGTTAATATGAGGTGGGGTTTGGCTCTTTATGTCCAAAGCTGAACTGTGGCCCACAAAGACACTTTGTGCACTCTCTGCCAGCTGGCTGAGCCTGGCTCACGGCCTACAGTTGCTTCTCAGGGAAGAGTATTTACACAGCTGGTCCTCTGTCTCGTCAGCACTGTAATGGTCTAGGTTTGTAAAACAGAGTCAGGGCCCGGCGCCGTGGCTCACGCCTGTAATCCTAGCACTCTGGGAGCCCGAGGCGGGAGGATCGCTCAAGGTCGGGAGTTCGAGACCAGTCTGAGCAAGAGTGAGACCCCCCCCCCCATCTCTACTAAAAATAGAAAGAAATTAATTGGCCAACTAAAAATATATAGAAAAATTAGCCGGGCATGGTGGCGCGTGCCTGTAGTCCCAGCAACTCGGGAGGCTGAGGCAGGAGGATCACTTGAGCCCAGGAGTGTGAGGTTACTGTGAGCTAGGCTGATGCCACGGCACTCTAGCCTGGGCAACAGAGTGAGACTCTGTCTCAAAAAAAAAAAAAAAAACACTGTCAGTCCTCACCTGAGCCTCTATGCGGCAAGGTGGGAAACGGACTTGGGAGACCTGGGTCCCCGGCGTGCCTCTCCCTCCTCCCAGCTTGGGTGACTCTCACTCCTTATTTTCTATAAGCCTTGGTCGCTGCCCTCAACCCCATGCCTGAAAAATGGGATTATTGTTCATTTAATGGAATGAATTGAGTGAGATAGTGAAAGCCCTCAGGAAACACTAAAGCCCTAGAGACGTTTCCCGGGACATTCCCTCTGCCTGCCGCAAATTGTTTTACTATTTCAATTCCAGCAGCAAAAAGCTCTCTGCAGGTCCGGGCCTAAGGAGCTCAAGGATAATGTGGGTCAAATCCCATTTCACCAAATCCTATTACAGGGCCTCTTTCCTGTGCAGAGGGTTCTCTCGCCACCGGATCGCAGCAGCCCCGGAGACGCCGGCTGACCCACCTTTGTCTCTGGTCGGCCTAGCACAGAGCCCGGCACTGTAGGAGCTCTGCTGCCGAAACCTCCTTTCCCCCGCAGTCAAGAACGTCGTGTCTGCACAGCCAAAGAAATAGTCACGAGAGCAAACAGACAACCTACAGAATGGGAGAAAATGTTTGCATCCTACATATCTGATAAGGGGCTGATAACTAGAATCTACTTAGAACTCACGAAAATCAGCAAGAAAAAAATCAAACAACCCTCTCAAAAAGTGGGCAAAGGACATGAACAGAAACTTTCCAAAAGAAGACAGAATAATGGCCAATAAACATATGAAAAAATGCTCAACGTCTCTAATCATCAGGGAAATGTAAATCAAAACCGCAATGAGATATCACTTATCTCCAGTAAGAATGAGATTTATCAAAAAGTCCCAAAACAACAAATGTTGGCGTGGATGTGGAGAGATAGGA
>VBSM01000840.1:978511-999501 GCA_008086735.1 Cheirogaleus medius | reverse complement strand
TAAACAAAAGAACTTTGTGTTTGGCCCACGTGATTTCTGTTTCAATTAGATGCCAACATGTAAAAATCAAGAGAGTTCGTAAACAAATTGAGGTTTTTAGCTTCTCTTGGAAAATTAGAAGATCTACACGCAGGGCTCAAGTTCTCACATGTGGGAAGAGCCTGCATTTAGGCTGCCCCTGTCCCTTGTAATGCAGCTGCCGTGGAACTTCCAGCCCCCATAGCTCCTATCCTCACGCTGCATGTATTATATCCATCTGCAGCCTGGAATCTGTAGGCATGGGAGTCAGCTTCCCTGTTTTACATTCTTAGAGCACTGCATGAAGCCATTCACAGGTGCCATCTTCTTCAGCCCAGGATAAACCTTTGTGAGTTGGGTATTATCACCCCCGCATCATAGGTGAAGAAAGTAAGGCTCCAAGAGGCAAAGAAACTCATCCAAGACCACAGAGCTAGTAAGAGGCAGATTAAAGACTCAACCATAAATTCCTCTTAACTGGTTAAGAGAGAGGTTATTAATGAAACCTTGAATAATAAATAGCTTTCGCTTACTTAAAGTGACATTCACTGCAACTACACTTTGGTACAAAGACTTTGAGTCAAACAGACCCAGCTTCAAATCTGGACTCTGCCATGCGCTGACTATGAGACTTCACCTCATCCGTTTCTGCACCTCGAAAATGGAACCTAAAATTCTTTCCCCACGGGGGCTCTTCATTAATCCTTTGTAGATTTTAGTAAATAAATCTGGAAAATGCTACCCTGCCCAAAGAAACAGAGACACACTATGGAGTTCATTGAAACGGGAGTCAACATGGGGTTTTTTGCTTGGTTTAATTCTATACAGGATCTCTGAAAAGCTATAGGACCTAAGGCAGCTTTCTCAAAAGTATCTGAGCCATGTAGTCACATAGGAAAATAGGCCTGCAGAAGCCGTCTGGAGTATCCTAGCTCGGAAAGGAGGTAAGAGCAACAGAATTCATAAAACTGGATGGATAATAACTGTTTAGCAGACCAGAGAAAGTAGAAACCCAGGCAAGTAGTGAGGAAGCCCAGAAGCCGGCCAGGCAGCACTGGAAGTCTCCAGAAAGGCTAACGGGTGAAGACGCCAAGCGCCTCTGCAAGGGGCGCGAAGACAGGGCTCACAGCAGGCAGGCTGACAGGAAGCCTGTCTGAGAAGCGTTTGGAATCAAATGATCAAATGGCATCGGCGTGACAAGACCTCCTGGCATGTGCCTCCAGGTGAAGCGACATCTTCCTGCCAGAATGTTCAACCTGAGCCCAATAAGCCTTTGGACTAAACTTTCAGTCCATATGACCAGGGATAGAGGAACAAGTCAGGTGAGGAAACAATCAGCAAGCCTAGATTGTGGGATATTCCAGAAGACTGGCCTCTTCAAAAATGTCAATGTTATAGATTAGAAAGACTAAAGAGATACAATAGCTGAATGCAATGGATCTACTCAGCTACTCAGGAGGCTGAGACGAGAGGATCGCTTGAGCCCAGGAGTTTGAAGTGACAGTGAGCTATGATGACACCACTGCACTCCAGCCTGGGCAACAGAGAAAGACCCTATCTCTAAAATAAAATAAAAGTAAAAAGAAAAAAAAAATTGAACGAAGGAGCTAGAATTACCACGTACACACATACACACGCTGTTACACACATATTAGAATGGTTTAAATTTAAAAGACTGACAAGTATTGGTGAGCGTGTAGAGAAAATGGAACGCTCATGGTGGTGCCGTTAACACTTACCACATGATCCAGCCGTTCTCCTAAAAAAATACCCAAGAGAAAAGAAAATATATGTTCGTATAAACAGCATTGTACACAAACGTTCAGAGCAGCTTTGTAATAACCCCAAACTGAAAACAATCCAAATGGCCATCAACAAATACTGTGACATACCATTCAATAGAACACTATTTAGCAAGAAAAAGGAATGAGCTATTTCCACAAACAACAGGATGGATTCATCTCAAACTAATGCTGAGTGAAAGAAGCCAGACAGAAGAGTGGACACTGTATGAGTCTATCTAACTAAAACTCTAGGTAATGGAAGCTGAATTATAGCGGCACAAATTGGAAGGGTATTTTCCTGGGTGCCACCCCCGAGCGAGTGATTACAACCAGGAAGACAGCACTGGGGCAGGGGACATGTCTGCTATCTTGATTGTGGTAATGATTTAATGGATGTGTACATATGTAAAAGATTATAAAATTGTATGCTTTAGCCGGCTGGGCGCAGTGGCTCACGCCTGTAATCCTAGCACTCTGAGAGGCCGAGGTGGGCGGATCGCCCAAGGTCAGGAATTCAAAACCAGCCTGAGGAGGAGTGAGACCCCGTCTCTACTAAAAATAGAAAGAAATTAATTGGCCAACTAAAAATTTTAAAAAATTGTATACTTTAAATATATGCAGTTTATTATATATCAGTCACACTTCGATGATGTTGATTAAAAAATCAGAGCACAGATGAACATGTTAGACGACAGCACGAGAGTTCAGTCCACAAAGTCCAGACTGTCAGAAACTCTGCAGGCAAATAGCCCAGTGTCTCCCACAAGTAAATTTCAAGAAAAAATAAAGAGAACCACGGGGAACCTTATGTTAAACGGACTTGAGAAATCTAGCAACTAATTGCAATGATCCTGATTTGAATCTGATTTAGATATCCAGTTAGAAACTGCGGCACCGACTGGCCACTTCACAATACTAAGAAAGTATTTTTAACATTTTACATGTGATAATATTGTGGTGACTTTATGAAACACTTATTATGGATAAAACTGTATGCTGTCTGAGATTTGCTTCAACATAACATGGAAGGGGAAACAGGTTGGGGTGCAAACAAGATTGTCTGTGAGTTGATAATTGTCGAAGCTGAAGAATGGATTCATGAGGACCATTATACCAGTGTTTCTCAACCATTTCATGACCATCCCCCTTACAACCTTTGTAGGCATTTTTTCCTAATCACTTCCCCATCCCTGAAACTCCATACCAAGGACACAGTGCATGTCTGTTTCTGTGCTGCGAACCTCTGGAAGATGGCAAGCCATTGTGACATCTAAGACTTATTCACCCCCTCCCCAAGAGCCAATTTTTGTCCCCTTTGATCCCCTCTTAATCCTGGTTGAAAATATATGCCTGACACTATTCTGTCTACTTTTGTACATGCTTTCAAGTTTCCATTAAAATTTTTTAAAATATATTTTTAAGAAAAAAACAAGGTAAGAAGTATACAATCCTATACAAAATGGCGGCCCAGGAAGAAGCCATGGAGCTGGCTTCTGAGCTGACGGGAACCAGGACTCAAACAGCATCAATTAGTCAGTTGAGAAGCTTGTGGTTACACCCTGAACTCTAGAGGCAATTTATGACTCCCATATCTGGAAGGTCCAGAGGTAGGATGGGCTTCAGGGAAGAACTGATCTACTAGCCAGACCTAGAACCTTTTGCTTGTCTATCCTTTTCAAGAATGAACCCCCATTTCAAGACTGGCTGACTTGCTGGTCCCAAGGTGGATGCTTACTTGGTAGCTACATGCTTCCTAGTTCTCTCCCAACAGGAAAGAGAAACTACATCCTTGCAGTTAGTAAAAGTCTTTAATTCACTCTGAATGAACCAGCTTTGGTACTGCCCCTGAGGCAGTTTCTATAGTGGGTGGATGGAATGTGCCGAGTGGCCTCGCCCAGGCAAAGTGGTCCCCTCTGGAGTTGTGGGGACAGGTGGAATCAATGTTTTCAGAACTACATAGCTCTCTAAACAGAAAGCAGGGCTTTGGGAAGGAGGAAAGAGAAACTTCCTATTGTTTTTTTCTTCTATCGGCATGTCTATTTAATTCTTGCAAATCGGTGTCACCACAAGGTGAAGAATCTGGGATAATAAGATAAGAATCTGGGTCAGATAATCTGGGAAGACATATGGTTACCCTTTGCTAAGGGACTAAACGGGATTGTGAGTTCCAGTTTTAAAAGAAAATCTCAGGAAAGGATGTGATTGGCCTAGTTTGAGTCACTTGTTCATGCCTGGACCAATTACTGTAGCCGAGGAGATGATATGCTGTGATTGGCACAGCTAGGATCCAATGCCTGCCCCCAGGCAGGGAGGCGGTGCTGGGTATGCAGATCCTGTTTCCCTGGAGATGGAGGATTGCAGTCTGGTAGACAAAATATTAGGAGTCCTCACAATGGTATTTACCAAACAAGGTTATTATGAGAATGTACAATGAAGTTTCTTTTCTCTTTGGCATCCAGTATATCTTTAATACTTTGTTTTCTTTCTCAAGCCCCCGCCACCACCCTGCCTTCCAGCTGCAAATCTGCCCAGCAGAAGAGCAGGCCCTGGGAAAAAACAGAATAAAAAAACCACTGGGTGAGTTCTATCTAAACAGGCTCTAACTCCCCTTGAACATCTCTCTCACTTCAAATAAATAAAATAAAATAAAATAAAAGTAGAAGGTGCTTTAGCAAGCCACCACATCCCCAAGACTCAGATTCCTCACCTGTAACTGGAATTAGTGCTAGTACCTACCTTGTAGGGTAACATGATATGAAATGATGCATATGAAATGTATTCTGAGCATACAGTAGATACTTAATAAATGGTAGCTATTATGCTCTGTTCCATTTGACATTTTTTATAAAAACCAGTCAGAAGGAAATCTCACTAAAAACAAAAATACAAATAAATATTTCAAAGTTCTTGGAGAACTCCATAGCCAGGAAAAGCCCACATCACCTTCTTACCAGAGATCACCTGTCCCTTGGCTCTCACCCACCAGCGCCCCCACCTGCACACCCAGGCTGAGCCCCCTCCACGCCATTTCTCAGAGATCTGAGGATCTGCACGTTCGCCTCCCACCACCTCCCTCTCCACCCGCCAGTCATCTGTGCTGCCCACCCTGGCAAGCTGTCTCCCTAACACCTCACCTACTCACAGCTCCATTATTTTATTTCCCACCTTTCTCACTCAGAGGCAGGAGGAGGAGCAGGGATAATCATACAAGCCAGAAGACGTGGGGAGCCAGCTAGATCCAGCCCCTGCCCCCTCGTGCTCCTGCAAGCCCACCCCCTGGCCTTCTGGTACTTCCCTCTTCCTCCTCACACCTCGCCCATTTCCCCAACCTGAGCAACCAGTACTCTTTATCCCCTCCTCCTCCCCACGATCCCTCCACTTCCCACAGAGGCTCATAAAGCCAGCTCAGATTCCAGAACCCTAGGTCCAGCAGCTCTGACAAAAAGTCTGATTCTTCTGCTAGTAGGATGCATTAGGTAGAAGACACACTACACTCCCTTCTCTTCTGAAGCGGGTTGGGGGAGGGGAGGAGACCCCTAACCCGCCCCCAAGCTCCGAGGCTCATTAGCCCGTGACCCTGGAAATATTACTCTCTGAGCCCACATTTATCCCTCCCTTGCCCCGACAAAATACTTTTCAAAGCATAATAATACCAATCCTTCATGTGGCTCTGTTTCCTCTCTGGGCACTACAAGTGTCACGGGGACACGCATTCAATCCTGGCTCTGACTTTGAAGACTGGGTGACCCTGGATAAGTCCCTTCACCTCTCTGAGGCTCTGTTCTCTTATCTATAAAATGGGGATACAACACCCACCTGGCAGACTTGCTTTGAGAAGCAAAGCAATCACAGGACACGCTTTCTCAAGCTGTTGGTTGTTGTTACAGAAGATTCCTTCTAATGTAAGTCTTGAAAGAAAACTAACGTATTAAAAAGGTAACAGACGCTTCTGTTTCTAGCAAGATAAGTAACAAGGAATGGATTTTCTCTCCTACCTGACACAACCAAACCACCAGAAAAAAAAAATAGCAATTTTCCAGCTAGTGGACATCAGGCATCACAATTTTCCAGCTAGTGGCGTCAAAAGATAATGATCCCTGTGAGACAGAAAACAAACTGAGCAGGTGCTACTGCTGCCCTACTTATCTGCCTGGACAGAGAACCCAGGCTGTGGGCAGGGAGCAGGAAGCAAGGCAGAAGCTGGTGAATAACTTGAGTTGAGGAGACAGAACTTCATAGACACTAAGGTGCCCGCAGTGTGCAGGGCAGAATACCAGAGAGTAGAGAGCAGCACAGAAAGAGAACTCTGAAGATACCTGGCCAGTCCCCCCTGGAGTATTTAGCAGAGCACTGAGCAGTGCCTGCCTGCATTATCCAAGGTCCCGGGAGAATCATTCAAGACAATAAGCTCCTGATCCTGGGGGCCAGGAATAGTGCCTGTTCCCACCAACCAGACAAGACAGCCTCAAGCTCCTTAGGGCATTCGGTAGAATCCTCAGAGGCTTGCTTTCATAGTGAGGAATAATTAGCCCTTCACTACACATAGCTCTGGTCCTATACAACTAATCGTCAAAGAAAGACACAAAATATAAACTGTTTTCAAGTAATTTAACTGCTTTTCAAAACAAAGCTCAAGAACATTTTTAGAAATACTAAAATAGCCAGCAACCAACAAGGTAAAATTCGCAATGTTTGGCATCCAATAAGAGACTAGTAGGCATGAAAAGAAGCAGGAAAATATAACCCATAATGAGGAGAAAAATGGCCACTCTAGAACTAACATGGATATTAGAATGAGCAAAAAGGACATTAAAAGTTATTATATTTTAACATATTTTAAAAATAGTCCACATTTTTTAAAATGTTTACACATGGAAGATATATTTTTTAAAGACCCAAACTGAATTTTTAGAGATAAAAACCGCAATGTCTGAGGTGAAAGATATACTGGATGGCATTAACAGCAGATTAGTCATTGCAGGAGAAAATATTAGTGAACTTAAAGACATAGCAATAGAAACTCTCTGAAATAAAATACACAGAGGAAAAATGGTTTTAAAAAATAGAAAGAGTGCCAGTAACCCATGGAACAATTAACATACATGCAATATACAATGCAATTGGAGTTCTTGAAGAAGAGGATGAATAGAAAAATATTTGAAGGAAAACATCAAAAATTTTCTAGATTTATGTAAACTATAAACCCACAGATCTAACAAGCTCAATGAACTCCAAGAACAAGAAACATCAAGAAAACTACACCAAGACACATCATAAGATTGTTCAAAACCAACAAGAAGAAAAAAATCTTAAAACAGAAGTAAAAAGTATGCCATGTATAGTGGAACAAAGATAAGGATAACACAGATTTCTCATCAGAAACAATGCAAGCAAGAAGACAAACAGTGGAGCACCATATTTAAAGTACTAAACAGAAAAAACTTAAACCTAGAGATATGCCTTGTTATTGGTTAAAAATAATAAATATTACAAAATAGAAAACCAAGAAATAGATCCAAGTATTTACAGCCAACTGATCTTCAACAAAGGCACCAAGAACGTACATTGGGGAAAGGGCACCCTCTTCAATAAATGGTGCTGGGAAAAATTGGGTTGCCATACTCAGAAAAATGAAACTGGACCCCTATATCTCACCATATACAAAAAATCAACTCAAGATGGATTAAAAAGTTAAACATAAGACCCAAAACTATAATACTACTAGAAGAAAACATAGGAGAAACACTTCAGGACATTGGTCTAGACAAAGATTTTATAGCTAAGACCTCAAAAGCACAGGCAACAAAAACAAAAATAGAAAATGGGGACTACATTAAACTAAAAAGCTTTAGTACAGCAAAGGAAACAATCAGTAGAGTGAAGAGACAACTTGTTGAGTGGGAGAAAATGTTTACCAACTATTCATCTAACAAGGGACTAATATTCAGAATATACAAGGAACTCAAACAACTAAAAATTTTTAAAACTCCCATTTAAAAGTGAGCAAAGGGGGAACACCAGCTCTCTAGCAATGGATACCAACCAAATCCAGACCACTGAAATGACAGAAGAATTTTGAACATGGATTGTAAGAAAACTCAATGATATACAAGTGAAAATGGATACCCAACACAAAGAAACCACACACACACACACACACACAAAATCCAGGACTTGGAAGGAAAATTCACTAAAGAAATTAGAATATTAAAGAAAAAAATCAAACAGAACTTCTGGAAATGAAGAATTTCTTCAAGGAATTACAAAACACAGTGGAAAGCCTCAAGAACAGGGTAGATCAAACAGAAGAAAGAATCTCAGGGATTGAAGATAACACCTTTCAATTAAACAAGTCACAGAGATAGAGCAGAGAAATAAGAGAAAAGAGCTAAGCCTAAAAGAAATGTGGGATTAGGGGAAGAGGCCTAACATGAGAATCATAGGTATCCCTGAGGGTGAAGAAGAAAATACACAAGGGTTAGATAAATTATTTTAGGATAAAATGGAAGAAAATTTCCCTGGCCTTACTAGAAATCTAGATATCCAGGTACAAGAAGCTCAAAGGACTCTTGGGAGATTCACTGTAAAACAGGAAGATACCACAACACATAGTCATCAGACTGACCAAAACAAACACAAGAGACCCTCCTATGAGCTGTAAGGTGAAAGCAGCAGGTAACCTACAAAGGAAAACCCATCAGACTAACTGCAGACTTCTCAATTAAGACCTTAAAGGCCAGAAGAGAATGGGATCCCATTGTCAGTCTTCTCAAACAGAATAATGCCCAGCCTAAAATTTTGTATCCTGCAAAACTAAGTTTCTTACATGAAGGAGAAATAAAGACCTTCTCAGACAAGTAAAGACTGAGGGAATTCATCAAGACAAGACCTGCCCTCCAGGAAGTACTCAGAACAGTGTTACACACAAATAAGCACAGTATATACTCACCAGTGTAAAATTATCCAAAAGCTAAAGGTCAAAGGGCAGATACCACAATGGCTCAAGAGAGAAAACGAAGCAACAAAGTTCAACTCAACAGGATGAACAGAAATCTGCTCCACTTATCAATTCATTCAATAAATGTGAATGGCTTGAACTGCCCACTAAAGAGACATAGGCTGACCGAATGGATAAACATTTACAAGCCAAGTATCTGCTATCTTCAGGAAACACATCTAACCCACAAGGATGCATGCAGACTCAAGGTGAAGGGATGGAAAACAATACTCCATGCAAATGGAAACCAAAAGAAAGCTGGTGTACCAGTTCTGATTTCACATAACTTAGTCTTTTTGTTTTTTGTTGTTTGTTTTTTTTTGAGACAGAGTCTCACTTTGTTGCACGGACTAGAGTGCCATGGCATCAGCCTAGCTCATAGCAACCTCAAGCTCCTGGGCTCGAGCAATCCTTCTGCCTCAGCCTTCCGAGTAGCTGGGACTACAGGCATGTGCCACCATGTCCAGCTAATTTTTCTATTTTTGGTAGAGATGAGGTCCCACTATTGCTCAGGCTGGTATCGAATTCCTGAGCTCAAACGATCCACCTGCTTTGGCCCCCCAGAGGGCTAGAATTACAGGCGTGAGCCACCACGCCCGGTCATAACTTAGTCTTTAAATCAAAAACAGTAATGAAAGACAAAGATGGTCACTATATAATGATGAAGGGTACAATTAAACAAGAACACATTACAATTATAAATATTTATGCACTAACTCAGGTGCACCCAGATTCATTAAGCAAATTCTACTGGATCTAAACAAAATGATAAACAGCAGCACCATAATAGCCGGGACTTCAACACCCCTCTGACAAAACAGAACAGATCATCCAAACAGAATATAAACAAAGAAACAATGGACTTAAACAGAACTCTAGAACAAATGGGCCTGACATTTACAGAACATTCTACCCAAAAACCACTGAATATATATTTATCTCATCAGCTCATGGGATATTCTCTAAGATTGACCATATCCTAGGCCACAAAACATCTCTCAAAAAATTTTAAAAAATAGAAATTATACCATGCATCTTCTCAGGCCACAGCAGAATAAAATTAGAAATCAACTCCAACAGAAACTCTCATCTCTACACAATGACACGGAAACTAAACAACCTTCTGCTGAACGATTATTGGGTAAAGGAGGAAATTAAGATGGAAATCAAAGGATTCTTTGAACTAAATGATAAAGAAGACACAAGTTATCAAAATCTGTGGGACACAGCTAAAGCAGTCCTAAGAGGAAAATTTATATCCATAAATGCCTACATCCAAAAGACTGAAAGATCACAAATCAACAATCTAATGAATCATTTCCAAGAACTGGAAAAGGATGAGCAAACCAACCCCAAACCCAGCAGAAGAAAAGAAATAGCAAAGATCAGAGCAGAACTAAATGAAATTGATAATAAAAACACTATACAGAAGATTAATAAAACAAAAAGTTGGTTGCTTGAAAAAATAAACAAAATTGACACACCTCTTGTTAGATCAACGAGGAACAGAAAAGAAGGGACTCTAATAAGCTCAAGCAGGAATGAAAAAGGAGAAATTACAAATGATACCATGTAAATACAAAATATCATCTATGAATACTATAAAAACCTCTAGGCACATAAGCTTGAAAAGATGGAGTAAATGGACAAATTCTTAGAAAAACATAGCCTCCCTAGGCTCAACCATGAAGAAATAGAATTCCTGAACAGACCAATAACAAGTAACAAAATTAAAGCAGCAATAAAAAACCTTCCTAAAAAGAAAAGTCCCGGACTAGATGGTTTCACATCCAATTTTTCCCAGACCTACAAAGAAGACCTGGTGACTATCCTGCAGAAATTATTGTACAACATCAAGAAGGAAGGGATTCTCCCTCCCCAACACATTTTTTGAAGCCAACATCACCCTGACACCAAAACCAGGAAATGACGCAACAAAAAAAGCAAGCTACAGACCAATATCCCTTATGAATACAGATGTAAAAATTCTCAACAAAATCCTAGCAAACCAAATTCAGGTGCTTATCAAAAAAATAATCCATCACGACCAAGTGGGCTTCATCCCAGAGGGATGCAGGGATGGTTCAACATATGCAAATCTATAAATGAAATCCAACACATAAACAGAAGTAAAAACAAGGACCATATGATCCTCTGAATAGATGCAAAAAAGCATTTGACAAAATTCAGCATCCTTTTATGATAAGAACACTTAACAAAATAGGCATAGATGGGACTTACCTGAAAATGATAAAAGTCATATGTGACAAATCCACAGCCAACATCATACTGAATGGGGAAAAACTGAAAGCATTCCCACTTAGAACTGGAACCAGACAAGGTTGCCCTCTGTCACCACTTCTATGCAACACAGTGCTGGAAGTGCTAGCCAGAGCAATCAGACAAGAGAAGGAAATCAAGGGCATCAGAATGGGGGCAGAAGAGGTCCAGCTATCACTCTTTGCTGATGATATGATCTTACATCTAGAAAATCCCAAAGATTCTGCCATAAGACTACTGGAATTGATAAACAAATTCATCAAAGTCTCAGGCTACAAAATAAATGTACAGAAATCAGTAGCATTCCTATATGCCAACAACAAACTGAGAACCAAATCAAAGACTCAATACCCTTCACAACAGCAACAAAGAAAATAAAATACCTAGGAATATATTTAACTAAGGAAGTGAAAGACGTCTACAAGCAGAACTATGAAACTCTGAGGAATGAAACAGCAGAGGATGTAAACAGGTGGAAAACCATACCATAATCATGGGTCAGCAGAATCAACATTGTTAAAATGTCTATACTACCCAAAATGATCTACAGATTCAATGCAATCCCTATTAAAATACCAACATCATTTTTCTCAGATCTAGAAAAAATAATTCTACACTTCATTTTGAACCAAAGAAGACTCTATATAGCAAAAACAATCTTAAGCAAAGAGAACAAATTGGGAGGCCTCAATTTACCAGACTTCATGCTATACTACAAGGCTATATTAACTAAAACAGCATGGTATTGGCATAAGAACAGGGACATAGAACAATGGAACAGAACTGAGAACCCAGATATAAAACCATCCTCATATAGCCATATAATCTTTGACAAAGCAGACAAAAACATACACTGGGGAAAAGAATACTTATTCAATAAATGGTGCTGGGAAAACTGGATAGCCACATGTAGAAGACTGAAACAGGATCTGCATCTTTTACCTCTCACAAAAATCAACTCACAGTGGATAACAGACTTAAACCTAAGGCATGAAACTATAAGAATTCTAGAAGAAAATGTTGTAAAAACTCTTATAGACATTAGCCTAGGGAAAGAATTTATGAACAAGACCCCAAAGGCAATCACAGCAACAACAAAAGTAATAAATGGGACCTGATCAAACTAAAAAGCTTCTGTGCAGCCAAGGAAACTATCACAAGAGCAAACAGACAACCTACAAAATAAGAGAAAACATTCACATGCTACACATCTGATAAAGGGCTGATAACTAGAATCTATACAGAACTCAGGAAAATTCACAAGAAAAAATCAAACAACCCCATTAAAAAGTGGGCAAAGGACATGAACAGAAACTTTTCAAAATAAGATACACTAATGGCCAACAAATATATGAAAAAATGCTCAACATCTCTAATCATCAGGGAAATGCAAATCAAAACCACAATGAGACATCACTTAACTCCAGTGAGAATGGCTTTTATCAAAAAGTGCCAAAACAATAAATGTTGGCATGAATGCAGAGAGACAGGAACACTCCTACACTGCTGGTGGGATTGCAAACTAGTACATCTGTGGAAAGTAATAGGGAGATATCTCAAAGAGCTAAAGGTAGAACTACCATTTGATCCAGCAATCCCATTACTGGGCATCTACCAAAAGGAACAAAAAACATTCTATAAAAAGACATCTGCACTAGAATGTTTATAGCAGTACAATTAACTATTGCAAAGATGTGGAAACAACCCAAATGCCCATCAATACATAAGTGGATTAATAAAATGCGATATACATACACCATGGAATAGTACTCAACCACAAAAAACAATGGTGATCTAGTACCTCTTGTATTATCCTGGATAGAGGTGGAGCCCATTCTATTAAGTGAAGTATCTCAAGAATGGAAAAACAAGCACCACATGTACTCACCATCAAATTGGTATTAACTGATCAATATTTATATGCACACACACTAGTAACATTCATTGGGTGTTGGGCAGGTGGGAGGAGGGAGGAGGGGATGGTATATTCACACCTAATGGGTGCAGTGCACACTATCTGGAGGATGGACACGCTTGAAGCTCTGACTCGGGTGGGGCAAAGGCAATATATGTAACCTAAACATTTGTACCCCCATAATATGCTGAAATAAAAAAAATGAGTGTAAAAAAACAAACAAAATAAATAAGTAAATAAAAGTGAGCAAAGGACATGAATAGTTCTCAAAAGACGACATAAAAATGGCCAGCAAATATATGAAAAAATACTCAACATCACTAATCATGAGGGAAATGCAAATCAAAACCTCAATGAGATATCATGTTACCCCAGTTAGAATGACTCTTATTAAAAAGACAAAAAAACAACAGATGCTGGAAAGGATATGGAGAAAAGGGAACTCTTATATACTGTTGGTGGGAATGTAAATTAGTACAGCCATTATGGAAACAGTATGGTGATTTCTAAAAAACTAAAAATTGAAATACTATACAATCCAGCAATCCCACAACTGGGTACTTATCCAAAGGAAAAGACATCAGTATATCAAAGCGATACCTGCAGTCCCATGTGTATTGCAGCACTGCTCACAATAGCAAAGATATGGAATCAACCTAAGTGTCTATCAGTGGACAAATATATAAAGAAAATGTGGTGTATATACACTATGGAATACTATTCAGCCATAAGAAGGAATGAAATCATGTCATTTGCAGCAACATGGATAGAGCTGGAGATTATTATATTAAGCGAAATAAGGCAGACAGAAAGAAAAATATCATGTGTTCTCACTCATATGGGAGAGCTAAAAAAAAAAAAAAGTTGATTTCATGGAGCTAGAGACTAGTGTGATAGATACCAGAGGCTGGAAAGGGTGTAGCGTGGGGGAACAGATAAAGAGAGGTTAGTTAATAGGTACAAACAGGTGGACGGAATAAGTTCTAATGTTCGATAGCAGAGTAGGGAGACTACAGTTCACAGCAATGTATTATATATTTCAAAATAGCTAGAAAAAAGGGACTTGAAATATTCCCAACACAAAGAAATGATAAGCACTTGAGGTGATGAATACCCAAATACCTTGACTTGATCATTACAGTCGATGTATGTAACAAAATATCACATGTACCCCATAAATATGTATAAATATTATATATCAATTTTAAAAAGAATAGTCAATATTATTAACATGACACTTCTCCCCAATTGTTCCATATATTCAAGACAATTCCAACTAAAGTATCAGGAAGATATTTTTGTACAAAATTGGCAAGCAAAGTCTAAAATTCATAGGGAGATGCAAAGGAGGTAGAACTCTCTCTCTCTCTCTCTCTCTCTCTCACACACACACACACACACACACACACATACACACACACACCCCTACCTCTGAAAATGAAGAACAAAGTTGGAGGGCTAGGTCCACCTGATTTCAAGAGTTATTATAAAGCTACATTAATCAAGACAATGTGGTGTCGGCATCAAAAATAGCCACATAGATCAATGAAACAGAAGAAAGGATCAAAAAATAGACCCCGATATATATGGGTTTTTGACAAAGATACAAAGGAAATGCAGTGGACAAAAGATAGCTTTCTCACGAAACGCTGTTAGGACAACTGGATATCCATATGCAAAAAGACAAACTTGGATCCATACTCGTCATGAATTATAAAAAATTAACTCAAAAATGGATCACAGACCTACATGTAAAGCCTAAAATGACAAAACTTCTAGAAAAAAAATTTGGCCTTTGGGATCTATCATATCATATCAAAGATTTTTCTGGATCTGATAATAAAAGTATGATCCATTAAAAGAAAGAATCAATAAATTTGACTTTTCATAAGTAGATGCTATAGTCAAAAACAAATAAATAAATTTAACTTTATCAAAATTAAACACTTCTGCTTTTTGAAAAATGCTTTTAAATAATTAAATGACAAGCCACAGATAGGGTGAAAATATTTATGAAGCATATATCTGATAAAGCATTTATATCCAGAAGAAATAAAGAACTCTCAAAACTCCACAATAAGAAAACAAACAACCTAATTTTTAAAAGGTCAAAATGTTTCAACAGGCACTTCAACAAGGAAGATACACAGATGGTAAATAAGCACACGAAGAGAAGTGTGTTAGTCATTAGAGAATGCAAATTAAAACCACAATGAGATACCATTACATACCCATTAGAATGGCTTAAATTAAAAAGATTGGAGCAACCAAACAAGAGAAAGAAAAGGGCATCCAAATTGAAAAGGAAGAAGTCAAATTATGCTTGTTTGTAGACAATATGATCTATATCTAGAGAAACGTAAAGGCTCCACCCAAAAACTATTAGAACTGATAAATTTAGTAAAGTTGCAGGATACAAAATCAACATACGAAAATCAGTAGCATGTCTATATATGCCAACAGTAAACAATCTGAAAAAGAAACCAAGAAAGTAATCCCATTTACAATAGCTACAAATAAGATAAAATACCAAGGAATAAACTTAAAGAAGTGAAAGGTCTCTATAATGAAAACTATATAACATTGATAAAAGAAGTGAAGGGGACACAAAACAAAGAAAGATATTCCATGCTTATGGATTGGAAGAATCAATATTGTTAAAATGTCCATACTACCCAAAGCAATCTACGGATTCAATGCAGTCCTCATCAAAATACCAATGATGCTCTTCACAGAAATACAGAAAGTAATCCTAAAATTTATATGAAACCACAAAAGATCCAGAATAGCCAAAGCCATCCTGAGCAAAACAACTACAGAGCTGCAATAACCAAAACAGCATGGTACTGGCATAAAGACAGACACATAGAACAATGGAACAGAATAGAGAACCCAGAAATAAATCCACACATCTATAGCGAACTTATCTTCAACAAAGATGCCAAGAACATAAAGTGGGGAAAGGACAGTCTCTTCAATAAATGGTGCTGGGAAAAGTGGATATCCATGTGAAGAAGAATGAAACTAGACCCTTGTCTCTCACCATATACAAAAATTAAATCAAAATGGATTAAAGACTTAAATCTAAAATCTGAAACTATGAAACTACTAAGAGAAAACTTTGGGGAAATGTTCCAGGACATTGGTCTAGGCAAGGACTTCTTGCGTAATACTCACAAAGTACAGGCAACCAAAGCGCAATTGGACAAGTGGGATCACATCAAGCTAAAAAGCTTTTGCACAGCAAAGGAAACAATCAACAAAGTACACAGACAGCCCACAGAATAGGAGAAAACATTTGCAAACTCCCCATCTGACAAGGGATTAATAACTAGAATGTATAAGGAACTCCAACAACTCAATAGGAAAAATCAAATAATACAATTAAAAAATGGGTACAGGATCTGAACAGACATTTCTCAAAAGAAGACATACAAAAGGCCAACAGGTATATGAAAAAATGTTCAACATCATTAGTCATCAGAGAAATGCAGATCAACACTACAACGAGATATCATCTCACCCCAGTTAAAATGGCTCTTATCAAAAAGGCAATAACGAACACTGGTGAGGATGTGGAGAAAGGGGAACCCTCGTTCACTGTTGGTGGAAATGTATATTAGTGCAGCCCCTACGGGGAGCAGTATGGAGGTTCCCCAAAACACTAAAAATAGAACTACCATAAACCCAGCAACTCCACTGCTGGTATATATCGAAAGGAGGGGAAATCAGCATATGAAAAAGATGTCTGCACTCCCGTGTTCACTGCAGCACTGTTCACAATAGCCAAGATTTGGAATCGACCTAAGTGCCCGTGGATAAAAATACCGTGGTACATACACACAATGGAATATTACATAGCCACAAAAAAAGAATGAAATCCTGCCATTTGCAACAACATGGATCAACTGGAGAACATTATGTTAAATGAAATAAGCCAAATGCAAAAAGACAAATCTCACATGTCCTCACTCATATGAAAAATAACTGATCCCATAGAGACAGAGAGTGGAGAGTAGAATGGCAGTTACCAGAAGCTGGGAAGGATAGTGTGGAGGAGGGAATAAAGTGGGGATAGCTAATGGGTATGGAAATATAGTTAGGTAGAGAGAATGAACAATATTTGGTAGCGCAACAAAGTGACTATAATCAGTAATAAGTTAGAGTATACTTTTAAATAACTAAAAGAGTGGAATTGGAATGTTCCTTACACAAAGAAATGTTAAATGCCTGAGGCGATGCATGCCCAATTACCCTGATTTGATTCATTCACATTGTATGCCTGTATCAAAATATCACATGTACCCTATAAATAAATACGTTTATGTACCCATAATAATTTTAAATAATTTTTTAATTTAAAAAGTAAAAGTGTTGGTGAGGATGTGGGAGAAATGAAATTCTCATGGTAGTAAAGTTAAACATACACTTATACATATGATTATACATATATTATACATATATTATATATATTATTATTATACATATATTATACATATGTATACACTTATACATATGATATAGCCATCTTACTCCTATGTGATTTACCCAAGAGAAAAGGACATATAAACCTATACAAAGACTTATACCCAAATATTCATATAAGCTTTGTTTATAACAGCACCAAACTGGAAAAAATTCAAATGGCCATCAACAAGGAAATGGATAAACAAATTGTGATATATCCTTCCATTAAGGATTTAACTATTTATGCAAGAAACAACATGGATAAATCTGAAAATAATTATGCTGATTGAATGAAGCAAGACAAAAGAGGACACGCTAATTCCATCTATATAAAATTCTAGACAATGCAAACTCATCTATAGTGACGCAAAGCAGATCAGTAATTGCCTGGCGGGGGCGGGGGGGGTGCAGGGACAGACGAGTAGTAACAAAGAGATGTCAAGAAATGCTTGTGGGTGATAGGTACATTCACTACCCAGGTTGTGGTGATGGGTTTCATGAGTCAATACACATGTTGAAACCAAACTATAGACTTTAAATATGTGTAGTTTAATGTACGTTAATATGTACATCAAAAAAGCTGTTTACAAAAAGATATCACGTGTATAAAGGATGCACTGCTTCACCCAGCATACCCACTTCTGGGTTTCTTTATTTTGTAACTTTCGTTTTGAAATAATTTTACACTTAAAGAAGCATTGCAAAGACAGCACAGATTGTTTCTGGATACCCTTCACCAGCTCCCCCCTAATATCAACAACATACATAACCAGGGGACAACTATCAAAACCCACATGGTTTTACTCCTTCCTTTTTTCTGCCTCTCTGGAACAGCCTGCTGCACTCCGAAAGGTCCTTCCCCTCCAATAAGTCAGTCCAGGCCTGGCCTCCACTCCAGGTTTATGTCTGCTGCTCTGTGTGCAATGGACACGCTTCAGACTCTGGACGTCTTCCCACCGCCCCCGGCCCCATCTCCCACAGGCTCCAGATCCTATAACTCAACCGCATCCTAGAGGGCTCCCCAGATGTCCCACAGATACCTCAAAAGCAGCAAGTCTAAAACTGAATGCATTACTGTTCCTGCCCCACCCCACCCCCCTAATCTTCTTCCTCTTGTGGTCTTTAACCAAGCAAATAGCATTGTCATCTGTCACCTAGCCAGACATCTCTGACATGTGCTAAGTCCATTCAAGTTCTGCTCTCTCTTCCTCCACATTTCACTCACACCCCGCCCTGCAGGCCTCACCTCTACGGCCAACACCTTGATTCAGGCCAGATGTCGGCTCTCCTAAGGCTGCCAGAACAGGCTTCAGACTTACACCTCCAGTGTCCCCTCCCTGGTCCAACCACATGGAATGATCTCTCTGAAATGCTCATTGACCTACGTCTCTTCCTGCTGAAAACTCTGCAGTGGTTTCCAAATGCCCACGGGGTGGCATTCTGCCTCTAGGTCTGGTTTTAAGGTCCTTTCAACATAGCCATCTACAGCCTCTCCTGCCTGTTACCTGGCCGGTTCACTCCTTGAAGGAGTCATCAAATGACATGGAATTCCTCCTCCTTCCAAACCCACCCGATGCCCTTGCGTCTTTGACTCTGCTGTTCCCTCTGCCTAGGTGTTTCCTCATCTTCCCCACTGGGAAACTCCTACCCAAGATGCAACACTATTTTCACCCTCACAATGAAGCCTTCTCAGAAACAGGCAGAATGGCAGGCCCTTCTTAGTGTACATCCTTCGAAGCAGGTTTCTGTGTGTCTTTCCCGACTAGAGGGTGAATGCCTAAAAACACTGCTTCTTACTTATCCTGATCCTAGCACAGCCTAGAACTTGGCACCTTATAGACACACGGATAGACCACACAGACACACAGATGGCTGGGTGAATGGAGACAGAGATAAACAGACATATTCACGGAGGGATGGAGAGAGAAGTAGACAGATGGAAAAATTAACGGATGATGGATGGATGGATGGTAAAATGAATAGATGAATGACAGGTGACTGCATGGATAGAAACATGAATATACAAATGGATGGGTGGATATATGAACGGATGAATAGATAAAAAGTTCCCAAGCATTTCAAGGGCAGAGATTGTTTCTTACTCAACTCTGTCCTCACAGTGCCCAGAACGGGGCCTGGAACACAGCACTGGATGTTCGACACAAGTTGCTGGGGTGAACGGATGACTAAACCACCAGTCTGGCGGTAAGAGTTTTAGAATGAGAGTCAGAGGACTTGATTTCCAGCTCTATCTGTATCTTCAATTATCTATCTAAACACGAGCAACTTAACCCAACATTTTCAGTTTTACTCTTCTGTGAAATGGGCAGGGCTGGATTAAATGACTTATAAGGTCTTTTCCAAATACTCTTCGGCTCCCTGATTCGAAGCAGGCGGCTGCGGAATGGGAGGAGGGGCCCCACTGGAGCGAATGTGTGTTTACCCACAACTTGTCCTAATGCAGAGCTGATCCCAGATCTCTGCCAGCAACGGAGGAGAAGAGCTTGCACGCTCCAGATGAGATTCTGTTGAAACTGTCTGGCTGAAAGCCTCACGGCAGAAATGAAAGACAGGCTGCTACAGCAGAGCCTGAGGGGTAGTCAATAGTGACACGGGAACATCCGTGACGCTGCACCGCTGCAAGCTGAATGGAAGGAGGGAAGGGCCGGGCTACACAAAGCCTTTCCAGGGCCCACGGCTGCTGGCCAAATGCACCCTTTATCCGCAAGGATGGAGTTTTGTTCATAGAGCACCTGATGTGTCCTGTAAGAATCACACCTGGACTCCCGGCGTGTTCTGGAGTGATAACCGTGCTAAGAACACGCCTCTCATTAGTTCCAGACCTATGTGTCCCACGCCTGTCTATGTGTCACCTCGTCACTTCTCCCAACCCTGTGAGGCAGGAATGGTGACCTTCATCTCATGGAGTAAGAAAATGTAGCTAATAAGTGGTGGCAGATGTAGGATTTGAACCCAAGACTTAAAACCATCTGACTTGAGTGTCTCCCACCCACATCTAAGAGGCTGAGAGTCAATACTGCCCCTCATCACACTGAAGTATCATCATGAGTTTCCGTGGATGTTGCCCCATGAGACCCAGGGCATTTGAGGGCAGAGACTAGGGCAAAGCCACCACTGTGTCTCAGGGCCTGACTCCAACCAGTGTAGGTCACTGTTTGTTTAATGGATAAAAACCCCTCTTGACTCAATGATCTTTTGCAAAGTTGGAGATATATTAGGCCCAAGTGAAGCCTAAATTCTCTGGCCGGGCCCACTCTTGCCCCTCCTCCTCCACCCATCTTTCAAGGCCTAATTCCAAAGCCACCCCCTCTGGAACTGGCTCACAGGCTGCACCCCAATCCAGGAGTGCTCTCACCCACGTTAGCGTCTCTGGGGGGTGCTTCTGCCACGCTGTGCACTCTGCAGTAATCAGCACCCACGTCTGACCGCTCCTACCCGACTGAGAAGTCCTGAGGACAGGGTCAAAAGTGGATCCTTTTTTTTTTGTTTTGTTTTGTGTTTTTTTTTG
>VBSM01000840.1:946445-978411 GCA_008086735.1 Cheirogaleus medius | reverse complement strand
AATTTGATGGCGAGTAGATGTCGAGCCCACTTTCTATATCTTGTGTCGCCTCACAAAAGTGGATTCTTTTTTATATCAAGCTAGTACCTTGTACCCTCCAGCACTTAAAAAAAAATATTTTCTGAATCCAAGGAATCATTGCATTCAATAAACATTCATCAACCCCTAATCTGTGCCAGGTACTAAAAACACAGGGGGGAATAAGGCACGCTGGGTAAAAATAATGATGACAATAACAATAGCTACCATTTACTGAGGTCTTGCTTTGTGCCAGGCACTGATCTAAGCACTTTATGTGTATTAACTCATTTAACCCTCAGAGCAAACCAGTAAGGTAGCTACTATTATCATCCCCCACTTGACAAATGAGAAAACTTAGACTCAGACATCAGAGTATTTGCCCAAGGACACAAACATGGTAAGTGGCAAAGCCAGAATTTGAACTCAGGCCATCTGGCTCTAAATCCATGCTCTTACCTGGCACAGTATACTGTAGGACCATGAGTCCTTAATAGGCTGTTTTGTAATAACAAAACAGCCTCCTCCTTTCTAATGTCTATACACCCCACTTCTGGAAAGAGCTGGGCTGAAAATGGAATAAACCGCGCCCAATATTTCTGAAGGAAGGAGTCTGGACTTTGGCGTCAGACACGCTGGTTTAAATTTCTAACAGTGCCAGCCTCTGGCCCCATGCATGCTACCATAACCTCCCTGAGCCTCAGTTTCTTCAGGATTAATGATATCTCACAGGTAGTTATCGGAGTTAGAAGTGTTAACACGTGAAAATCACTTAGCATAGCACCTGGTCCATACCAGTGAGTGGAAGTTGTTGTCACTGGTACCTTTTATTATTATTATATGGAATAAAGTCAAAGTACAGGACTTGGCACAAGGTATATATCCTCAAGTATTGCAAATGTGCTTCCAGGCTTTTTTTCTTTCCCTCACCACATTCCATGACCTTGAAAGAACACCTGCCCTTCTCTGAAATGATTCGGCCAGTGCCGTTTACCAGGCCCCTGGAAACCCTGCTTCCGGCCAGCCTTCAGAATGGATTAAGGATTTGCAGTTCCCTTTATTTCTCCAATTTCTCCACCCACAGGATCAAAGGATATCAGCAAGGGCTGGGAAGCGGGGGAGGAATGCGCGATGGAACAGGCCCCAGATTTTGAACTGGCAGAAGAGCAACTGTGGTTCCTCCCAGGCTCTGCTGAGCTTCAGGGAGCCGGCCTTCGTGTTCTGCTCCGCCAGTGCCCTGGAGGAGCAAACAGCACTGCCAGGACAC
Organism: Cheirogaleus medius; assembly: GCA_008086735.1. Lineage (NCBI taxonomy): Eukaryota > Metazoa > Chordata > Mammalia > Primates > Cheirogaleidae > Cheirogaleus > Cheirogaleus medius. Next base: position 977,126 of record VBSM01000840.1, on the reverse strand, counting down.
GGCAGGCTGCAGCCGATGTTCATCCCAGGCCACAAGACGAGCAGGAACTCAAAGGTGCCCTGTGAGTGGAAGTGTTTTCCAAAAAAAAATCCACAAGTACACAGAGCAAGGAGGGAGGGGACAGTCCAGTGCAAATACACAAAGAAGCTTTGGAACAGGATATCAAGGTTGAACACACAGATCAGCCCAACCTGCAGGGCACCCGGTGTTCCCTCCACAGCCGTGGCTCCGCTGCCCTCTACTGGCCGCACGGGGACCGGCAGGCAGGTTTCCAGCACTTTCCAGTTGCTGGAAGGAAGCAAAGTGTCCTCCGATGAGGGAAGATCACAGGGCTTTGAGCCTCTGAGAAACCAGACCGCCTTCTCTCCGTCCCTCAGTCACTAGCCTAGCTCAGCCTCTTTTTCATCTCTCCCTTGGACTTCCGGCAACAGCCTCCTCACTGGTACTGATGAGACTAATAAACAAGATCTTCTACTGGACGCTGACTGCAGACGCTGAGCTGAGTGATTACATACGTCAGCTCACGGAATTCTCACAACATGCTTCGGCAGTGGGTCGCATCCCCATTTACAGATGAGGATACTGAGCCTCACACAGGTTAGAGGACGTGGCGGAGGCCACATACACGTCTGGCGTAGATCTAAAGTTTAGATCCAGCAGCACCCTGGGCAGAGCCCACGTCTCTAACCGAACACTTTACCCACTGCAGCAACGGCAGCAGCAGCCGCCCCTGGGAATCTGTTAGACACTCAGACTCTCAGATCCTTCTCTCAGAACGAAACCCTCTGGGGGTAGTAGGACCTAGCAACAGGCCCTCCAGGGGTTCTGGTAGGCCCTCAGGGGTTCCGGTGCGCCCTCACTTGAGAAGCTCTGCACTGCACGGAGCAGCTTCAAGGAACGCTCTGCCTGATCATCAAGTCTCCGTGCTGCCGCAGGCGGTCTTCCTAAAATACAACTCTCAACTGCTTAAGGGCCTTGAAACCCCCGTGGCGGGCCTCGGGTCTAACTTCCCAGCACCGCAGTCGAGCCCCAGTCTGCTTCTCCAGCCCTCCTGTCGCCACCCCTTAAACCCACGGGGAGCCGGGGTTGGAGGGGGAGAGAACCCGACGACGCACTGCGCACCTTCTGCGCCGTGTGCAAGCTCTCCTCCCCGCTGAGCCCGCAGGACGAGACTGAAAATAGAGATCGTAAGACTGACAGAACAAACTCTTTGTGGCAACAAGATACCGAATTATAAACAAGACCTGGGGCCATCCTAGGCAAGGGTTCAATCCACGCACCCTACGCTCAAAGAATGAACTGCATTCTAGCTGTGCCGTGTTTTTCTTGTTCGCTAGCAGCTAAACAAGCAGCACTGGCCTCAAAATAAGCAATGTTTTTTTTGTTGTTGTTGTTGTTGTTTTTGAGACAGAGTCTCACTCTGTTGCCCAGGCTAGAGTGAGTGCCGTGGCGTCAGCCTAGCTCACAGCAACCTCAAACTCCTGGGCTCAAGCGATCCTCCTGCCTCAGCCTCCCAAGTAGCTGGGACTACAGGCATCATGCGCCACCATGCCTGGCTAATTTTTTCTATATATTTTTAGTTGGCCAATTAATTTCTTTCTATTTTTAGTAGAGACGGGGTCTCGCTCTTGCTCAGGCTGGTCTCAAACTCCTGACCTTGAGATCCGCCCGCCTCGGCCTCCCAGAGAGCTAGGATTACAGGCGTGAGCCACCACGCCTGGCCAAAATAAGCAATGTTGAAACAGCTGCAGCTCACTGACTGCCAGAGCGGACTGACCCTCACCCTCCTGTTGTTCAAGCCATAACCACACTCTGACTGGACAAGAGACTGACCTCCGTAACTTTCTCCCTGATAAAAGACCACTGACCATGGACTGGTTGCCGCTGGTGGACAGCGGCTGAGTCCCGCTGTGCCCACGGCCCCAGAGTAAACGAGCGCTTGCTTACCACACACGCACGCGTCCCCTCTTTGTGAATGTTCATAGCTCCTCCTATCACCTGTTGAATATGTCTACTTGGCCAACCTGCTCAGCATAAATTCCTGTCTCACCCTTCCTCCTTGGAAGTGCCTGCTTTCGGTCTCTGCAGGAGCCTAAACTTTCCAGCCTTTCAGGATGGCCAGCCTGCAGGCCGCAACCCTTTATAAGAAATAAAGTTAACCTCTGCAAAATTTCGGAACTCTTTTCAGTCAACGATACTGTTTCTCGCCCGTGGAAGATCCTTCTGCCCAGAACAGGGAGCATGACACCCAGACAGGTGACAAGATGCGCCACATTCGTGCGACCAAGTGGCAAGGCCAAGATCAGAGCTTGGGACCATCATACCCACAGCCCAAGCGCCTGCAAGCCACACGGGGCCAAACTGGTTAGGAAGCTAGGCCAGGGTTCCACACCTGTGGGCACAGAAGTGTGAAAAGGCCATAGGCCTCCCAGTACAGGTTCTAGTCTTTGACTAAATGACCCAGCCAATTTGCAGCTGATTTCACCCAAAAAGCCCTCATGGGTAAATCCCTGTCTTGATCTCCTTCTCTGTGACACTAAATAATAGTGAAATAGGAACCAGGAGAGGCTAAAGCCCTGAGAGGATCCTCAAGTAACCACACCCAGAAAAGAGATGGGTTAGACCACAACAGACAAGGCAGCAGAGTCCAAAGGTCTGGGTCAACCCCGTCCTCAAGGCGAGACTGTTGAAGGAGCCCCGCTGCCCCTCTCCTTGTCTACATGCTGGACCAGGGGGCCATGTGTCCACGCCTTCGCTGAGACCAGCCCCTCTGCCTCAAACCTCCTCCAAGGGCTGCCTGGCAGATTCCCACCCCCACTTCCAGGACGAACCGCTTCTTCCTCCACTCCCAGGCACTCCTGTGCCATTTCTGTGACGACACTCACCTTCCTACAGACTGAAGAAACAGCGGGGCCCACAGCAGCGGTTCTCAGCCCAGTGGGGTGTTGCAATCTCCTGGGGAGATGGTGGGTCTAGTGCCAGAAAAACTGACCTGCAGGAAAAGACCTGGGCTTCGGAGTTGCACACAGAGGCTCAGATCCTGCTTCTCTGCCTGACAGCTGCATCACTGGAGCAAGGACATGCACCTCTCAGCCTGCTCCCCACACTGTGAACGGGATCACAGCCCCTACCTCTCTGGGACACTGTGAGAGTTAAGTGAGAGCTTTGCTTTTCCCAGGGGCCTCTCCCCTGTTTCCTTCCCTCCTCCTCTTTCTACAGCCCCCCAACCAGAGCAAGTGTTAACACCCTGCTTGGCATTCTGCCCAGATTAGTAACTCCTTTCCTATACATTCATTTCTTTTTTTTTTTGAGACAGAGTCTCACTCTGTTGCCCAGGCTAGAGTGAGTGCCGTGGCGTCAGCCTAGCTCACAGCAACCTCAAACTTTTGGGCTCAAGCAATCCTTCTGCCTCAGCCTCCCGAGTAGCTGGGACTACAGGCACATGCCACCATGCCCGGCTAATTTTTTCTATATATATTTTTAGTTGGCCAATTAATTTCTTTCTATTTTTAGTAGAGATGGAGTCTCACTCTTGCTCAGGCTGGTTTCGAACTCCTGACCTTGAGCGATCCGCCCGCCTCGGCCTCCCAGAGTGCTAGGATTATAGGCGTGAGCCACCGCGCCCGGCCACATTCATTTCTTTAATAAACATTTATTGAACACCTGCTTAGCACTGAGCACCATGCTAGAGATCCGGAGTATAGCAACGAACGTGTCAGGCATGGTCTCCAGGACATTTGGCAGCTTAATTGGGGAGATAGTTACAACAGAAGCAAACGAATAAGTAGTTCCGAACGGTAAGAAATACTCCGAACGAAATTAAAAGTGGGTGAGAAGAGATCATCCAGTAACGGGGCAGAGAGAGACCACATTGAAGTTGAGGTTAGAGAGGACCACTCCAAGAGAGGGCTACCAAATTAAGACCTAAATGCTGCTGAGAATGCAGCCTGGGAAGATCGGATCTGAGGAAAGTGCAGTGAGAAGCCAATGAGGTGTTCTAAGCAAGGGAGAGATGTGAGCTGACTTGCTTTTTCATGAGACCACCGCTATCACGCTGTATTGTCACCATCTCCGCACCAGACCGTGGGTTCCCGGGGCAGAGGCTGGCTGATCTTCATTCACAGCTGCGCCCTCCGTGCTCCACTCGGGCCAGGCACAGGACAGGTGTGCAGTGGCTTTTGGGCGAAAGAACTCTCTTGCCCTGGGTGTGTTATTTACCTTCAGTCCACCAAGTGAAAGCTTCTCTCTTCTCTGGTTTCTGCCCATCAGCGGCGTGACGCCTCTCCCACAAAGAGCCAGATGAATCTGATGTTGATGGTAAAACTCATAAAACTCCTAAGCCTTCGCAATACTAACAATAATCTGTGTTATTGCTAAGCTACACCTGGACTAGCCAGAACTTACAACAGTTGGATGCTGGACCCAAGTACGATGGAAGGAATATGGACTTCAAACTAACTTACAGACAGTTTGGCCCTGGGCAAGGTCCCTAACCTTCCTGAATTCGTTTTCATCTGTAAAATGGGTCCAAGGTCACAGCAGTCCGATTTATCTCCCCCTTGTACAATGCCCAGCAAGGACAACTTTTGGTCAACCCAACAAAGGTGGGGAGAGGGCCTCCTCGCTGTGTGTTGAGCTTTAGCCAGCATTTTGAGAGAGACAAAGGCCCTCATAAATGTCCAGTAAACAATCGTAGGCCTGACCATCACCCACCTGAACTCTACAGTGATTTCTCATTTCAGGAGAGGAACTTTTCCCCAAGTGGACTTTAATCCCTAGTTACAGTACAGGTGACAACCAGGTACGGATCAACCTGTGCCGGCCCTGATTTCCTTTGGTCCTCCATGACATCCTGGGGTGTCTGCGCAGATTCCTTGCTCCGTCTGCGCCATTCCCTGACCTGCATCCAAGTAACCTGATCAGGAAGGTGAGAGGAAATGTGCGTTTGCCAACTTGATCCTGGCAGATCCACGGTGGCCCCAGTGATCCCCAATGGATTTCCAGCCCGGCAAGCTGCACCCAGTCACCGTGACTGCCACGCTGCCCGTAAGGGAGGCACGTTTCACATGTAGCCCTGCTTCTCCTGAGTGGTGAAAGACCGAGATGCTGCATGTCTTGAAATTCAGTGACTTTGGCTCCATGTCAAACAGGTAAACTGCTACGTTGGTCTGCACTGTCTGAATATCTTCACTTTAGTCTCCCCAAACGCTAATAAACGGCCTTGAGCTCTATAAATGGGCACCAAACAATAAGCGCTGAATATCCATTTTCCCCACATCCCACCCCCTTTTATAAGGTTACTATGTATTTCTTTCTTTTTTTTGGTACAGGGTCTTGCTCTGTCGACCAGGCTGGAGTGCAGTAGCATGCTCATAGCTCACTGCAGCCTCCAACTCCTGGGCTCAAGGGATCCTCCTGCCTCAGCCTCCTGAATAGCCTCTGGCTAACTTCTTTTATTTTTTGGTAGACAAGGGGTCTATGTTCCCCACACTAATCTCAAATGCCTGGGCTCAAGCCATTCTCCCACCTTGGCCTCCCAGTATCTTCTTTACAGACATGAGCTACCACGCCCGGCCTACAATATCTTCTTTACAACCCTATATCCCTCCCTTTTAGAGACAATGTGATGAGCCCAGGGGACAGTGAAAGCCCCGCTTCAGGTAGGAAGGTTTATATAGCACGCACCTATGGTATTAACACCTACATAACAATAATACCTGCTGTTTACTGCACTACGAGCTGGGCATTTTACACACGTCAACTCACTTAACCCTCATAAATCCCACTATCATTATGCACATCTTAAAGATAAGCAAAATCATGCAAGTGAAATAATGTGGCCAAAGTCTCCCATTAGCAGTGGTAGAAAAGGATTTGAACCCAGGTCTGTCTCTTCCCTACTCAGCTGGCCATGGTACCCGTCAGTCCAAACAGAAACTCTCCAGAGCCTGGCACCCCCTGCCTCACCACTTCCCTCAACTCAAACCCCGCCTGCCCACCTCTTCCACGTCCCTACACAGCCACCACCTGCAACCTGTCCTCGGCCCACATGCACATGTGCCACCCTCAAGACCCCTTCCTCCCATCCCGTCCTTTCCTAGCAGCCTCAGCTAGCAGGATCCTTGCCCTCCTCATCCTCCCATTCCCCCCTCACATGCAGGTCTGAATTGTGCTCTGCCTGTTCTCACACACACATATCCGTTATGGGCCCGAACACACTGCAAGCAGACGGCAGATCGAACATCTCTCCTCTGACCCTCCCACTGTGCCCGGGGTGTGACGGACGCGTCCCTCCCCTCACAGCACCTACTCCCGGAACGATGAACGTGAGTCACGCAGCTGTGGCATTTGGAGCCAAGGGAGCTGATGGACAGACGTGTCTCTGCAGACAGCCCTGAGCGAGCCCGCATCAGGCGCCGCTCCACCTCCAGCAAGGCCAGGGGACTTCACGGCGCTGCGCCGGACACTTAATAAACACTTCGGGTTGTTTGATTCTTCTAATAACCCAAGGAGAAGAGGATTAATTACCCCCACTTAATGGATGAGCAAAGTGGATTCAGATAAATCGCTGCTGGAGCCAGGATTTTAATCCGCTTCTGCCCCCATTACAAAGCAGTGTCATTTCCACCGCACCACAGTGTCCGAGAGAGACAGAGGAGGGAGACACCTACTCACGTACAGGTATTTCTGAGTTTGCAATGCATTCTATGCATACGATCTCTATACCCTTCCTAAAGATAGGACTTCCCTTTTTATCCTGTCTGTGGCCTTTGTCCTTCCAAAGAGGGTAGATATTTCATGGTCCATTTTGCAAATAAAAGCCCTAATTAAGGGGAATACATCGCTGAAACAAGAAAGGCCTCAAGGGTGTATCTACCCCATTCCTGGACACTCTGAAGTGACCCCACCCACACATCACACCACACCCCAACCAGCTCCTAATGCGCACGCGGGCACACGCGCCCTTCTCTAAAGCCTCCCAGGGCTGGCCTCTTCCTGATTCCCCTCTGGTACCCCACACCTCACTCTCCTGCTGAGGAGAGCTGAGCCTGCTCTAGGCTTAGCCTGTTCCTTGGATCTACCTGTCTCTGGCCAGGACTCCCTGCACTAGCCTCCCGAACCCACCCCCCACCCACACACACACAGGGCCCTCTGTCAGGACCCTGGCTGTACAACCTTATACCCAGGCAGGCGAAGGTGGGAGGACAACCCACAAGACACACACAACCTCTCGCGAGCTTAGTATTTGGCATGGTTCGTCCTCCCTGGATCTCATGCCACAGGTACCGCATCTCAGCATAAAAGGTAAAACTGTAATTGCATAGCATTTCTTAGCCTGATTTGTCATTCCAGTCAACCCTGCAATGGGTCACTGGTACAGCAAATCCCAGACTTTCCCTGCCAACTAAAATCTAGCTCACGTCTGGATTGCCAGTGTGTGCAGCAGCAACCGCAGGAAGTGCCTGGACAGAATAATAAATGGCCAGCTGTGACTCTGAACAGCACCCTTCTAGCTCCGCAGAACTACAAAATGCTCTCAAACTAAGGGCGGGCCCCAGGTCTGGGACACTTTACATCATTTTCCAGAATGGACCTACCTTGAGTTCTTCCAGGACTTCAAAGCAAAGGCACAGATACTGCGTCAAGACCTTGACAGCCTGCAAAAACTGCCGCCAGCTGGAGCTCTTTCCTCACAGATGTGTTTTCCTGTGGCCACAAGCATTCCATTAGTTACATGCAAAAAGTGTCACCTTGTTTAAGTGGTAGGCAGTGTGGATCACTACTTTACACAAACCCAAAGGAGGATAAAAATCCACATGGACAGAAGAGGAAGGAACAAATATTAAGACCTAGCCCAAACCCTTAGCATCTGACTCCAATGCCAAGAAAAATATATATTAACACAGGAAGAGACCACGGGAATGACATATGTTTGCAAAAACAAGAAAAAATGCATCAAAGTTTACTCTGGTGACATGAACAATACTGAACTCTGACATAAGGATGCAGCAAGTTGGTTTGCAACTGAAAAGACCATTCTTCAGGGAAGGTGAGACAGAGGCTTGGGGGCCTGAACACAAGGATCAGTGGATCACTCACTAACCTGGCTAATAGTGGACTTCTCAGAGACAAGGTTTACTCACCTCTGAAGTGAAAACAGCAGTATCTGCAGAAACAGAGTAGCCCATTGCAATCTACGGCACACAGGCCTTCGAGCAAAGCTCAGTCTGAATGTGGGCACTTGATGAGTAATAAATACCAAGTTATCTACACTCCCTGAGGTGGTAAAATGGTGATAACACCCACCTCAAAAGCTGTTGCAAAAACTGAGTAACAGCTGATGTAAAGTGCCCATCATAGTACCAGACATGTACGCAATGCCCAGCAACTAAAACTCTATTAAGACTTGCTGAGTGTCTATACTGCACAGCATGGTACTGGGCACCTTGCCTGATTTACTTGGTCATACTTGATTTGTCTACCCTTCAAGATTTTTATGAAGACAAACATGTTTTTATACATAAATATGGGCACAGAAAAACTTCTAGAAGGATATATATCAAAATGCTAACAGTGGTTATCACTTGGTGCTAGGAATGATTTTTCTTTTTGCTTACCTTTTTCCAAAATTTCCTACAAACGTCACTTAGTGAGGTGTATTTCTATTTTGTTTCTGCTTATAGATAACCCTCTACATGAGCCACTCTTTTTTTTTTTTGAGACAGAGTCTCACTGTGTTGCCCGGGCTAGAGTGCCGTGGCGTCAGCCTAGCTCACAGCAACCTCCAACTCCTGGGCTCAAGCGATCCTCCTGCCTCAGCCTCCCGAGTAGCTGGGACTACAGGCACGCGCCACCATGCCCAGCTAATTTTTTCTATATATTTTTAGATGGCCAATTAATTTATTTCTATTTTTAGTAGAGACGGGGTCTCACTCTTGATCAGGCTGGTTTTGAACTCCTGACCTTGAGCGATCCGCCCGCCTCGGTCTCCCAGAGTGCTAGGATTACAAGCGTGAGCCACAGCGCCCGGCCGAGCCACTCTTTTTTAAAAGAATTAAGTTTTGCTCTCCATGAGGAACCGGCAAGCATTTTTCCATTTAACAGAAGCAGCTAACTGACCTTTCCCCTCTTCACTTCGCCAACAGGGAACTCTGAGCCAAAAGTCTAGTTCAATCATTCAGTTAGGTCCTTATCTTTACATATTCCTATTTAATTTCCCCAGTCTTGACTTTCTATTCTAATTTATATCTGACTTATCCTGATTTTGTATTTCTTATTTATATTTTACTACTTTTCTCAGTGTTTGTCATAAATTTGTTGTCTATAAATCCTTTAAAGAATGAGGCCAGGCACACATACGCATCCATATAACCCTCTGATGACTTTTAAGGGCTGCTGTGACCCATGCACTTCAAGCTCTGTCCCTGCATTTCACAGTGGTCTTGGTTAGGACATTAAATGGCACAACTGTAACATTTAAATTTAAACTCTATTTCCGAGATTTAAAAAAAATACAAAACGCAACATAAGAATACAATGATACCGTAATTTTAAGAGTCTCAGAAGTCTTATAATAAAAAGGTCAGTTTTATTAAATGCTCAATTCCCAAAATTACATATATTTTTTTTAATTATTAAAAAAACCCCTCCATACCCATCCCACCCTGCTTTAAGCCATTCCTCCAAACTAGGTATTGTCCAAGTAGTATCAAGCTCAACAAAATCCCCCATGCCCCCGAGAGCGGAGAAGACAGGGTCCTGAGGACAAGCACGCTGAGGTCTTTACCCACACCGCAGAGTCCTCGTCAGGGAAATGACGCTAGAAAGGGAAGAATGGGAACAACTAAAACACACAGTAAGGAAGGGAACTGGAATGGGCATCCTGACAAAAGACTTTTGTAGTTTATACCAATTTGCGCGTGTCTAGGATGCCCGCCAACTCCAAGGGAACAGACCAAACCAACTGCACGAACAGAGGCCTCTGCCAGGGCCTCCTCTCCCTACGCCCTCCTCTCAGGAGTCGTTAGGAAGTCCAAACAGCTTCACAGTTCCAGCTTCCCGACTGCTGTCGTATTTGCCATCTTTGTCGTCGCAAGCAAACGCCAGCAGAGGCCTCTTGGGGTGCCAGGCCACAGTGAAGGTCGGAGACTCACACTGCACCTCCCACAGCTTGTCCCCTGCAGGAGTCAGCACAGAGACAGGTCGACACCTTGGCTTGGGCACATTCTAAGTGCTTACCTGTATTAGCTCATTCAATCCGTTTAACAATCCTGTGAGATGAGCAAAATGAATTGCCTCGTTTTACAGTGAAGAACCCCGAGGCACAGAGAGGTCACAGGTCAGGAGGTGGCAGAGCAGGATCTGAACACGGACAGGTTAACTTAAGAGCAGGTCCCCAGCACGAGAGTGTCACCGCGTCACGGGACCACGGGCTTAGGTAGAGGACCTGTGGCTGGATGGCTGGGCGGTGCTCACTGCAATGTTAACAGAGGCCTTCTTTAAATAGAGGAATTTCAAGTTTTTTACTTTCTTCTTGGAAGTTTTCTACATAGTTTGAATTCTTTTACTATGAGCATCACATATTCCCAAAAACAATAAAGCTACATTAAAAAATAAAGCTGAGGAAATTCTTCTGTAAGATGAATACTCTCCTCCCATAATTTTTATTTTCAACTTAGGTCTGTTTCATTGTTTTCAAAGCAAAACTTTGATAATTCCTTAAATTACAAAAAATATGTGTTTTTCAAGTTCATATTCAGGCAAAAAATAAAACAAAATATACTACACATTCAAGTGGTTCCTATTTAGATGGTGGGAACACGGGTGATGCTTTTTTCTTCCTCCTGCTCTGTATTTTACAAATTTCATTATAATGGAAGAATTAAGTGCTAACAAAATGTGAAATACTTTCCTAAATCACTTTCCTTCAGACCTGCCTGTTTCTTTCCTAACTCTCTGCTCCTTCACTACCTGGCAGTAACAGTCATAATACAAATAAAAACCTGCCTTAAGGAGACAAATTCACTTAGGATAAGGCTGGTGAAGCAGTAATGTGCAGAGATGAAAACACACGACAAGAGAAGTCTGTTGGCCACGGATGAAAGACAGAAGATTCTCGTTAAGTTACCTGTTTCTACTTCAGCTATGTCAATAAAATGATCTTCTGATGCCGAGGCCAGCATTTTCCCGTCGTGGCTAAAACTGAGCGTCCTCACAGGCCAATCCAGCCTGTAATATGGAGTGGACGAGACGCATCAGAATCACCCAGTTAGAGGAGGATACAATTTCACCCAGGATGAAATAAAATTAACTTACCCAACAAGGGAAGTGCTGGGCAGATCGCTTACCTGGAAAAGCACCGAACACACACTAACTCGTCCACGTCCCAGAGGCTGACCAGAGCATCTGCACTTCCTGTAGCAAAGTACTTCCCCATAGGATCAAACTTGATGCAGATGCAGTTGGAAGGATGGGCGTTGATGGACTGCACAGGCTTCAGCTCTGGGTAGCTGAGAAACAAGACAGGCGGCAATCAAACTGAAGACAACGACTGCGGTGCTTGACAATAACAGGAGACAGTGAAGAAGAAAATCAAGTAAGACAGTAGAACAAAACCAAAAACTATAATTCAAGATAATTTTCCTGAAGTAAGATTTCAAAACACATATTGTTTTCAAACTACATATTGAAAGAGCACAACACACACCTGAGACTATAAACTCAGACCAACTAACATCAAGACACAGACTTTAAAGAAAAAGAAAATTCAATTATCATCAGACTGTTAAACAGCAATACTCAATGCCAGAAAAAAAAAGCAGAGAACCGTATTTAAGATACACAAGCAAGAAAGTATGAGTCAAGGATTTTTATATCCAGCAAAGCTGAGTATCAAATATAAAAATACAAACAATAAGCTCAATAAAGTATCTGTAAGTCTTATAAGTATACAAATAAGCTATAATAAGAACTCTGGGAATAACGTTCCCATGAACTCTTCCTAAGGAATCTTAACTAGAGATCTGACAACCAAAATAACTAGACTTACGAGCAAAAAGACTGGTGATGGACATTAAATATACAGTTTCTTTTAGAAACTATGTATGGTTTAAAGGGAGGGCATAGTATGTAATACCTATATACTCTGACAACATACAGTACTATTTTTTTAATAAGGGGAGAATGGGAAAAGCTTACGCAAAAAGCAAACATTTTTTTCTATCTTAAGTAATCACATTGGTGGTAGTGGCAGTAGTATTGTTAATCTGGAACATCTGTATGTTTTACATGGGATAAAGGCAGTAGGTAACCGTGGGATATTGTAATTCTGAGATGCCCTATGCCCCTAAGAACTAGAATACTCAGTTTGGAAGGAAACAGATGTATTTATAATATAGAAGAAGTTAAGTAAAATCCCTGTAGTCCTGAACTATAACTGCAAGTTATCAGTATGAATTCACAAGGTATTTTATCTCTAAAAATATAAACATGTATTTCCAAGCTATCTACTGGAAAGGCCTAGAAGCAATGACCAACCCAGTAGTAATGGACATTCCTAGTTTCAGTATCAATTCCCAGGCTTCTTAGATAATTTTCTGATTAAAGATCTGGGGCAGGAAATATACAAAATAAACATGAAACATCTTATACTAGACAGCAAGAAACAGAAGGTTATGTAAAAAAAAAAAAGTGGGGGGGCTCATGAATCAAGTTGAAGAGGCTCTCATTGGTGAAAAATGGAATAATTTGAGCTTCAATAAGCATAACAGGCCGGGCGCGGTGGCTCATGCCTGTAATCCTAGCACTCTGGGAGGCCGAGGTGGGCGGATTGCTCAAGCTCAGGAGTTCAAAACCAGCCTGAGCAAGAGCGAGACCCCATCTCTACTAAAAATAGAAAGAAATTAATCGGCCAACTAAAAATATATAGAAAAAATGAACCGGGCATGGTGGCGCGTGCCTGTAGTCCCAGCTACTCGGGAGGCTGAGGCAGAAGGATCACTCGAGCCCAGGAGTTTGAGGTTGCTGTGAGCTAGGCTGACGCCACGGCACTCTAGCCCAGGGAACAGAGTGAGAATCTGTCTCAAAAAAAATAAATAAATAAGCATAACAATTACAATAGATTGGAACACATCAACTATGTTTAAATACATGAGTCCAAAAAAAAATACACAAGTCCATAATGACTCTTAAAAAAATATATATAAACCTAATCTTTGAAGGTGATAGGGAACTAATTCATTATCTGAAGACAAAGGAAAAAAAAAATCAAGAATTTATCCTGCATCCCCTAGATGATATTACTGGGTAACCAAACAGTATAACAGATGAGAGGAAGTACCTCTATAAAGTTTCCATCAAGTAAAGAAGCACATGGCATCAGCAAACTCCAAACTGGGAGTCTCCACAGGCTCACAGTCTGGTTTTTTTCAACAGACTGGAAGGCCCCCATCCCTCCTTCAGCAGTTTCTGTTATGTATTAATAGTTTAACAGACTCCAAAGACCTATCAGCTTGTTGTAAATGAACAAAACGAGAGTATCCAGGGATGTACACCAGTAGATAAAACTATGAAGAAACACTATAAAAGTCAAGGTAGTGTTTACTTTTGAGGAAAGGAGTTGTAATGAGGACAAAACACATGGATGCACTTCTAGGGTGGCTGGAAAGAACTATTTCTCAACCTAGGTAGGGTTATACAGCTGTTAAGCATGTAATAATTCACTAAGTTATACATTTGTTTTATGTAGTTTTCAGTATCTCTTTTATAATAAAAACTTTTTTTTTTTAAGTCACAGAATCCCCACTGCCTACAAAATAAAATCCAAGATAGTAAGCATAAAATTCAAGGCCTTTTATAATCTGGTCCCAATTATATTTCAATTTTATCTTCCCATTATCATGCCTTCTCTTCACATATTCCCTATCCTCTGCCACTCCCCAAAAACTCGGACCTGACTATTCTCCAAACAAGTCGTGATTTTCAACACCTATTTTGCCAATTGTGTGGTTCCCTTCTGCTGATTCTTAAAATTCTCTTTCAAGATCAAGCTCAGAAGCTGCCTCCTTTAACCACCACAGTCATTACGACAGGGTCTTTCCCTGGAATTCCACAACGAACTCCTGGCCTTTCTATCACAGAACCTATCTCACTCTGCCGTGCATTGCTCACCCAGGGTAATAGAAAGAATAAAATTGAACAGACCTGAATTTCAATTCCACAATTTTATTCATTTAGAGAACAAATATTTATTGAGATCCTATTATGTGTAGCAGGTACTGGGCTAGGCATTAGGGATTCAACAGTAAACAGGCAAACACAGTCCCTACCATCATGGAATTTACAATCTAATGGGAGACATAAGCAAGTAAACATGCGATTACAATACAGAATGAGAAGTGCTTCCAACAGGAAGTACGCAAACTAAGCCTCTAACCTACCTCTAATCTTGGGGGAAGAGGAGGCTGTGGATGGGTTCCCTGAAGGGAAAGCGCTATTTAAGTTGAAACTTTGACAAACAAAGTAGCCACAATTCAAGGGGCATCCAGTTCTAGTGCCCACCAGCTGACTAGGGACTTAATCTCTCAACCTCAGAGCCCCATCTGTCAAATGGGAAACATACCGTCAACCCCTGAGAATTTCTATGAAGACTCAATAAAATACAAAGTATATAAAATATAAAGCTCAAATGTGTTTAATAGAGGTTAGGATTCCTTATTACTATTTGCCTTTTAAGCTCCTTCAGGATAGACTCACATCTAACTCTTCTCTGTAACCATTACAGTACTGGGAACAAAGATGTAACAATCCCCTAAGCTAAAATCCCCTCACCTGAGGATGTTGATACAACCATTGCCATTTGTCAGGAAGAACATGTTATTATCATTATTCCAGGAGATTTCGTTGACCTCAAATTTGAACTGCTCTTCTGCTTTGGAACGGTGTGTCTTGGCATCAATAAACGTCACCACATCATCCTTGTTGCCTACAGCGATGGTCTGCCCATCAGGACTCCAGCAGATATTAATGTTCTCCCCTGGGAACCCAGATACAATCAGCAAGGTAATATGTTTGCTCATAATCCTCCAGAGTTTATTGTGCTACCCTAGTAAGACCAGAGCTACTTCAGAGCTCGTTCATTAAGATCCTAGTCGATGGAAGGGAACTACCACTTATGAATCATCAACTCTCAGTCCAGCTCACTCATCTACAAATCTCCCCATGTGGTCCTCACAATACTTCTCTTAAGGTACACTTTATCACCCCATTTTACAGATGAAGAAATGGAAGATCAGCCAAAGTATCAAAGCTGTGAAGTCACAGGCCAAGATTTAAGCCCACATTTGACCCCAACACCCCCTATTCTCTTACACTAACATTTCTCAAGCTCTAGTAATTTCCATGCCACCTTCGCAATTTTTGTCCTATCCATGTAACAGCTATGCTTTTCTTTATTCAAGATCTTTCATTTTAAATAGATCCAAAAAACTTATTTAAATAAGTATAATTTCAGTTTAGCAATAAATTCTACGAGCTAGTTCTTTTCTTCTAGTAGACATTAAAATATATACCTAACTGGCTTTTAATGCTCACCCATGGATCACCTAAATCACTCGTGCATCACCAGCTGTATACTTGAGAAAAGCAATACATCATTCTGTCTCCAGGTACAAGTCTTGTCAACAAAGTCCAGCAGCCCACGCTGAACACGTCGATAAAAATTTCATCTACTTTATAGACTTAAAATGCATATTTTTTTTCACATTTTAGTATCTATGACCCATCTTAAAATGTGTCAGGATACATTTCAAAATTTTCCTGTATCATGGTTATCGGGCTACTTTCTTTCCTAATGGCCTATAAAACACTGGTGCTTTGTTACAATCAATGACACTTTATTGTCAATCACAATAAATGGCCTCAAGATTTATAAAATAATACCTGGTAAGAACACACCCCATAAATGTATTGCACAACTTTGTGGTCATTTTCTTCTAGACCACCAAGACCATCAAAGCTTCAGCTTTTTTTTTTCTTTTTTCTTTTTTTTTTGAGATAGTCTTGCTCTGTTGCCCTGGCTGGAGTGCAGTGGCACAATCATAGCTCACTGTAACTTCAAATTCCTGAGCTCAAGTGATCTCCCTGCTTTAGCATCCCAAGTAGCTGGGACTATAGGCACACATCACTGCACTTCAGCTAATTTTTAAATTTTTTGTGGAAACAGGGTCTCACTATGTTGCCCAGGCTGGTCTTGAACTCTCGGATCAAGTGATCCTCCTGCCTCAGCCTCCCAAAGGGTTGGGATTACAGGTGTGAGCCACCAAGCTTGGCTGCTTCAGCCATTCTAACCTACCAGAATTCCCCAAATTCTCCATGCCTTTGCACATGCTGTTCCTTCCAAGAACTCCTCACCCACTGCACCCTGATCACTAAATTCCTATGGCTATTCTAAGAGTTTGCTCAAATTTTGTGAGGCTTTCCCTATCTCCCCCAGATAGACATTTACATTTCTACTCTGGGTATCCACCTGTAGACATCTCCATTGTAAGATGAACCATGTCCTGTTATGTCATTTTTACACCTATGTCTCTCTTCCCACACTAAACCATGAGGTCCTTGGAGCCGGAAACTCTTATTCAGCCCAGGATGCCTCATACCTAGCAGAGTGCCAGAAACAGAAGATATTCAGCAAATGGTTATTGAATGAATACAAGCAGCTTATCTTCCTATCGCCCTCTCTCTGAATAGTCACCTTTAGTGTTCACGGTGGCAATGCATTTTGTAGTCCTCACATCCCAGATGCGAATGGTTTTATCTCCAGACGCAGTGACAAAGAGGTCAGGATTACTTGGATGCCAACAAAGCTGGTCCACGCTATCCCCATGTCCCCGATAATTGTTTTCTTTGACCTGAAAGAACAGAATCCAGAGGTCACTTCACACAGACGTACCTGCCTTCACATGCCATTTTTTAATTTCACTCAAACCAAGGTATCTAGGGATCAACAAAGATCTGGATGATTTAAAAAGAATACGGTCCTTGCAAGCCCTTTCTCCAAAGCTGTCCCCAACATCCCCCCTTCCCTCCTCCCCAATAACTCTGAGCTGTTCTGAGCTTCCTTCCACATCAGTGCCCTTACTCTTTTGCCCTCCCTGGCATTCCTCCTCCTTCCTGGTTTTCCACCCTTACTCTACTACCAAAGTCCCAGCCCTCCTGCTCATTCCCACAGGACGCCCTGTTACTTCCAAAGGGGCCAGCTCGCCACCACAGGGACCCCACAACAGCCCCTAAGGCACTGCTCACCAACACGCCACTCCTGCCTGCCCAGCGCTCCCCAGTCCCGCACCTCGCTGCCACGTCCCCAGTCTCCACACTCCCTCCTGCCCGCTCCCCTCTCCTCAACCCCGCTCCCCTGTCGCCCCTCCGCCCTCCTCACCCCTTTCCATCCCGCAGTGTCACACCCGGGTTCCCCAGAGCCCCTTTCCCTAGCCCGGGCCGGGCCCCGGCGGCTCACCAACCGGTCTTTCTCCAGCACGAAGACGCTGGCCGTCTTGTCGAAGGAGCCCGAGGCTAAGCGGCGCCCGTCGCAGCTCCAGGCCACCGAGTGCACCTTGGCGCTGTGCGCCGGGAACTCGCGCGTCTTGCTGTGGCCCCGGAACAGATCCTGCATTCCCAGCACGTAGCGCGACGGGCCGCTGCTCACCGAGCACCAGGGCGCCATGGATCCGGGGCCGCCCTGGCCCAGCGCCGAAGGCCCCATGGCCGCCGCGGGCACCGCCATGCCGGGCCCCCCAGCAGCGTGCACGGAAGCCTCCGCCCGGGCGCAGTCGGGACTGGCGCCGCCGCCGCCGCCCCGCGCGTGCGCAGAGACCAGCCGCGGCTCCCTGCGCAGCCGCACGGCGCCCGCCCGGAAGGGACTGCAGATCCCGGCATGCCGCGCGCGCAGCCTGTGCCCTTTCAAATGGCGACCGTTCCGCTTTCCATTTAACAATTCCGCTTTGCACGTCCCAGTTCTTTACCTGCTCTTTGGTAGATATATTCTCTTTTTTTTTTTTTTTTGAGACAGAGTCTCACTCTGTCGCCCGGGCTAGAATGCTGTGGCGTCAGCCTAGCTCACAGCAACCTCAAACTCCTGAGCTCAGGCGATCCTCCTGTACTACAGGCACGCGCCACCATGCCCGGCTAATTTTTTCTATATATTTTTAGTTGTCCAGCCAGTTTATTTCTATTTTTAGTAGAGACGGGGTCTCGCTCTTGCTCAGGCTGCTCTCGAACTCCTGACCTTGAGCGAACCTCCCGCCTCGGCCTCCCAGACTGCTAGGATTACTTACAGGCTTGAGCCGCCGCGCCCGGCCGATACATCCTCTTTAATCCACTAAAGGAACCAGTAACTAACCTTCTCAACAGTTTACCTATAAGATTTACCTGCAAGGATAATTACAATATGTTTTCTAAAAGTACATAAAGGATAGTCATCAAAACATTACTTATTATGGTACCAGAGTAGCAACCATCTATTCGTTGGGAGTAATTGAGTATATTCTGGTACGTTCAGTGGAATTCTAAACAACTAGTAGAAGTGACCGAGCGGAGCTCCGGCGGGAGCCATTGCCATGAGCAGAAGCTGTAACATTCTGCTGCGTAGACGAGCAGGTCCCGGAGCAGCCCGACAGCGTCACTGCATCACAGGAACGTAGGGTTACATTAAGGACCTGCATGGCTGGATGGCTGGACTGTGCTCACCACAATGTTATTCTTAATAGTCGTTACTTTTTCTTTCACACACCATAAATTTCAAATATTTTCTCCAATTGTATTCTTTTTGTTTCCCCGAGATTATTTCAGCTATATTGAGTTTTCTTGCATTTCCACTGGGTCCACTTGTCTATTTCTGCAAAAGAGGCAGCTAGGAATTTGATAGGGATTGTGTTGGATCTATAGCTCAGTTTGGGAAGCATTGCTATCTTAACATTAAGTCTTTCATTCCACGAACACAAGATGTCTTTCCTTTCATTTAGGCCTTCTTTAATTTCTTCTAAAAACGCTTTATAGCTTTGAGTGTACAAGTTTTGCACTTCTTTTGTTAAATTTATTCCTAAACATTTCATTATTTTTAATGCTATTGTAAAGGGAATTGTTTTCTTTTTCTTTCTTTTTTTGAGACAGAGTCTCACTCTGTTGCCCAGGCTAGAGTGCCATGGTGTCAGCCTAGCTCACAGCAACCTCAAACTCCTGGGCTCAAGTGATCCTCCTGCCTCAGCCTCCTGAGTAGCTGGGACTACAGGCATGTGCCACCATTCTAAGCTAATTTTTTCTGTATATTTTTAATTGTCCAGCTAATTTCTTTCTATTTTTAGTAGAGAAGGGGTTTTGCTCTTGCTCAGCTGGTCTCAAACTCCTGACCTCGAGCTAGCCTCCCACCTCCCAGAGTGCTAGGATTACAGGCCTGAGCCACTGCACCCGGCCAGGAATTGTTTTCTTAACTTCATTTTTGAATGTTCATTGCTAGTGTATAGAAATACAACTGATTTTTTCATCTTGGTCTTGTATCCTGCAAACTTGCTGAACTTTATTAGCTCTCATAATTTTTTTCGTTGTTTATTTTATTTTTTGTAGATGCCTTAGGATTTTCTATATTCAGGCTCATGTCATCTGCAAATATGTTTTTTTTAATTTAATTATACTTTTTATTATTTTTCTTTTTCCTTTTTCTTACCCAATTACTTGGATTAGATGCAAATATAATTTTACTGTCACCTGTCCAATCTGATGTCTTTTATAACTTTTTCTTGCCTCATTGCTCTGGCTAGAACTTCCAATACAATGCTGAATAGAAGTGGCGAGAGCAAACATCCTTGTCTTGCTCTTGATCTTATGGGAAAAGCTCTTTGTTTCACCATAAAGTATGACGTTAGCTGTGGGTTTTTCATAGATACCTTTTCATGGGTTGGGAAAACTCCCTTCTATTCCTAGTTTATTAATTGTTTTCATGTTGAACAGGTGTTGAGTTTTATCAAATGCTTCATCTGAGGCTACTGAGGTGATCATGTGGGTTTTGTCCTTTATTCTACTAATATGGTATATTACCACTGCTTGATTATTATATAATGAACAAACTGCATTCCTGGGATAAATCCCATTTAGTCATGGTATATAATCCTTTGATATGTTGCTGGATTCAGTTTGCTAGTATTTCATTAAGGATTTTTGCATAGAGACTCATAAGAGATATTAGTCTATAGTTTTCTTTTCTTGTGTTTTCTGGCTTTGGTATCTGGGTAATACTGGCTTTAAAAAGAGTTGGGAAGTATTTGCTCCTCTTCTATGTTTTTGGAAGCATTTTTGAAGGATTGATGTTAATTCTTTAAATATTTTGTAGAATTCACCAGGAAAGCCATCTGGTCCTGGGCTTTTCTTGGTAGGAAGATTTTTTATTACTAATTCAAAATCTTTTCTTCTTACAAGTCTATTTAGATTTTCCATTTCTTCTTGAGTCAATTTCAGTAGTTCCCATGGTTCTAGGAATTTGTCCATTTCATCTAGGTTATCTAATTTGACATATAGTTGTTCACACTATTCCTTTATAATTCTTTTTATTTCTGTAAAGTCAGTAGTAATATCCCCATTCTCATTCCTGACTTTAGTAACTTGAATTTTCTCACCTCCATGCTTGCTCAGTCTAGCTAAAAGTTTTCAATTTTGTTGATCTTTTCAAAGAACTAACTTCTAGTTTCCTTAATTTTTTTCTACTGTTTGTCTACCCTCTCTTTCATTTATTTCCACTTTACACATTAATATTTCCTTCCCTCTGCTTGCTCTGAGTTTAGTTTGCTCTTCTTTTCTAGTTTCTTAAATTGAAACGTTAAGTTACTGATTTGAGGTCTTTCTTCTTTTCAGTATAGACATTTACAACTATAAATTTATCTTTAAGCAATGTAGTAGCTGTATCCCAATAATAGTTAACTTTAAATAGGGGGATTTCAAGTTTTTTACTTTCTTCTTTGTATTTTTCTGTGCAGTTTGAAATTTTTTTAAAAGCATGATATTTCCAAAAACAAAGCCACATTGAAAAATAAAAGTCTGAGGAAATTCTTTTGTAAAATGAATACTCTTCACCCATTTTTCCATTTTCAAGTTCTGTTTTCAAGTTTTGGTTTTTGGTTGTATTTTTCTTAAAGCAGAGCATAACTATTTTGATAATTCCTTAAATTACATGAGAAATATATATCTTTAGCTTTACATGTAAGAAAAAGATAAGAAGTACATCACATTACTAGAAGTGGTCTCAAGATGATTGAGCCACAAATTACTCTTTTTTTCTTTCTACTCCTTTATATTTAAAATTTTTCTTCATAATGGAAGAATTAAACATTATTAAAATGCAAAATATTTTTCTTAAATTACTTTCCTTCAGACCTGCCCTTTCTTTTCTAATCCTTTGTTCCTTCATTACCTGGCAGAGACAGTCATAATACAAACAAACTTGCCTTAAGGAGACAATTCATTTACGATAATGCTGGTGAAATAGCAATATGGAAAATATACAAAAAGAGAAGTCCTAACAGCCAGGGATGAAAGACAGAAGGTTCTCATTAAGATAGTGAGTATTTTAGTTACCTGTCTCTACTTCAGCAATGTCAATAAAATTTTCTTCTGATGTTGTACCATCATAGCTAAAACTGAGAGTCCTCACAGGCCAATCGAACTTATAATACAAACTGGAGTGAGCACAGATGGAGAGAATTCCCCAATGTATAAAGAATAAAAGAGGCCGGGCGCGGTGGCTCACACCTGTAATCCTAGCACTCTTGCAGTCTGAGGCGGGCGGATCGCTCAAGGTCAGGAGTTTGAAACCTGCCTGAGCAAGAGCGAGACCCCGTCTCTACTAAAAATAGAAAGAAATTAATTGGCCAACTAAAATATATATATATATATATATATATATTAGCCGGGCATGATGGCTCATGCCTGTAGTCCCAGCTACTGGGGAGGCTGAGGCAGAAGGATCCCTTGAGCCCAGGAGTTTGAGGTTGCTGTGAGCTAGCCTGACGCCACGGCATTCTAGCCCAGGAAACAGAGCAAGACTCTGTCTCAAAAAAAAAAAAGAATAAAAGAAGGGCACAATTGTACCCAGAAAATGCTGGGAGAGCCTCTTAGAGTCAAACTTGATACAGATGCAGTTGGAAGGATGGGCACTGATAGGCTGCACAGGCTTCAGCTCTGGGTAGCTGAGAAACAAGACAGCAGGAAGAGGACTGTGGCACTAGTAAAATAATAAGAGACACCAAAGAAGAAAACCAAACTAAATCAGTATAACAAATACCAAAAACTGTAATTCAGGAAAGATTTCCTGATATTAAAAAAAAATAAAAGATATCAAGCTACATATTGAAAAGAGCACACCACATACCTGAGAATATGAGCCCAGACCAACCAACAAACACCAAGACATATAGTGTACCAGGTAAAATTACTGGACTTTAAGGAAAAGAACTTTGGGCCTCTAGGCCAAAAAAGCAAATGTTTTTTGAGGGGAAAAAAATGAAATTATCATCAGACTTTTGGATATTTATGTTGCATATCCATGCAAAAAAAAATGGAGAAATATATTTAAGATACAGAAAGTGGAAAATGTGAGTCAAAGACTTTTATATCTGGCAAAACTGATTTTTCAAGTGTAAAGGGCACAAATAAACTTTATTAGTAATAAGCAAGAAATCAGAGAATATTATTCCAATGAGCCTGGGGAAAATGTTCACCTGAAATTGCCTTTTGAAGAAATGTTTTTTAAAAAGGTATCTTTTTTGAAAATGCTTGGATTTTCTTTCTTTTCTTTTTCTACATATCATACATAGACTTAGTTTTACCTTGCAAAGAAATATTCAAGTCATTTTCATTTGACATGGTATCACACAAAAATGTTGTATTCCTATATAAATCTTCTTTCAATAATTCACTTTGCTGATACTGTTCTTCATGAAAGGTAACTATCTGTTCTCACAGAGATAAAATTTTGGCTAACACCTGTCCCTGTGATAGCCAACAAATGCACTTTAGAATAATACAGCAAATCCACACTGAATAACTTATCCTTCCACTTTAGCATGTTACAAAACTGAGGATGCAGTGTTGCATTTGCACAAATATAGTTAACAATTCTTATTACTTTTTGCAAAAGTGTCACTTAAAAGAGTAGCTTTAGCACAGAGATTTTGCTGACCCAAGACACAATGAAAAGAAATGAGAGCATCTGGAGCTCTTAATACTTTTTTTATCTGTGCAATAAACCCTTCATGTTTTCCTGTCATGGAAGGTGCACCATCTATGCATACACTCACTAAATTTACCAAATTCAGTCCAACTTCACAACATTTATCTTGAAAGTTGTTGAAGATTATCTATTCCCCGTGTTCTTTTTGCAAGAGTGCCCAAAGCAAGTAACTCTTTATAGCAAAGAAAATCTTCTGTTATGACATGAATGAAGTATAAAACCTGCTCTGAGTCAGTAGTAAAAGTTGATTCATCCAAAGCAACTGAATAATATATATTTTCCTTTTGAAGTATTGCATGAAGTTCTGCTGTTAAGTTGAAGGCTAATTCATGCTGCTGATCAGTTTTGGTTCTCCTTGAAAGAGGCAGTTTTTTGTATAATCCTTTGAAATGTTATCCAGGTCTAAGCATCCTACAACTTCAACAATGCATTCTTTCACAATTTCTACATCATTGAATGGCTTTTTTCCCCCCTGAGTATATAAGCTACTTTATAAGTTACTTCAGTGACATTATTTCCAGGTCTTATTGCTGCTTGAAAGAATTATCTTTGCTTTTGCTTTTCATCTTCTAATTTCTGCAGTACAACCTTTCACACCTCTCCCTCCAATTTTAAATATTTGGCCGGGCACGGTGGCTCACATCTGTAATCCTAGCACTCTGGGAGGCCGAGGCAGGCGGATCGCTCGAGCTCAGGAGTTCGAGACCAGCCTGAGCAAGAGTGAGACCCCGTCTTTACTAAAAATAGAAAGAAATTATCTGGACGACTAAAAATATATAAAGAAAAAATTAGCCGGGCATGGTGGTACATGCCTGTAGTCCTCACTACTTGGGAGGCTGAGGCAGAAGGATCGCTTAAGCCCAGGAGTTCGAGGTTGCTGTGAGCTAGGGTGATGCCACGGCACTCTAGCCCAAGCAACAGAGTGAGACTCTGTCTCAGAAAAAAAAAAAAAGATCTCATCTCTAGGCCCAATTATTAACTTAGGGAATGATCTAGAGAAAAGCACCCAAATTCTCTAGGAGGGTGTAAGAAAGGAACCTGACATAGACCAGAGGTTTGGGGAGTCTCCCCTGACCCAAGGATGCTGTGCTGAGATCTACCATGGAAAAAGCATTTCAGAGAGGCTCCTAAAAGGCCCTGGGGCAAGGGGAACATGGCATGTTAGAAGGGTCACTATGGCTGAATTCCAGGGAGCAAATAGGGAGTGGGGCACAACAAGGCTAGAGATATAAGCTATAAGAAGACAGAGACTGTCAGGTAATATTAAGGACTTTGGGGCTTTATTCAAAGAGTGATAGGAGATCATTAAAGACTTTTAATGCATTAAAACAGAAAGGAAACATGATCAGAGCTGTGTTTCAAAAAAGTCCCTCAGGCAGTAGTATGAGGAATGGACTGGAGCTAGTCTGAGGGTAGAAGTAAGGAAATAGGCTTGGAGGCTACTGGAATAGGCCTGGTGGCAAAGAATGGTGGCTTTGGTGGCAGAGGAGATTTAAGAGATAATAAATGAGTAAAATAAACAGGCTAGGTAATGATTAGATAAGTGTGGTTAAGGAGAGGAGGTAAATGGATACCTGTAAGCAACTGGATAAACCGTGATGGTGCTATTCACAGAAACAGAAAACACAGAAAGAGAACCAAGTTTTGAGGGACAGATGGTTTGTTCCTGGAGAGAGAAACTGAGGTGATTTGGGGATGATCAGGGATAGCGCTGAGTAGGCAGTTTGATATATAAGTGAATTGTCCTTGGAAGAAGTCTGGGCTAGATGAAAAAATCTGGTTGTCAACTGCATATTTATAGAAAGGCTCAGTGAGACTCTTTGAGAAAGAGATTACATTGAAAAGATAAGAGGGCCTATGACTGGACTTTAAGGAGCCTAAATTTAGTTGACCGTAGAGGAAAAAGAACCTGCAAAGGGATCTGCAGAAGAAGAATCGGGGAGGTAGGAGAATTTGGTGCCATGGAATCAAAGGGGAAGAGTGTTTCAGAGAAGGAGAAGTCAACAATGTCAAATGCTGCTAAGAAGCCACAGCTTCTTTAGATTCAACAACATGGATGTTGTTTTAGTTATCTATTGCTGTGTAACAAATTACCCCAGACTTTAGCAGCTCACAATAAACATTTATTAACCAGTTGCTGTGGTCTGAATGTCCCTGCCAACATCCAGGTGTTGCCAATGTGATGGTGTTAAGAGGTGAGGCCTTTACAAGATGATTAGACCATGAGAGCTCCTCCCTTGTTAATGGGTTAAGGCCCTCATAAAAAAAGGCTTCAATTTTCTTTGTTACAAATGGCCATGTCTTCTGACAGTGGAAAGGGATCTAGGATAGTCAGAGGCTTAAGGAGAGTAGCAAAGAGGTGAAATGAGTAATTGTAGAGAGCGGGAAATCAAATTGATCATAAAAGTAGTGTTGAGGGCTGACATGAGGTTGATAGTCATATTAGTCTGTTGTAATTATGAGGAAATCCCTGAAAATGGAGAACAAATGGTATCAGATTGAAGGAGAAAATCATGACCTAAAATATCCAGAGAAGAAAACAAACGAAAGGCAAGAGCAGCTCGAGGGATCTCCAACATCAGAGGCAGTGGATATGAGGGAATAGGAGTGATCCCGGGACAGCTAAAAGAGTAATCCTCTCCAGCTTTTGCAAAGCAACAGGTAGCAGAAGCTCCTGCCTTCAGGTGAGAGCAGTGAGTGACTGCAAGCACCTGAGCCAGAGAGGCAGGGCCTTGCAGTGCCCATGGCAATGATGTGGTGGTACCTGCCCCAGAAGACTGGATAGTAACATAGCCCACCCAGCAGCAAGTCCAAATTCTTTCCTGAAATTGCTGGCAATAAAGTGCTATGAACAGATCCAGTACTCACATGTGGGCTAACATGGAACTTCAAAAATTAAGGTGAACACACCCAACCAAGAATGACAAAATATTTGAGAAAAACTCTTAATACCAAAAATGAGAAATACCACCTCACATGAAGGAGAGAAGTAACATCTAAGGAAATACAACTAATACAGCAAACAATATGACTGACTCTGAGGAGGAAGAAACTGGCTCACAATGTCTTACACCTGAGCCCAAGCTTTGAACTTCACAAGCCAAGAATTTGCCTCTTTTGTATTCTGGTTCTATTGTGACAATATCCCTTAAGGCCAAGGATGACGCAGTCTAGTTATCCAAATGGAGAAAGAGTTACATACTGGATAAAAACACATGGGTTTAAATATCAAAATATTTTCCCAGTACATCAAACAAAAGACTATGTTATGTATGTTACAATATGAATGTAACAAACAGTAGAATTCAATATGAGAGGCACTAAAAGAAACAAACGGTGATACTTCATATCAATAAAATAACAAAGAAGTATTGAATTTTTACATATCTCACACCAGAGCTTGCAGAGGTATTAATATAAAGCAAAATCTAATAGAAATATCAGACTTCTGATAAGATGATTAAATGAAATTGCATTAGAGCAATTTCCTCCTTCGATACCTAAAGAAATGAGCAATAAATGGTAAACACACACTCACACTCATATACATACACATAATGTGTGTAATGTGCCCCAGATGTTACCAACATCAGCCAACCTAGATTGATGGTCAAGAAAAGAACCAGAAGGGTCTGAAGCAAATAGAGAGGTCCAACTTGGCTCAGCAACTACCCCAGCCTTTCTGCCCAGTAGCCTTATTGGAGAATTGATAAGAGCCTGAAAATGCTTGCTAATGTCATCAAACCTAGAGTGATCTAACCTGTATGAGAATCCTTATCTTCTATCTCTTCTTACTAAGAAGTAGTACATATGGTTTCTAGGGAAGAATGGGGAAGGTGAAAAATGAAACTGACTCTCATACAAAAGGGAAAATTTCAGAACTACCCACTGAATTGGAAAAATGTTCCAAATAAGAAGAAATCCTAATGGACAATACACTTTAAAAAGGTTGTTTTAAAGCCCACTGACCAAAGGCCACCAGGAACATACTGTGTTTCCCTGAAAATAAGACAGGGTCTTATATTTATTTTTCCTCAAGAAGACACCGTAGGGCTTATTTTCAGGGGATGTGTTATTTTTTTTTAAGCACGGTACAACAATGTACATTTATTCAAATATAGTTAAGTCGTCTTCTTCTGGAACATCATCATAACTCTCCAAACCCCGAATTCCATCCTGAATTTCTTGCGACTCTATTTCCTTTAGAACCATTGGCCCCAATCTCTCATGTCAAGCAATAGAGCTCTCATGGGGCAGCTGAGAAGGGCTGCTCATTTTCTTTACTGCTCCAAGATGAAATGCATAGATTGTGCAGATACGCTGCGTAGCCATGCCCATCACTAGGTCTTATTTTCGGGGTAGGGCTTATATTGCGCAAATGCTTAGAAATCCTGCTAGGGCTTATTTTATGGGTAGGCCTTATTTTCGGGGAAACACAGTATCTATAATAACAAATAGTTAGGTTCATTTACCTTGCACAACAGGGAGAAAACACTCCAGAGGAACTGTAGAGATCTAGCAAGAAGAAGCTGGAAGAGGCTTCTGATAGGATTTAGGCTTGTGCTAGATTATTCCAAAAAAAGTTAAACAAGTGAGGCTTAGTTGTGGATTGAGGGTTTTCAATAAATTGGAACAACTGAATGGCTGTATATCTTAATAATTTTGTTACTAGGAAGGAGGATTAAAGCAAGACTAAAGTTATCATTGGTAAAGGAGCAGTAGTCATTCAGGTTAGTCAGAAGTGAGGGATGTTTTATTGTTTTCATGGTTGCAAAATGGCTTTGTCTCTGTCTTGTTCCAGATATGGTCACAGAGTGGCCTTGTCTGTATCTTCTTTATATTTTAGAAAGTATCCTTTTTGTTCATTTGAGAACACCATGACCTAGCTGCTAGCTACTAAAAAGGAAGCTTTATACTTTCTCAAGATGATTAGCCTCACTAGCAGTAAGGTAAATGTGAATTATAGCAACAAATACTTTTTGACACACATCAGACAAAAATAAAAAAGTGGTAACACCTAGTGCTAAGGGAAATGTAAGGAAATGGTTTTCCTCATACATTGAAGCCATAGGGTAAAATATTACAGCTTTGTAAAGTTGTTACTATTATGGAGAATTTTAAACATATATAAAAGAAGACAATGGTTATATCATTGAACTCTCGCTATGCCAGCTTCAACAACTATCAACTCATGCCCCCTCTTATTTCATCCATGTTTCCATCCACTTCTCTCCCACCTTTCTGAAGCAAACTAGAAGCAAATTTTTTTATCCATAAATATTTTAGTATGTACCTCTACCATTATCACATCTAAAACACATAAATTCCTTAATTTAGTGAAAGATCTACTCAGTGTTCAAATTTCCAATTGTCTTATAAATGTCATACTTATTTTTATACTTTGTTTGAAGGAATAAATAGAAACCCTCAACAAACCAATATCAAGTAACAAAATGGAAGCAGCAATAAAAAATCTCCCAACAAAAACAAAAACATCCTGGACCAGATGATTTCACAGCCGAATTTTACCAAACCCATAAAGAAGAACTGGTACTTATACTGTAGAAATTATTTCATAGTATAAAGAAGGAAGGAATGCTCCCCAACTCATTCTATAAAGCCAATATCACCCTGCTACTAAAGCCAAGAAAGGACACAACAAAAAAGAAAACTATAGACCCATATACCTTATGAATATGGATGCAAAAATTCCCAATAAAATCCTAGCAAAGTGAATTCAGGTGCATATCAAAAGAATAATCCAGGGCCGGGCGCGGTGGCTCACGCCTGTAATCCTAGCACTCTGGGAGGCCGAGGTGGGCGGATCGTTTGAGCTCAGGAGTTCGAAACCAGCCTGAGCAAGAATGAGACCCCATCTCTACTAAAAAATAGAAAGAAACTAATCGGCCAACTAAAAAAAAAAAAAAAAACTATATAGGAAAAAAAAAATTAAAAAAAAAATATATATATATACTTAAAAAAAAAAAAAAAAAGAATAATCCACTATGAGCAAGTAGGCTTCATCCCAGAGATGCAAGGATGGTTCAACATATGCAAATCTATAAATTTGATTCAGCACATAAATATAAGCAAACACAAAGACCATACGATCATCTCAATAAACGCAGAAAAAGCATTTAACAAAATTCAGCACCCTTTTATGATAAGAACTCTGAAGAAAATAGGAATACATGGAACATACCTCAATATTATAAAAGCCTTATATGACAAACCCACAGCCAACATCATACTGAATGGGGAAAAACTGAAAGCATTCCCACTTAGAACTGGAACCAGACAAGGTTGCCCTCTGTCACCACTTCTGTTTCACATAGTGCTGAAATCCTAGCCAGAGCAATCAGGGAAGAGAAGAAATCAAGGGTATCCAAATTAAGATAGAAGAGGTCAAACTATTGCTCTTTGCTGACCATATGATTTTATACCTAGAAAACCCCAAAGACTCTGCCAAGAGATTCCTGGACTTGATAAACAAATTCAGCAAAGTCTCAGGCAACAAAATCAATGTACACAGATCAGTAGCATTCCTGTACATCAACAACAGTCAAGCTGAGAATTAAATCAAAGACTCAATACCCTTCACAATACCAACAAAGAAAATAAAATACCTAGAAATATATTTAACCAAGGAGGTGAAAGACCAGGGAGAACCATGAAACACTGAGGAAGAAGATCACAGAGGATGCAACAAATGGAAGAACATTTCATGCTCATGGGTCAGCAGAATCACCATTGTTAAAATGTCTATACTACCCAAAGTGATTTATAGATTCAATGTAATTCCCATTAATGTGCCATTGTCATTTTTTGAAGATCTAGAAAAAATAATTCTATGCTTCATATGTAACCAGAAAAGATCCTGAATAGCCAAATCACTCTTAAGCAAAAAGAACAAATTGGGAGGCATCCACTTTACTGGACTTCAAACTAGACTACAAGGCTATAGTAACCAAATCAGCATGGTACTGGCATAGGAACAGAGACCTAGAACAATGGATCAGAACAGAGAACTCAGATAAAAAAACATCTTCATATTGCCATCTGATCTTTGACAAAGCAGACAAAAACATACAATAGGGAAAAGAATCCCTATTCAATAAATGGTGCTGGGAAAATTGGATAGCCACATGTAGAAGACTGAAACAGGATCCACACAGTGCCTGATTAAGTTAAAAAGCTTCTGCACAGCCAGGGAGACAATCAATAGAGCAAACAGACAACCTACAGAATGGGAGAAAATATTTGCATGCTATACAACCAATAAAGGGCTAATAACCAGAATCTACAAAGAACTCGAGCAAATCAACAAGAAAACATCAAACAACTGCATTAAAAAGTAGACAAAAGGGCCGGGCGCGGTGGCTCACGCCTGTAATCCTAGCACTCTGGGAGGC